>CM043017.1:113434410-113860514 GCA_023690525.1 Holotrichia oblita
TAACCCCGATAGATCTACTGGCTCAAGAAAATAAGAGAGTCTACGAGACACGACGAGACGTCGGTGCACGACAAGCGAGAGCGGACGCTAAAGCGCTCACACGACAACGTTGGCAAGAGCGCTGGCAGAACGACACGAGGGGACGGTGGACGGCCAGACTCATCCGCAACCTAACGGAGTGGATGGACCGAGACCACGGCGAGGTAAATTACTACCTCACCCAGTTTTTTAGCGGACACGGGTATTTCAACGCATACCTGGCTCGAATGGGTATAGCAGAGAACGCGACATGTCAGTATCACGACTCTGCGGAAGATGATGCTCACCACACCTTCTTCGAATGCGAGAGGTGGAGTGACTACAGAGACGCTCTACAAGACGAAGTAGGAGCTCTAACGCCGGATAAAGTCGTGCAAACGATGCTGTCCGGACACGACCGCTGGCAGAAGATCGCCACGTTCGTCGAGAAGGTGCTGAAGGAGAAGAAGAAAGAGACCCAAGCAATGGAGGCAGCCGATCGAGGCTAACTACGAGGTGCCATCCTGAAGTAATGCGACCAGCGGTTCCGGGAAATTTAATTTTTTTTTTAATGTGTGGTGGGTGCTTAGTTGCAGTGACTCCGTAAGCTGTATTACTTGTCTGGCTATCACTGCAACTCTTGCGGTGTAGTTTAGTGTGTGTAAGTTGTGTTTAAATGGCTTTGTGACAGTATCATATCGCCTTTTATGATGCCGCGCTGTTAATCACTTTGCTCCCAACAGCGAATGGCAAGTCGATCCGGGATTAAACTCTCTGAAAAAATGTCACCGTCCCTCCAGAGAATTGAACCCCGGCACCTATCGTCCTTTCACAACAATAGTCAGCCGCCTAACCACTGCGGCCATCGACCCGTTACTCTAAAGAAGTTCGACAAAGCAATAATCTTTTTTAGAGAAACAAAATTCGTTTTAAAGCAAATCTTTTATTTATTGAATGCAAATTTAATTCACATTTAATTAGGGATAGTGCTCTCTCACATGAACATAATCCTGATATGTTGAATAACCTTAGATATGTTGAATAACTTGTACATACATGTTCTTTTTCTTTACAGAATAACTTATAATTAGCAATTGCATTTGGAATATATACGCGATTGTAAATAATACAACATATTTTATAAATTGTCTAATTACATGTATAATAAATACGACGACATTCTTGCACAAAACACAGTTACCTATAATTTTGCTGTACATTATCTAAGCGTAAATTATTGTTAGACTTTCATAAGAATACCCATAACATTGAACTTAACTTCCACCAAACCTTCGTTGAAAGGAGTAAATAGTATACATTTTAGTCAAGGCTCTTGGAGTTTATTGGCACCGTGACAACAAACAGACGTAATTTTAACTTTCTTCTGCATAAACGCATAACAAACGTAATTATATATTATTTTCATTACATTTTGTTTTACTTATTTATACATTGTTTACTGAAGTTTAAAATCGGGAAGTAATTATAGTAGCCTGCCGCGCGTTTGCAATTATTGAAAATTTCATATTTTTACGTGATAATACATTCATTACTGATAGTGATATTTGATACATAATTTCAATAAATATGTAACCGAAATATTTTAATTCAGTTGTAACATAACTTTCCAGTTTGTTTGGGAAGAATCGACAAATTGTTGCAATGAAAGAAAGTCTTAAAGTGACCATACTTGTATAATCCTACTATGCATAAAGAGATAGTATACGGGCTAAATTCATATTTAACAGGCGGCTTTTCTTGATTAGAATTCAGAAATCTGCGCTGTTATTCGCTACAACTTCATGCATAGTTTATCCATAAATAAATGCCTTCACGATATGAAAACAAAATTATATTTATATACAGCGTAAAATTATGTTCGATTGGCATCAATAAATTCTACAGGAAAATTCCAGTCTTGAGAAAATTCTCAACATGGAAATACGTCTTATTAAAATCGTCTGATCACATTCCACATAATAGACAAAACCGTTAATATCGAGCTGTGCATAATTATTATGCATATTAACATTTAAATGTTATAAAAGTTTTTATACTCGTTACATGATCTTAGCGTGCTTCTATCCACAATACCACATGATGATTACATCTTAATAGAAGACGACAGATGACTATGTTACTACACTGCGTTAATTAAATAAATTGAAATTCTTAATTAATACAAGGTTACATGACGGTCGTACTTCCTTTAAGTACATAAATGTAGTATCTAGGAACCGTTCTGGAGAGGAGCCTTATATTCAGGAGTTTGTCTATCAATATGTTTGTCAAGTAGAAAAAGCATACAATAATGGTGCTTTCTACCAGAAGAATATATCGGCCTATCAACCAAACTGCTACTGCAGCAATAGAGCTTTGAATTCCTTTTTAGCCAAGAAATGATTAATATAACGACGATTTCTGGTCCACATCATTGTAGCTTAAAAATTTGGAAGCCCACAAGCAAGGCAAGCGGCCCGATGCAGTGTAAGAACAACGGTAACTTCCATAGATGCTAAATCGCTCGTTTTCGGGAGTAGGGGCGACCAAGAGCCAACGCTACCTTCCGTTATTTGCTTCTTTAATATCTCCCAAACTATAAGACATATCAAAAAAAAGTTGAGACAAATATATAACTGTTTTATGAATACTAAAAAGATAGCGGCAATAGTTTGCCTATACTTTTTAAAATTTTAAGTTATGCAGAATTCACCCATATATATTTGACATGCTATAAAATAACTTAATTTATAAGAAAAACAACAATATAAGAATTGTGTAGGTATACCTACATAAGCACATAAAATAATATTACTTATTGTTATTGATGTAAACAAATCGTAAAGTAAGTACTTATCTATCTAACTAGGCAAAGTTAATACTTGCAGTTTTCAATGTATTGATGACGGGTAACGAAATTGGTTTAGAGACTTTTTTACCAAATACTAACGCTGAAAGTGTCTTGTTATTGGATTCGTGAGTGGGCACTGTCCTAAAGAAGTGAGCAATATAATAAGTACCAACGAACAAAAAAGTCGATATTTTTACAATACAACTTCAATGGTACAGCCTCTAGACGTCTAATGCTACATCAAGGAAACACTATTATTCAGTTACAATCTTGACACATAATCAGTTATCATCGCCGAGCTTCTTCAATCTATTTAAGTATGCGTCGTTTAAAGTGGATACATCGAAGATCGGCCACTGAAATTTGGGAATCCTGTACAATTCTGCTTCCCGAAGGATTTACAAAGTACACCATTAGGCAGTATTTGTGGCAAACCTGCATTTCTTCGTTGTGCGTGGTATAACAAATTTCTTTGTTTTCAACATTTCTACATAGATTACCATTATTGTACTAACTATGTAGCGTAGATTGTTATTTATTTTTGCCTTCCTTCGCATTATCTGATTGTGACGAGCAAGCGAGGTCCAGGTCCCAACCTATTCTGATAATCGAGACTATACACTAAAACTTATATGGAATAGGAATAGCATTGTTTAAGCGGGACTGAGAGTTAAGTTTTCTCAATTCCCTAAATAACATTTTTTATCATTATTTAAATTATTGCAAATAAACTGAAAATATGCTTTTTTCTGGTTTAACAGCCTTATTTACTTCATTACAAAGAGATTTATAATATTCATGATGCTGCGGGTTTCTGGATTGCAAAATATCGCTTTAGGGCTTTATCCAGCGCTTTCATCAGGATCTTTTGAGATTGCAGCTGGCTTTGAAGACACAAACTCCCTTATCGGAGCGCGCTTGTTAACTGCATTAAGAAAATAACCATTGAAAAATTCTAATTTTTCGTTTACAATTTCTAGATCAAATATCTCAAAACCAAGGAACACTATACAAATCACTTTGAAAGGCATCAATATCAAAATGGGCGAAAGATCTAGTTCGTACTTTCGTAGGTACCGTAACAGCAATGTTTAATTTAATTTCACAAAAAAATTCCCATATGGTCTGAGATGTCATTACAATCGAATGTGCCAGATTGAACAACATTTATGCTAATGCTAACGACTACAAAATCCAGTAAGGATGCAGTATTTGCTGTAATTCGTGTAGGCTGATTTATTATTTGTGTGAGTTGGAAAGAATCCAATAGTTCCATAAAATCCGTAACACGGCCATTAACAGAAAGTATATGTATTATTATTGTCATTAAAACTGTTAATAGATACCAATTTCGTTATCTTCATTTTCATTAGTTATTTACTTTAGTTTAGGCACTATGTTTTTATTGTATTCAATATTATTATTCAAGGTGAAAGTAAAAAAAGAATTGTATGAACATTAGCAACGTTGATTCTCATGACTTCAAGAAACACTTTTCGACAGCCAAATTGCGAAACGTACTCGTTGTCAATAAACTGAAAAACTGTAATATTATTTGCATGTATGTATACCTACACAATTCGTATCTTATTGTTTTATATTAAAATGAGTTATTTTATAGCTTGTTTAATATATATCGGTGAATTCTGCATAACTTTGTGTATTTTCCCAGCAAATGAAAATTTTAAAATTTTAAAAAATTATAAGGGGTGGGGGTTGTTTCTGGTAAAAAGGAACTATGACAGGCAAACTATTGTCGCTATCTTTTAGTACTCATAAAACAGTTATATATTTGTCTTAACTTTTTTTTATATGTTTTATAGTTTTGGAGATATTAAAGCAAATAGCGGAAGGTAGCGTTGGCTCTTAGTCGCCCCCATCCCCGAAAACGAGCGATTTACCATCTATGGAAGTTACCCTTGTTCTTACACTGCATCAGTCTACAAACCCACCAAATTTCATTTAAATCTGTCACTACCACTAGCCTTGTGAAATTTTCTGTTTTACATTCATATTGACCAATCGTAAATCATAGTAGGTGTTTTTAGAACATATCAATTGCACGATGCACTATTCGTAGTATTCATTGCGCTTCTAAATATACCTTTATATAATACTGCTGTGGCAAGCCATTCTCTTTCAACTAATCAACGATAAACATACACAACAACAACACACACAACTTATTTATTAATTTTAAAACATCCATTAAAACAGATGATCAAAGTAATGTCATCCATAAATCAGACTGCAAAGACTGTAACAAATACTATATCGGTCAAACTAAACAATATATAGAGAAACGACTTTACAATCACCTTACATACCTTTTCCTCCTTCCTCTTTTAAAAATTAAATTCTTGACATCCATTCTAATTCCTATACATAAATTTTTTTTTAATATTTTAATAACTACGTCATCATGATACATAATTTATACTTTCGATAGAATTTTCGTCTGTAATTTTTCGAGTATTCAAGTTGAAGATGGCATAAGCCGAGACATGTTTTAGAGTAACTTAAAATATTGTAATTATTGTTTTCAATTAGTACCAATAATAAAATAATCAAAGTAAATAGTTTAAGAAAATATAGTAATTTATATTCTGTAATAAATTCGTATTTGATTCATTGCTATTTTATTTTACCAAATAGTGGAAATATATCTGGGATTAAAAGATAATTACAGGATTTGTGGACAAAACGAAAGTCTCAATCAGTAGTATCAACCCTTATCCTACATTTAACTTTTTAAATAGAAATAGATGATATTCAAACTTTAATATTGACGATTCTTCCATCAAAATTGACAGGGTTTTATCTTGGTAGATCTAGTTACTACAACTTATTAATCACTAGTATTACAATAAATAATAATGCTAATAAGTCAACTAAAATATCAAAAAGGAGATGGCGAAAGTAAAAATGTAAAATAAAAAGTTTTCCGCATCACTTCTCCCGTACAATACTTTTTCAGGAGAAGCTACCGCAATAATCCATCTATACACGCTAGAAGTAAACTACTGTGGCAGAGGATCTTATGTTAGCTGGACACGAAAAGCACGCTAGCGGTCAAAACTAGTGTTTCGTGGAATGCATGGTTCATTCAAGCTGCTGTAGTTGATTACATAATTACTTACGATGTAATATATTAGTTTCTGGAGCAACTGCAAAAATAAATTGGTTTTTAATACGCCAAAATTAATTCATTAATAAGGAAAGACAGTGAAAGTCAAAAATTGCATGTAGCTTTACATAAACGTGATTTGTAAACATATAAAAATACGTTCAATATCAATTATTGTGTGTAAAAAACAAACAATATAAAATAGAAAGGCAGGTGTACTTAATGGACATTTCTAACACACTTGTATGTATATAACAAACAGTAGCATAATAGTTAGCACTGTAATGAAATATTGATACCCGCTTATTATATTTATACTGTGTGTAGTTTTTATAAACTAATATACATTATTACTATTTTGCTGAGTCACAAACCAAGCACGATTTTATAAAAGTTGCTTTAACATCAAAATACAGCCGCACATAATTATATACTTATTAGGGTAACGACAACATTCTTAATATATTATATAAGTGCGTAACAGTTACTTTTATTATAAATAGGATAGCTGGGTTATATTTCGGTGACCGAAGCTTGATTGTAATATGTGACTCTACTGGTCTTACATAAATATGATAAACAGATACAGAGTCAGCTGCAAATCAGTATTTTAAGAAAGTAGTAAAGCGTTGATATTAAGATCCCTTTTCCTTATTGAATAATAAATATAAATATACTGTCATTATATGCAGCATAAAGTTTCCTGGTGAAAATTACTACTGCAGTTTTTGTAACTATAAGACAATTACATGACTTCATTATCGTGACAATAAGAGTAACCATACTTACTCAGCAAGATATGTAATCCGTAATGTAGATCATAGCAGAAAAGTGCAGCTTTTTAATAGAATTTTCTTCTTTTTCCAGGTAAGCCTCCGCTCCTAGAATTCGTACTCAACCTGAACTAAACCGTATGTATTTGTAGTTAAATATCACTACCATCAAATTTTATCTTAATTAATAGGTAATTAAAAAACAAGTATTTTAGTTCTGTAAACTTTCCATTTTTAGAGAAGAATTCCAATATTTAAGGTTTAAAATTTGTCTCAAATTAAAAGATTGCGAATTATACTACAATTAGAAAATAAATTCTAGGTTGAGGAAATTCCTTTTTTTCCGTTACAGTTGCTATACCGTGATGTACCGGGTGGCCAACTAAGAATGGCACTCGACCGTATCTCAGAAAAAGTTTAGGTACAGTACAGCTTCGGGAAAAAAATATCAAAAACAAAATTTCCGAAAGAACCGCGCCTTCCAACATGCACGTCACTTACTAGATTGGTTCGATTTTGTAAGCATTAGATTGGAGGAAGAATGGTGTTTTCAACGAGATTACGTTTGCAAAATTCGGTTCAACAGAACCGCATAAGCGTTCCTTCAAAACAAAGTTTTCCCTCCCCTCTCATAATTTGACAAAAAAAATTGTCCAATGTAAAATATGCGAAATTTTCAGTAAATTCGGATTTACATATTTGTGATAGACCTTGTTAGGGTTGATAAATTTTGTATAAAATAAAAATTCAAATTTTTGGTGTTCAGTTACGCCCTCTAGCGGTTATCCTACATTGCTCTAAATAATTCCCAGATGTTTCTCGGGGTTACTTTGATCAGGATTTTTTTGCCGAAGCTGTACTGTAAGCCGTTTCTGAGATATGGCAAAACGCTATTCCTCTGTCCTAACTGTCTGATAAATTGCTAGTGAACTAACAGTTTTATTGAAATGCGCATTCACAAGGTTTATGGTAAGCGTACATATGGTTATCTAAATTGCCATTCAAATTATAAAACACTTGAAAGCTGAAAAAATGAATCAGTAGTATGGCCAAGTAGTTAACACAGAAAATTGTGAATTAAAAATTAAACAAAATCGTTTACAGAAACTTCAAGTGCTACAGTTAGCCACTAGTAGTTTAGATAATAATTTGTTACTGCGAAATCGTTGCGAGTAAGAGAGTTATAGGTGACTTGAAATTGTATCTCATGCTGCTTGAACGTACTGTTTTAAGTATGTTCTATTTTAAATGTTTCTTTCCATGATCTCAATGGAGTCGATCCATGTAATTCCTCTGATACCATATTTCATTTGGTAATTATGTGACTTGTATAAGTCCATGATATTTACTCTGTCTTCACTAAGATAAAATAAACTTTCCTTGATCTTCTTTCTGCGTACGCCATCGTAGTGTTTCAAGCTATATATTATATTAGTCTCATATATAGATCATCTGCTATATCTTACTTAATGAGAATTTACTCTAACCATTAGAGAAAAAAGAAAACCCTACGGGCATTGAGAAGGATGAAACGCAAAACTATAACATTTGTGGAGAAAGGAGCGGGAGGGGGAGGGTAGGGGGTGTATTTTGATATAACAAGGCAATTGGAACATCGAAATCGATGCGTTTATAAACTATCATATCCGGTATATTCACCAAAAGGATTTACCTACTCTTGATTTTCGATTAAATGACAAGTTAGTTGCAGATTCAATTGGTCGTAAATTGAGTTTATTTTGTACTTTTATACCAAAACACGATTCAGTGGAGACCATATATATTTAGTAACTATGTCGCAAGTCCTAAATCGGCAGTCTCAAAGCGAAAATGGGTTTGATAGATACTAAAAATTACATGTCAGTCTGTTTATATAGAAGTGATGTAAGTATATAACAATCAGCTAATGTAGGGCAATGTCATGTTGACTATGTACTTACATTTCTGTATGGAAGTCAATATCTCTCTTTATTATGCATCCAGCAGTATATATAGTGTTATATTATTGTTTCAAATCTATGGTGAGACTATTTTTATTGAATTGTTTTATAGCTTTTCACAAGCGTTCATGAATTCACCGGATTTCACTGATGTATGCTTCGACAACTTCCAAACTATAGCTAATTGCATTGGATCTGCAAAGGTATCAGAGCAAGCAAAGACAGTACTGATGAAACAGGTTATCAATTCCATGTACAGGTGTGGATATGTACCTAAACACAATTATAAACCATAAATACAAAAAATGCACCTGGCTTTCATGTTCCTTCCGACTAATTCTAACACACTCATTCGATGTGTTTACTATATAAAAATACAAAATAGATTTAAAAAAGGCAAATGCAAGCAATTAAGAGCAAACCATGACAAAAAGTTGAAAAACAATTTAAAAAGTTACAGAACGCTATATGCCAACACTACATATATGTTCCAAAATAAAAATATATTCGCAGTAAAGTTGTTATTACAGTTGGACAGATATTTTATTATTTACATATTAGTAATTTTGAAAATTCTAGTAATGATGTGCAGGGTTTCAAATCATGCATCCTGAATATCTTCAATTGTAGGAAATGACAAAGATACACAGTTTTCATATCTCACGAAATATTCTTCCTGATGGTTTCTTTCATTTGCCTGCTTGTTTGTGTATTTTTTAATAAATCTTCACTTATTGTTCGATATGGTATCTATCAGAACACTTACGAGCGTCGCCTAGCTTTTGTAAACAACCCGATTGTTACATATGAATAGAATCTGTCACACGCAACCAAGCTACTCAACGAGAACAATGCCATTTTCAGCTTACCACTCCCAAGTACTCTCATCCTGTAAGAAAGGCGATTGAATTGTGTGTTATCTTGCTGGCATAACGTTGGAAGCATCAGAAAGTGAAAGTGAGGTATGTATATACATACATAAAATACTACGTTATGGTAAAGAACATAATTTTGTATTAAAAATCGACAGTTATTGCGATAAATAAATTTTGAAGATGAAATTGACAGATTAAATATATTATGGACAATAATTAAAACAGATTTCTTTGCACTTAATTATAAGTTTTCGCTTTTGATAAGACAGGAAATTGTCAAATATTATTGAAAATCTGTTGATTAGTAAACAGATAATATCAGTATAATTAAACAAGGCGTGTTACTTGATATATGAAATAAGTTAATGTTTCAAAACTTTAAGCCGTCATCACTTTTTATTCACTAAACTGACAATAACTTTTACTTTATAGGACATTAATTATTATCATCATTACCTTTTCACGTGCAAAGTAATTACAAGTGTCAATCATAAAAGTAAGCATTTCGTAGAATTATCAATGCAGTAAACTTGCCTGGTTTATAGTGTACTCAAATAATATTAACTTTTTCAAAATATATTTGGTAATTGGTAATAAAAAGTAAAAATACAAATTCATTGATTACGTATAAAAGTTTTTGTACCAGCTTGAGCGGATTCAGTTAGTTACAATAAACTGCTTTAAATGTATATAGGAACAAAAGAATTTTGTATCATAGAAAGCATTCATCGCGTGGAAAAGAGCTCCTACTTCCTTAATTCTATCTTAATTTTCGTGGGAGTTTAGCTGGGATATTGTTCCATTAGATTAACAAAACATCTCACATCAAGTCTTTGGAAGTAGAAGCTGCAGTTCTGACTCTTCTTCCTAATTCGTCCCACAACAACTCTATTGGGTTGAGGTTAGGGATTTTGGATGACCAAGTCATAATTTTTTAAGCATTATCTCTCTCTAATCGTTAAAATAATCTTACGATAATTTTCTTTCCACTTTATACGCGGAATTGTATGCAATGTATCTTCGTTAAGTAGCAAAAATAACCCCAAACGAGAATTGTAGCACCACGGTAATTGTTAGTTCAATTCACTGAGCTTCGAATTTTATTGAAATTATAGTGATCTTTACTCAGAATCGACTACCAACGGTCAAAATTCCATTTAAGAATTATTCGGGAACGTAACATTACATTGAGTGAATTTTAAGATAAATTTCAATTCTGTGACACTGTTAAAGTTATTGAATATTCCAGGAGGGACGTCAAGATATTTTAGTTTTCCTTTTATACCTAAGTTTATACACAAGTTCAGTATCACAAGTTCAACATTACAAGTTGAATCAGTTATTTTGGTTAAGTGTAGTTAGTAGAAGTAATTGTTACATGTAGTGAATGTCTAGACTCTAGACCATAAGGTCGCAACAGGAATTTTCTCTCGTAAAACACCTATCACTATTTTCCGAATTCATTCTTAAGGCAATCGAAATGCTTTGAATTATTGTATTTTTAAGTTTTCTCTCTTACCCACACTTCTGTAAGTAGTGTATGTTTGCACCATCCTTTTCAAATTAAATGCGAATTTTTCACCGGCGAATACGTATTTAGTAAATAAAGATTTTGCTTTATAATAACTTAAATTACTCTGAATTCATTTAGTACTCTATTTAGAGAAATGAAATTTCTTTTAAAGCAAGGCCTTTATTTACTAAACAGAAATTCGCGGCTGAAAAATTCGCATTTAATTTGAAAAACACAATACATGTATGTATATACATAAATATATGTACTATGTATTGTATTTGTATATTAGATTGCACTTTATCCTTTCTGCCTTCAACTGCTTTTATTAGTTTCTCCTTTAACTTCCTAGTTGTTTAAGGTCAAAAATGCCGAAAATATGAAGACTTGTTGATATTCTAAACTTCTTTCAAATTCAATATACTTTATGAAATACATTATAACCTGCGAGAAAGCGGTATTCTTTTTTACTCTATTATAACATTCTAATAAACGTTTAGCATGTCGCATATGCATACATGGCCACGTTAATAAGTAATTTAATCTTGAGACTTGTCAAAACTCCATTAAGACCACCCTAAATCGTTTCCTCTCATATATACCCGTTGAAGTTGGAAAACCAACTCAATCATCGTTCACGTAATTAAACGTGTTCGTTACAGCCAAACGAATTTTGAAGTCAATTTCCTTCTAATATCCTGGAGTGTATTTTCCTTGTATTCAACAGAGCGTTCTCGACACAAATCGAAGAGAGAATAATTTTATTTAACTGTCAAATGGTAGTAAACGGTGTTTGAAATATATTAAATCGGGCAATTTGAACTACCAAAGTAGTATTATCGTTGTTCTAAAACTAATAATAATGTTACATTTGGAATTGATTTTATGCTTGTTTCAATATGTGGATATATGGAATAAGAATATAAAATCGATTATAAATACAATACTTCTTTCTTCTTCGATTACATATCTATTTTTAATTTTTGGCATAATTACTACCTAATATTGAAATATAGTGCTCAGAACTGACATATGGATATCTTTGCGTTTTCAAATTCTCGCGAAGGTAAGATCTAAAATTAGTTAATTACTTCATAAAGTTTTATTATCACTGGCTTGGCTGTGAGTGTTTGATTCCATATTTTTGAAAATCGTAGGTACGGCACAATAGAGATAATTACAATTTCTTTTACTTGAAAATACATGTAGTTTAAATATTCTTAATGGAATTATTAATATCTATCATTGAAGATTTTTGAAATTAATAGTATTTGTTCAAACTAAAATTATCTGTTTAAACATACAGACGCCTTCTTGTGCGAGTCCAAAACAATGTTTGCTATGACAGAAAGCTAATGATCTTGCAACATAGTCCATACTAATAACCTTTTATACTAACCTCCCATATCTATTAATCTAAGGAGCCTACTACCTAGAACAATACGAATCGAAACATCTGGCGCGAGAGTAACGCACAACTTCCAGATAATGTGAACGTAAACCACATGCTTGGGCCTGTGTTTTTAGATAGCAATTTGGCACGAGGGATGTATTTAGAAACTTTACAGCATACTATTGAGCTATACATCTTGAAAACTCTAGAGGAAAAAACTGATAAATTTGGAGCCCTGCAAAAAAGTTTTCGACAAAGTGACGATTCTCCACACTATTTTGCTGCAGTAAAATTTTATCTTCATGAACAGTATTTCCATACATGAATAGGATGTCGGGGTTAAATAGAGTGGCCTCCTAGCCCTTATATTTCTTTTTATTTAGTTCTTTATTAGAGTTAATTTTGAAGTTGCCAATAACGCAATTACGCAGGAATGTACATATATCAATTTCCAAGCATGTTTGAGATCGTTATCTTACTACAGTATGAAACCGTTTCCACTTAAACAATGGCCAACATGTTGACATTATTGCCACTTAAAATAAGTTGGTAGTAAGTTTAAGGATTAGGTATATCACCGATCATTTACTAAGAAACTATTTCAACCATAATTTACGTAGGCAATTTTTTTTATTCAGTTTTGTTTTTCAAAATTTAGTTATTTTTGACAAATATAGTTTGTTTTTTGTATATCTTCAATTGGATATGTTTGAGTTCTCTATAGACCTTATATGAAATATGTATATATTTTAAGATCGCATAACTTCTTTTCCTTGCACAATGATTAAGAGTATATAATATACAGGGTGTGGCGCGAAGAGTTTTGATTAGTTTTTGGGGATGTAGTAATAGGCGAAATGTAAAATTTTATAAGATTACACTATCTATAACGCTGATTTTAAATATAATATTCTCATGAATGATCTACTTCCGGTACACCGAAAGTACATACCAACTCGCTTATTTTAAATAGAACGTTAGAATGTTATTTTTTATTTTATTTTTCAATTCTCTATCACATTTTGAGTAAATTTCATGTACCATATCCTATACTAAAAATTAATAGTTTTTGAGATATTTCAATTTTTTTCAATTTTTCTAGAAAAACACAGTCCCAAATAAATCACGATATTGCTGCAGAGAACTACGCTATTGACTTAAAATTTGGCATGGCGAATTGCTAGACAACACTAAAGTGCCTCGTCCTATACTTTTTTTATACAGGGTGTTTTCCACATACCACTCAATTCCAACAATTTCAAACAATTATAACTCCCTTATTTCAAACACAACACCCTGTATATTAGATCAGATTTCAATTCCTATCTTCATTCTCCTTTAATTGATGCTGCCATTCCCTATACCTAAATCTAACCGGTTTTGAGATATTTTATTATTTTACTTAACAATAACGAAACTTCATATTAATAAAGCGTAGGCCGTGGCTGCCAAAGATGTGACAACTTAATAGTAAATTGTCTATGTATGCATTAGATATGTTTTCACACTTTTCTTCAAAAGTTCTTGTTTTATAGTAAACAATAGCAATTTTTGCTTACAAATGACTATCTTTTAAAACTAATCATTATTTACGGCGAGCGGACGTGTGACGTATTTTTACAGAAAGGTACCCAGAAAAACCAAAGATAACTAATGATACCATAAGATTGCTTAGAAACTGCTCTCAATTTGGTCAATTTAAAACGAAAGTTAATAAAAACAAACCAATTTAATGAATTATTAGATGACATTATTTTTTTAAGTAGATAGTTAAATAAATCAAAACTGGTTAGATTTCGGTATAGGAAAATAAAATAAAAATAGAAATGAAAATCTCATATAAAATACAGAGTAAGGTATTTCAAATAAGCGAGTTATAATTATTGCAAATTGTTGGAATTCAATGGTATATGTAACGCCCTGAATAAAAAATTAAACATTTTAAGAGCTGACACATGTTAGTAAAGTCATAATTCGCTGTGACTAAGTTTGAATCAGTAGCCTTTTGATTACAGAAGTATCGTGATTTATTTGGGACTGCGTTTTTCTAGCTACTTTTGAATTTTCTAGGTGTCTTTCTGCAAAAATACGCCACGTCCGCTCAATAATTCTATTACATTCGCCGTAAATAGTGATAAGTTTTAAAAAATCGTCATTGTGAATGCTAAATTTGCCATTGCTTGCTATAAAACATGAACTTTTGAAGAGAAGTATGAAAACATATCTAATGCATACATAGACAATTTACTATTAAGTTGTCACATCTTTGACAGTCATGGCCTACGCTTTATTAATGTTGAAATATTAAGTTTGGTTATTGTTAAGTAAAATAATAAAATATCTCAAATCCGGTTAGATTTAGGTATAGGGAATGCTAGTATCAATTAAATAAGAATGAACATAGGAGTTGAAATCTGATATAATATACAGGGTGTTGTATTTGAAATAAGGGAGTTATAATTGTTTGAAGTTGTTGGAATTGGGCGGTATGAGGAAACCACCCTGTATAAAAAAAAACTTATTTCAAAGGACGAGGCACTTTAGTGTTGTCTAGCAATTCGCCATGCCAAATTTTAAGTCAATAGCGTGGTTCTTTGCAGCAATATCGTAATTTATTTGGGATTGTGTTTTTCTATAAAAATTTAAAAAAGATCAAATATCTCAAAAACTATTAATTTTTAGTATAGGACATGGTACATGAAATTTACTCAATATTTAATCGAGAATTGTAAAATAAAATGTTAAATACCTATTTAAAATAAGCGAGTTGGTACCAGAAGTAGATCATTCATGAAAACATTATATTTAAAATCAGCATTATTGATAGTGTAATCTTATAAGGTTTTACATTTCGCCTATTACTACATCCCCAAAAAAACTTCTAATCAAAACTCTTCGCGCCACACCCTGATTATAACAAAAATATGCAGAAGATTTTATTTTAAAATTCCATTAACGCTATTTTTTAAAATTTTCTGTTATTGTTGAAAATATTTGTTTCATCCGTTACCTAGAACAGATGCAACAAATATTATTGTCACTATTCGAGCAGCTTTTCCAAATATACACATTTGAGACTTTAGTCTATAGACAGCATTCCACTTCTTACCGCACATCATTTTTGTATTGTTTTTTATTATTATTCGTGTATACTTAATATTTTGAAGCAAAGGAAAGTTGTTCCATGAATATTCGCGTCTCAAATTACATTATAGTGCATACAACTACTCTGTCAGGTTTCGGAGGTACACAATTTAAATAGAAGATGAAAATTCACTGAAGCGTGAAATAAGTAGACAGGTAAATTGATATTCCCATCTCTCCTCCAAAAAGTTATTGTTATTTGAGACATCCTTATAAGAAATTATCAGATCGTTTCTCCTTTCATGCGGAAATTCTACTTTATTATAACATGTAAGTTTCATATTCTGTGGGTATATAGTACACATAACAATTGTAATTATAATAATATTTATATGAGTAACATAGAGCTACTTATATATAAACGGAAGCTTAACTATGATTTTCTTGTTGATCTGCACAATTCGCGTAATTAAAAGAACATGAGAGAAGCCCATCACTTCAATAAAAATACACGCTACGTTGCTTTTATAGGATTAGTTTCAGATTGTGCAAAAAATAATCAAAGGGAAAATTAGATATATTGCTATATTATTATCGTTATATGATTTAACGATACATATTTAAAACTTTTAAATTTAAGCAGATGCTATTTGGTATGTTACCTTGTTATAGAGTTCGTGTACATGGTTGCATAAGGATAAGTGATCATACTGACAATTATATAAAATCCGTATTTTAAAACTATTACGCAGAGATTTGTTTTTTTTTTTTCGAAATTCGTATGCAATGCAGTAGTGTGACCTATATAGACAGTTGGTGCAACCGTATTGCCTACGTAATGAATTAAATCGGGATTATTTCATCCTTTATGAACGTTACGATTGCTAAATTCCTAATTCGAAACATTATACATGAAATATTTCTATTCTATACTTATTATTTTCTAAACCATATGTGGTTTTATTTATCTACATAAATAATAATAACAAAAACGCGATTAGCTAATACAATTTACCTCAAACATTGCACGAATAGAACTGTTACTGTAAGTGAGAATACATGTTTATAAATGTACAACAGCCACTCAAACTCTACCGGTGAAACATCCTTGTTTAAAGTCTACTTACAGAAAGCATTAAAGTTTTTACAGAACAAATATATTTTTTCATTAAAGAAACAAACCCTCGCTTGCAAATAGCTGAAACTACCCTCAGCATTCTCTATATCAATGTTTGTAGGATTTCAACTGGAATATTACTTCATTAATTGAACAAAACAATTTATGCGAGTTCTTTGGAAATACGAGTCACAGTTCGTACTCATCGATCGAATACGTTCCATAACAGCTTTATGGGGTTGAAGTTGGGGCTATGGAACGCCTAAGCCATGTATAAATACGAAATTCTGGCTGATTAGTTGTAAAATAAACTGAATTGCATCATTCTTTAATATCTCACAATTATTTGATTTTTGGTTTATACCTGAAATTTTGTGCAACGAATGTATCCCTAAATAGCAAAAACAGTTCCAGTTTGATTGTTACTACAGCACATTCGGGAAACATTTTGTTTACTCCCTGAACGTCTTACAAAGATTCTACTTTGTACAACTTGAATTTCAACTAATCAGAACACAGAACGTTGGTACATTGTTCTATCAACGAATTGCAATATCGTTGTACCCACTGTAGCATTTTTAATCAACTAACCTTACAGAGAAAGAAATGTACCTCACCGCTAGACCATATTCAGGGAAATTGGATATTACCGTTCGCGATTGAATTCACTCGCTATTTCTATTCTGCGATTTCGTTTACTTATCGTACGTAAGTAATTTCCCTTTATTTAGAAATTTCCAAATTGTATGTTTTACTATATTCACACTCTCTCCTTAATATAAAGTCATTATGCCTTATGTCAGTATGCCTTGCAACACCAACCTGTTTACCACGAGACATTTTGTCCAGCATTATTAATTTTTAATAAGACGTCTAACAATAACTGTCACCCGCAAACTAATCTATTGATAATAATCTACACGATAATACATATAAAATAATTCGATATTAGGAGGGGATACATGGAGAGTTTAATTACAAATTTATAGAAGAACTTTAATATGTTCTATCGCCAAAGGGCGCTTGTGACAATTTCGGTTTTCTGGGAGTTAATATCAACTTTATCAGTTTCAATAGCGTTGTATATTTGCAATATGTAAGTATTTTAAATCGCAGCGCAATACAGTTTGAAACCGAATCAGTTCCATGGATATAATATACTAAGTTAAATATACTACAATTTTTATTATTTTTGAAGCAATGTACTTTTTCAAATGTTTAGTTTTAAGTTATCATCAAAACATATTTCTAGTCTACATGATGCTTATGTTTTTACGCGAATTACTTTTCTGCATTTTCCACCTGGAACACCTTGCATATTATAGTTTTTTGAGATTCTCGTATGATCTTAAAGTGTCTTTGAGCATGCAATTATGTATATATACATATGTTGCATTTTGTATTAATCTTGAGATATGTCCTCTTCTTTGTAATTTTCATCAAATGAATGTGCTCCAGCAAATATAATTTTCCTTGACTGATACTAAAGTGGAAGCTTGATTTCTACAGTTTTTTTAAGGAAACGCAGCCCAAATTTAAGCAGAAAAAGTTTCAAACTGTTGCATAGACTGTCCAAACAGTATGTTTGAATTCCTAAAAATACATTCAAAAGAAAACCTATTTTTTAAATGTTAACCACTGTATTGTATATTTGAAATGAATTTGAAAGTAAAGAAAACTGCTATCATAGCCTCTCATGAAACCTTTGTTTGACTAGGTCCTATTTTCTGACGAGTCAACATTCCATGGCAAACAGGAATATTGTAGTGTGAAAAACTTTAGTCTATTTAGTACTATTATTAATCAACACAGTTGATCTATCAACGTGTAAGATGAAATCATCGGAACTCATGTAAGAGGGGCCACAGTTTTTTGACAGCCGTTTAAATGGCGCAAGTTTTCTTAGATTTATTACACAAGTTTTACCCATAAATTTGGAAAACGTCCCTGAATATCCGACAAAAGTTGTGGCTACAGCAAGATGGTGCACCCGTGCACTTTCAAATTAACGTTCAGAATTAATTGAATAGGCAATACCATAATAAGTAGATAGGACCTGGTGGTTTGTAAAACTGACCGGTAAGATCCCTTGCCTTAACAAGTCCAATTTTTTTGTTGTGGAAATACATCAAAAACATTGTACACGATATACCATCGATCAACATCTAACAATATGAAGGAACGTACAAATTGGCATACCTTTCTATAACACTTAATATGCTGACTAAAGTCAACCGGTCATTTCAATGCAGAATTTAAGATTCGTCTAGTTTCAAATAAATATGAAATAACAACGTTCGATGAGTCGCTGCCTACTTTTCATTATTCAAAATTAATATCTGAAATTAATAATGTTGTTATCATGTCAAACACTATATTGAATTTTACTAAGAAACTATAAGAGATAGATGCAAGGAAGATTAACAACATTTAAAAGAAAAGAAAATTAAAATCAAGATACGATCTTAAATACAGATGTTCTAGTTAAAATAACAAAGGTATTTAGTATTAATGATTCCCAGAATTAATGGTAACATTTTAGCCATCCTGTATAATTTTTACAAACGATCTTCATTTTAGCAAAACAATTAGATCGATTTTTAAATAATACAACAATTCACTGATTCAATTTTAACACTGAATTTTCTGAATCTTAAAGATCATATTCAGCGATGAAACAAAACTAGAGGCTATGACCGAAACAGTTCACTTTATTAGAAGACGTCCATCTGAACGGTTTAGTAAAGTCAGTGTACAAAAAACGCTGAAACACCCACCGTCAGTAATGGTATGGTTTCGTATAGATGCAAAAGATCCTGGATTTTTTTTTAATGTGGTGCGTGCTTAGTTGCAGTGACTCCGTAAGCTGTATTACTTGTCTGGCTATCACTATAACTCTCGCGGTATAGTTTTGTGTGTGTATGCTGTGTTCAATTGGCTTTGTGACAGCATCATATCGCCTTTTATGATGCCGCGCTGTTAAGCACTTTGGTCTCAACAGCGAATGGCAAGTCGATCCGGGATTAAACTAAAATGTCACCGTCCCTCCAGAGAATTGAACCCCGGCGCCTATCGTCCTCTCACAACGATAGTCAGCCGCCTAACCACTGCGGCCATCGACCCGATCATTGTGTTTTTGCCAGGGTAGCATGCATCAACACCAATCAAAAACCAGAGTGTATTGGAGGACGTTTTGTTGCCATATCTCCACGATTTAGATCCAAATGAAGGCCCTTACACATTCATTCGCGACAATGCACCATGCCGCACGGTAAAAACCATCAAAACCTTTATGGCCGGACAATTCTCCTGACCTGAATGCAGTGGCGGCTCTTTAATGAGAGCAAGTGAGCAATTGCACCCCCTGCAATTTTGAAACAAAACATACCAAGCGGCAACTGTGAAAGTATTTATTTATTACGTATTCATAGTTATTGAACAGGAACATGGCAGTGAGCAGCGCGCGTAACAACCTACATGATGGATAAAATGATATCAGAGCGTGCTTGTACGACCTATATATTGTGTAACTGCTGCTTCTGATGCCGGCCGATTTTAAAATAGGTTTAAATTATTTTAAAACTTGATATTCTACATACATAGCGTAACTGGCACATAAGCAACTAATGATCGTTTATGCAACCAAATTTACTCGTACTGAGCAATGCCCAACCGTTGCTTCGTCAAGCCATTAACATTACATTGAAGGTGGGGAGAACTGTGTTTTGTTCTACTTCCATATGGTATAATACCACAGAATATCAAACTATCAGAATTTGCACTCCTTGTCGGCGCTTTTGATCTTTTTAAGACAGATTCAGTGACCATCAGGCTATTCACGCCATTTTGTGTGGAAGAAACGCAGGGTCGAATTGAGAAAAAATTGTATAAGTTGACAGGGGGGTATTGACTGAAAACTAAAAGCCGTTAAAATAAGTATATGTTGATATAAAATATGTATTTATAAAATATGAAATATGTATGTATTAAATACAAGTCATACACTACGAATAAATATTTACAAAACAAAAGTTAATCTCAACACAAACGTCAATAACACCTGATAGTTAGTAAACAATGAACAACGCTCGAATCTCGAATACTAAACATCAACTATCGTGAAGTATTCTTCTTCCAGAGAAGATGGCGGATTTCGCAGCGCACTAAAAATGCGCGTACTTTTCCCGCCAAGGGGAGTGCAAATTCTGGTAGTTTGATATTCTGTGATAATACATAGCGTGTGAGCAAGGGTCGGCGTTCACCCTATAGCGTCGACCCTTAAAACTCTGCGGCTGCACTACCCCATCCCTGGTTTCATAGTTCCAGGGTAACGGGCGTGGCGGGAGTAGACTTCGTATATAGGGGAGGATTCTTGGGCGTAAGCATGGGCATACGCTCCGGCAGTCCGGCCGCTAACCGTCGGAATATACGGTGGGTAAGTGAGGCACCCTACGGCGCTTACCTAGAGAACTCTGCAGCTGCACTACCCTATCCCTGGTGGCCACACTCAGGGAAACGGGCGTGGCGGGAGAATTGGCGAAGATAGTAGGGGAGGACAAAAGTCGGTTCGCCGAGGAGTAGTCCGCCCGCTGGTTGTCTGGTTGGGGAAACCTTTGGTTTCATCCTAAAACAACTCGGTGACTCCGGGACCCTACGGTTTCACTGTAGCTGCCGCGGATACTTGATCGCCGGAGGGGCGAAAGAGTTGGCGTGGTTGGCATTTTGGGGTAGGGCTTCGGCCCGGCCGTCCCCGTAGTTCAGGCTTAATTCACGGGCGGGCTGGTTGTACCTCACGGCCAGATTCCGTTTCCCACGCTTGGCCGATAGTAGCCATCCGCAAGGAGGCCTAGGCCCCGTGGGGTTAGATGTGAGGTAGGAGTTCGCTAAAGCGACTCCAGCGGTGACCCGTCCAACGCAGACAAGGGAACTTGTCTAACATGGGTAGCACGGGGGAGAGGAGCCCTCCGGCTCGCCGGTCCTCTCCGCGAGGTGTCGGTCTCGTGCGGGCGGTGAGATAGTGGGTGACAGTTTCAAGGCATGTAACTTGTTACGTGCGGTGTGGCACCTGAAAATTGCAGGATATGGGCTAGCGCCTAGGTGCCTGCGGCAGACCATCATAACCCATTTTCTAATCGGATAGCGTGTGAGCAAGATATCCAGTCCAATCCAATCTGCTCACCGCTGTTGTAGGATGATTTTCGTCTCTGCGTTACAGAATAACACGTTTTCGAGGTTAACGTATGATAAAAAAAATCGCAATAAAAAATCTTAAACGGCCGATGCCTCAATTATGTTTAGAAAATAAACAATCTGTTAAAGGTAAAGACGTTATAAGAAAATTCAAAATGGATATTTATCAGAAAAATGACCGAATTTGTGGGTGTGAAGTTAAAAATACTTTGTTTTGTTTTCTGTGTCTTTTGTATTATACTTTTTAATTTTGAAATTATGCACTCCCTGTGTGAACCACCCCGAGCCGCCACTGCCTGAATGCAATTGGGAATGTTTGGAGTGTTTTAAAAGCACCCGAATATTGCAGAAAAATCATTACAAAAGAGCACTTAATAAAAAATATTGATTGACATTATGCCGAAAAGAATAAAGGAAATGATAAAAGCCAAAGGAGACATTACAAAATATTAGTTTTATAGTTGTGACGATCGTGCGTAGAAACTTTTGAATAAACTTGTGCATATACAATACCTTTTTAATTGCATACTGTAATAAGATGGACAGTGCACATTTTGTAATGTCAGATAATTTTGTAAGCAAACCGAAGTTGCAAGAACAACATGTATGAATGTCTTACGAAAAACACTGAAACAAACTTACACCCTACCTATGAATGAGAGAATGTTTTTCTTCACGTCGAGCAAAAAATAATTATTTGTTACAGATAACATAGAATAATGGAGCATTAAAATTTAAAATGTTCAAATCATTAATACAATTTGTGTACGATATTTTATTAATAAATTATTTTTGTGTAACATTAGTTCACAATACATAGAACATATTACTAATCATCCTACAATGGCAAGGAATTACTGTACATTTAGTTGAAAATCACAATAAAATCTAACAAATATATAAGAATAAATTAATCACTTTTCCGCACAATTCAACTAGAATTAACAGTCTCTTATAAATAGGAAAATAAAATATCTATATTACAGTTTTATTACAATTGCAATGTAATCAAATACTTTCGTTGTAATACGTTACAAATATTGTATTTTAACCTTTATAACCCGTTTAGATTTTTTGAAAAAAATTGCATATTATTTGGTTAAGGTTATAAAGTTTTAATAATATATGAAACATACATATCAATCAACGATATAGTATACAGAGACATGATAAGATATTTCAGGTGATCGACGACACCATTAAAACAACAAGGACAGATTAATACCGTATATACAATATTACTTATCACAAAAATTACACCAATTGTCATGGATTTATATTACCATTTTACATTGAACTTGTACATTGATCAAGGGTGGTCACATTTCATTTAAAAATATCGATTTAAAAATTATATTAATACATTGCCTGTAATTATTTAATAAATCATTTCCCCTGCATTTCTCTTACACAATTCATAAACTCGAAAAGAATTGGCGTCGCTCTTATTATGTCTTATATTTCACATTAATTCTTTGTAACATCACTTCAAGTAAAGCCCTACATTAATCGCATAAATATTCTTAAAGTATATCAAATGGCTTGCCTAAAAAAAATCTCTGAATCATCTAACTCGGAACATTTCCCTAGTACAAAAAGGAGGGATACTCTTTAAAAACGGCACCGCCAAACACGCGCACAGGTGTTTTTGTCCAACTAA
The DNA here is from genome assembly GCA_023690525.1 of Holotrichia oblita. Taxonomy (NCBI): domain Eukaryota; kingdom Metazoa; phylum Arthropoda; class Insecta; order Coleoptera; family Scarabaeidae; genus Holotrichia; species Holotrichia oblita. The sequence goes on from CM043017.1 coordinate 113,457,952, forward strand.
TTAATAATCTTTTATCGTTTACGGGTGAACCTTTCCCAGAGCGCAATTACCGTAACTCAACTCGACAAGTATCAACCCTAAAGGCTTAGTGTTCAATCCAACCTTCTGATGATACAGTATCCTATTGTTCGCCGGGAAAACTCTCTTGGGTGAATATAACTGGTGCTGCTGACTGTACCGGGAATTATAACCATCTTGTAGGACGTAACTGGAATGCTTGGGCGCATAAAATCCATAATTAAGTTGTTCGACCTGATGCTGTGTCGGAGAATTCGTTAATTCCGCCAGTGACGTTTTTAAACGTAATGGTTTCTCTGATTCATAGTCGTTAAACATATTCAAGACTCCTTTGCCCAAGTTGCTGAATATTCCTTTCGCTTCTCTAGCGTTAACGCTGGTATCAAAATAACTTAAAACTTCTGGCACGTCCGCAGCTTCGGTGGTAATTTGAGGACCGGCTGCCTTCGGGGGCGTTAGATTCGCGTTGTAATTAGGATCATAAGCGTGACTGTTAATTTGCGTAGCAGATCCTCTGTAAATATTCAAAGGCCTTTTCGATCGCAGTACGGGAGCTGGCAAATGTAGTTGTCGCCTTAGACCCACATCGGTCTGATGTAGGTATAAGGGCGGAGGCTGTTTCTCAGATACTGATGTCGGTGAAGCGGATGCAAGAACTAAATTAAAACCATAGATGTCGCCTTCAATACCGTCATCTAATCCCTTGTCGAAGTCTGTATATTCTTGACCTACTACGATTTCACCTCCACTTGGTATTTTGACTGAACGCATCTGCAAAGAAATGAATTAATTATATGTCGTCTTCTTTTTACATTCCTAGATGCATATATCAAATTTATTTTTTACCAAAAAGTATTAATATTTTGTAGTGATAGTTTTTTAACAGGGATATGGAAAACTTGTGTTCCATATACTTCCAAGCAATTTGTCTTTATAATTAGAAATAGTTCACCTTCTTGGCCGTAGTATTTACAACTATTGTGGGGACACACATTTTAATACAATACTGGAATACATTTTACATATATTTATACAGAGTGGCCTCGCAACGACGCATAATTAGGACATGACGGCTGAAAAATGTTGAGATGAAGATTCATGTTCTGGGATTCAGCGCTACTTGAATAGAAACATAATTTTAGTTTCAATAAATCAGGTATGTTTCAACAGTGAAATGTATGTTTTGCAGGAGATACGACAAAATGTTATTAGGACAAGTTGTTCAGAATAATAATTTATTCAGGTTTGTAAAATTTGAACGAAACTGATAACTTTTATAAAATGTAAAAGTACAAAACAGCATATCAATACCAAATTTATTTTTGAACTACACTGCTTATTTATTCATCACTTATTATTTATTTAAGTCCGCCACCTTTATTCGCACATTTTTCAATACATGTCTCAAATGCATTGAATGCTGCTCGTGTCTCTTCAGGCAGAATGGAATTTACAGCTTCCCCTTCCCCTCCACTCCCTCTAATTAAAAAATTTGCCTAAATTGGAAGCCTGTTTGAAGAAACTATTTATTTTAGTTATTTAACTTATTTTATTCTACAACAACAGTTAATCCAGTGACTGTTGGATCCGGAGATCTGATTACCGTCGAGGTGAAAATGCGAAGGATGTCTTGCTTTGCCTAGGAGTTCGTCTACAAACTGATTAAAAAAATTATCATCATACGTGCAAATGTTTTGTACAATCTGAATCTCTCTGAAAAGTTTTCTTAGTGAAAACTTGGAATGTTCACGTATTGAATCCATTCCTATCCTAGTGCTTACATAATTTTCGTTGCTGTTCGTTTTTGGTATATTATTATACACTACCAATAGTGAGAAGTTTCTGTACTAGTCTGGATACTGCAGATTGGACCAATAATGTGATCGGAAAGTTGACATTAAGTACTTTTTAATAACCACGAGAATATTAGATAATTCGAATTAGATAGATATGTATAGTAAACATTTTTCAGCAATTTTGGAGATCTTGGGGAATTGACAGTAGTATTGACACAAATTGAAATTAATTTTGCAACATAGAAGACACTAAAACTAATTGTAAAGACTATTCATGACAATACTATTATAATATTCTCATTTTCCCATATCACAAGAATTTCAAGAATAATAGCAATCTTGTTAAAATATTACATAATTTGTCATTTTGAACAACTTGTTAATGTTGATGTTGTGTTTTGTTTTGTAATTTTAGATTTTCTATCCAAAATCCATGTAAAAGATAAAAGTTTTATAATTTTTTTAAAATTAAGAGGCTATTGTTTTTTTAGTTTCCAAGACATACTTGGTCTTTTTCAACTAAAATTATGGCACAACTTGGTTTCTACTCAAGCAAGGCTGAACGCAGGAAGATTAAATTTCATCCCAAAATTTTTCAGCTGACTTGTCATTTTCATGGGTCGATCTGGGGACACACTATATACATATACATATACGTATAATGTTTTACAAGTTTATAATTTGTTTCTGATGAAGATAATATATAAAATCATCGAAAGCTAAAAAATGTGTTTTCTAAAGCATAATAGGCCGCTACAACGAAGAAATTTTCCCTACAATTTGTTTTTTTATATTATTTACTTGAAATCATTATTAAAAAATGACTTTTATAAACGTTGTAGTGATCTAGAAAATTCGTATATGTACACGAAGTCCCCATTTTCGTATATTTTCGAGGGTTGCAGGGAAACTGTGGGAGATAAAAGGAAACTGAGGTACAGTTCCGGAGCTTTTTTCCTAAAAATAATAATGGCGCAAACCAAAATCCGCCATCTCTTACCGTTTACGAATTACAAAGTGTTCTTCAATTTTTGGCAAAACGAGCGCTATATCTCGCTTTTCTTAACAGGTCTTCAGACGATAGATCGATTGTACAATCCATGTACACTCGGTTGATTTAGTATCGACTCAAACTGCCATAAAACCCGATGAAAGTATGCTTTATTGCGGTACCTGAATGCAAAGCAGTAATAGTATGGTCAACTGTATGTAAATTACTAGATATTTATATGTATATACAATATATTTTTCTATTAAATCCAGTTTCATATGCAAGGGATCATTTATAAATTCCTAAACCGATAATTTCTTAATGTGAGCTTAATATATGTATAGTTAAATCGCTATCGCATACAATTTCACTATAATTCTAAGTATTTATGTAATTAAGAAATTACATGAATAAGAATATGTATGGGGGCAAGATATAAAAGTCTATTACATATTAGAGTGGATCGAAAAACGCGTTTTTTTTCTGCAATAGAATTCTAATAACGCGGAAAACTTGCGCATAGGCGTCATTATAAATGAAATAATATTAAAAAATTTTTTTTTCAAAAGTTGAAATCGCGCAGAAGTTAAAGTTACCAAAAAAGTCAAAATACCGGTAAATTTCAAAAAAAATGCAAAAATTAGAAAAAGGACATTTTTTATTGTAATAGTGAAAAAAGTGTTTTAGAGTGTCCTTAACGCATACAAAAAATAATTAGACCCATACTTGTTTTACTGAATTCGCGCAAAAGGTCTAAAGATGAGGGTTGTATCGCAAAAAAAACGATATTTCATGATTTTCGACGATTTTTAAACATGTGCCAAAACCCGTAAAAGTTTTATTTTTAATTTGTAATTGTGTAAAAATCATTCAAAATAGTTTTCCAAATCCAGAAAAAATACTTTCAGGTCTGTTATTCCTTAACTGTGTTCGTGCAAAAGGTCTAAATTATAGTATAAATTAATAATAATAATAATAATAATAATCCATGCCTTAGCATCTCCCAACAGTTATCCCCCCAAGTTATAGTCCCGTAAAAACGCCGTTTTCCATATCTGATGAGTGTTTATTTAACACATTAGGTTTGTAGTAAGACTCTAACAGGTGATTTCCACATCCACCCTACGCAACCAACCAACCAGGGTGAATTTTATTTACAATATTTACAGTAACTATTTACTCTGAACAATGCATATGTTCGTTGTAGGCAAAAGATTATTTACATAGAAGCCCCTTTGAGTTCAGACTTTTAATTAAATGTGGGCATCAGTTGTCTTGATTTTAGAGTAGCTCTAATATAACCATCTCGATTTTCATGCCAGCACACTTTTTCTGCTGCTTCTGTAACCAGTTTTACATACCTCTCAACTGACTGGGTGAGGCATGGGAATTTGAGGTAGTTAAACACTGATAGCACTTTGTCTTTCAACAAATACGCAATGTGTTCAGTTGGCATCTTGGAAAGTAGTGGCGGCGGTGTTAACTTGCAGATTGACCAATCAATTACTTCGATATAGTCGTTTACACTAAAATTTATTGAAGGTATTTTGAAGTCTCTTACGTAACCTTCAGCCGATGAGTCATTTCTGGATTTAAGGATCCTCCTGTAGCCAAGTTCTCTAATGTGTGGTCTCTCATCCATTGTCATAGCCACCATAATATTTTCAGGGCGTCAACCCTGCTCGCAACTTTAGGTCTTTTGCGCGAATTCAGTAAAACAAGAATGGGTCTAATTACGTTTTGTATGCATTAAGAACACTCTTAAAAACAATTTTTTCACTATTATAACAAAAAATGTATTTTTTGTTGTAATTTTTGCATTTTTTTTTAATTTACAGGAATTTTGACTTTTTTTGGCCTTTTAGGCCTTCTGCCCGATTTCAAATTTTGAAAAAAAATTTTCAAATATTTTTTTATTTATAATGACGCCTATGCGCAAGTTTTCCATGCTATTAGAATTGTATTGCAGAAAAAAACGCGTTTTACGATTCACCCTATTACATATACTTTAGAGAATGAATGTTCGCATGATGGTGCAGAAAATGTCCTTCAGAACCAACCAATAATTCAAAAGTTTTTTCTGTGTATTAATTTGTTTTCAGTTTGACTGCCTTTTCGTTTACCTTCTATTATTTGAAATAAATTATTATTTGTTTACTGTGTGTTTTGTTATAAATTCTCGAATAAAATCAGTGTTTTTAACGAAACAAACTTAAGATGAACATAGATTCCTGTCTATCTGCTTTGATAAATAATTTTTCTTATGGTTCTAAAATTGATTTGTATTATTATTATTTTATTTGCGTTTATATGTCATTAATGGTAATGGGTGTTGGCAAACGCTATACTACGTAATAATGCAGATATTAAAAGTACCTATCTGAAAAAGAATATATTTCTGCAGCGAGCTTCCCATTCATTTCACATTACGTAGCTATTTTACCTGCTCATAAGCAAATTGCTTTATTACTACAAACATCCAGTTAAATGTTGAAAGTTTCTGTGTGCGACATTAGGTCTACGTCGCTTGCCGGGTGAGTCGATTTTAAATCAACCGAGTGTACAACCATAGTTGGTTCGACGGTTTAAAGCAACCTACTGATGAAACGGTCGGCTGTACAATCTGTTGTAATATCGTAGTTGGTTCGACGGTCTACGTGTGGAGGAAAACAGCGACTGACTTGTCTTTACGCTTTTATTTTCAACTTGTAGTACGACAAGTCGTACAACCGATCGTTTCGTCTGTAGGCTGCTTTAGGTGCTATCGGAAAACAATTTCGACATTCTTCAGACACTGTAATGCAGTTTTTTTCTATCTTCCACAGGTTCCTTAGAACCGCCGAAATCATATTAAAATGGGTCATCCTACACAGTATTAATTGTATTGTTTGACACGTATTGGAACACGATTCTATTGAAAACAGTCACAATTTTATAATGTGGCAGTTTTCCGGAATTTTTACTTCTTGTTAGTAGTGATATGCGGATAGAGATATTCTAATACCGTAGTAATCGTTTTGCAAAATACTCACGATGCCCTTTACCAGATGTATCAGGTCATAGATATAGGCATTTATTTTTGTTTTACTTTTTTTTTATTAAAATTTGGGATATGTCAAGCATCCTCGCTATATTTTCATTTTTGGTGGAAATTGAAACTTTTCAAGCTTCTAGTCCAGTCATTTACCAATATACAGTATTATATTGTATTTCTCCATTCGTTTTTTATTTTTTCATATAATAAGAGGTACCTTGTAGTGATGTAGTGCAAATAAAAGGCAACATTTGTATTTTGGTAGCATTACATAACATATCCAGAATAATTCTACCGTGGTCACAGCACTCAGGATTGAAAAATATGAATTCAAAATGTTGGTAACCAATGTGAACCGAATTTGACGCAATACATATATAAGTGAAAATTCCAAATATCATCTACATACCATATTTCAAACTTTATTCAAATAACCTAAATAAGAAAACGAATAAAAATCTGTGTCTATAGCCTGAGACAGCCGGTGTACATACATATGTAATAATTGAAATTGCATTATAAGGTTTGCAGATGACGACATACTGATTGTAGGCAGTCGTGCTTAGAAATATGCGGAAATAATTAACGAAGGTGTAATCTCCACAAATTTCGAATTAAATATAGGGTGGGTTATACGTACTGAACACAACCGTGATTTTATTCGATTAATTCGATTATTAAAATAGTTTTTAGTGCACATGGCATGGAAAATAGTAGTTATTAGAAATTACTCGGAAGTAATTGAATATGAAATACAAGCAATAATAGAAGGAGGACTACCTCGTGTATTCGACAGCATGTACCGTTATCTTTAGGGAATAGTGGCGAACATTTTGAAATGTATTGTAAGTACATCTACCAATTATTTCCTTACAACACACTGCAATCAAGCAACATATTTTGTTATACAAAAGTCTTTATATACAGGGTGGTGCAACCAAGATGGGGTGGACGATTGTAATTAAACGATGAGGAGTTTTGAAAAACCTTTCTGCCATACATGTTACCCTTGTGACTGACGGTTTTTAAGCAAATTGACCGCAAATGTAATTTTTTGAGATTTGTTACGTTTAAAGATTTAAAGTCATCAGGCAATGACGCATGCATATAATCCACAATAAACAAACAAAAAAAAACTCAGTATGCACAAAATATAAAAATGATATATAGATTTAATGAATATGAAAAACATTGGTAACAAAAATATCAATATTGGTAACTATTAAACAATACTACAATAGATGTTCAAACAATTCGCCGTTTAAATGCAGACACATTTCGAGCCGACTGATAAATGATAGCTTAACTTTTTGTAAAATACGTTCCGAAATATTGTAAAAACTCCGCCTTATTCTGGCCTTCATATCCTCTACTGTTGTAGAAATGTCTTTATAAACTCATATTTAACATGCTCTCACAAAAAAATCTATTGGTGACAGATTGGGTAATCTCGGTGGCCACGCAATTGGTCCGCCGCGTCCGATCCAGCGATTGGCTTTCCAGTTATCGAGATAAGCTCTTACGTTTCTATGGTAATGAGGGGGAGCTCGATCGTGTTGAAACCAAAATTGCTCGCTTGCTCTCAAATTTAGAGTTTCTAGAAGTAGTGGCAACTCATTTCTAAGAAAATTTAGATATGCTTCGCCAGTTAACCGTTCTTCAAAAAATAAAGGTCCTGTTACACGCGAGTCAATTATTCCACCCCAGACGTTTATCGACCATTTATTTTGATTGTCAATTTGACGAATCCAGTGTGGATTTTCTACAGAATAATAATGCATGTTATGCCGGTTAACCATTCCATTGCTTTTAAAAATAGCCTCATCAGTAAACATTACATTATCGATGACATTTGGATCATCCCAAGTCTTATTTAAAAGTAAAATTGAGAATAATTCTCTATTAGCATTGTCGCGATCGTAAAGTTGCTGGTGCAATTCCATATGATATGGATGATATTTCTATTTCTATTTTAATCCTTTTAATGCTGGTACGTTCAATGCCAGACACTCTTTCAATTCCATGGGTACTTTCTTGAGGATTTTCTTCAACTACTAATAACACCGTCAGTGGTTTGCTTCATTTGTGACAGGTTTGTTAATTACCTCACGTTTTGTAAATGCAACGTTTCCTGTTTGTTGTAATCTCTCTAATAAACTTCGAAATGCACCAGGTCTTGGCTTTCTTTCGTATACCGGATATCGGGAAGCATATATTCTACTAGCCAACAGTGGACATTTCTGGCATTCGCCCAGTATAAACACCATATTTACCAATTCTTCTGTAGTTAGAGTCATTTCTATTAATAATAAATCAAGAATAAATCACAAATAGGGAATTTAATGTTTTGACAGAAATGACAGTAACTGATTCACTTGTTAGGACTTGCAGCATCTTTATTAAAATACTAACTTGATGAGTTTTTTGATGACTTTAAATGTTTAAACGGGGTAACATGTATGGCATTTGTGGGAAGCTGATAAAGTGCTCTTTAACACAGAAAACTAATATACAGAGTGTTCCATTTGAAAAAAGTAAGTTCGAATTAGATTTACAAAACTCGATCACCCTGTATAATAGTGAATAATTTCAAGTTGACTGTAGGCCATTATTTTACCGAAGACTATGGCACATTCAATAATACAGTTAATTTTTTAATATTCATATCCGGTTTTGGTATAAAATGGACGGACATTGTAGCGTTTTTTCAACTTTAATCGCTTTTCTCTCCGTAATTATGGGTTTTAGACCCAACTAATGTTATATCAAATTGTTTGTATTGATTAGCAAAATCGATTGGAATATTCTAATACCGAGTGTTTCATTTAAAAAAAACATAAGTTTGGTTCGTCACCGACTGGTTCAATCACCCTGTATAAAATAAATATTTTTAAAACGTAGCACATGTAGCCATCAATAAAATTCCAGAAAGGTTTTCGAAATTCCTCATCGTTTAGTTACAATCGTCCACCCCATCTTGGTTGCACCACCTTGTATGTAACATATTTATTGACATTTACTCAATATCCAGCATGTATCGATTGAAAATTTGTTGCACAGTTCATCTTTATGCGATTCATCTAAAATTATGTAGAATTATATAACTTATTGCTCTGGTTACTCATTCAGTTCTGCGATAATAAAATCCTTTAATACCGCCTTCCAAAAGAGTTTCTGTAAGGTTGCACCGAATCATAAATCGGTTGCCTAATTCTTACCTGTATAACTAGATTTTATGGTTGAGTAACTTATTTGTGATGAAATTGTTACATGTGCATGTAGCAATAGTTTCTGACCTCCTACATTTCGATTAATCAGGAAACGTTTACTGAATTTTATCCAATCGTACTAACAGAATTCTACACTATACACGGTCGAACTAAATTTTAAATGAGGTTTATGTTACGTCAACGGAATTTCTTAATTTTTATTAATCGCGTTCATTTTCTACCTCGAAGCGGTACACGTTTCGTAGTGTATAACATGCAATCGCTCAATACGTTCCAATACAACAGACTTACTTAAAAGCATCCACTTGAAACACACACCTCGTATAAAAACACGTTCATGTTACATAAAAAATATTTTTCATAATTTACCTTTTCACTAAAACCGATCAGCTTAGCTTGGCCATCTATGAACACTATCCAACCTCCAGTCAAGGACAACCACGATTGACAAATGTGATACCATCGATTCTCCGCTAGCTCGACGGGTACGCTGAATATCTCGTTTTCCAGTATCTCCAAATTGAGGTTCTTGCCACCAGGCGTGACCCAGCTCCGAATGAGACGTTCCGTATCGCGCCCTGCATTCAATTAACTCTGTTAATGCAAAATCTGCATTACGAAATGGATTACGTGAGTGCCCATACATATTAACCTTAAATTCTAGCATGTAATGTGTAGGGATACGAAGTCTCTTGTTTTATTATCTTTAAAGCGATTAGGCAGGATAGAAGGCGATATAATTGGGAGGTAATACTATGAGCTCCATGTAATCTTATTTGAAAGTTAGTCATTTGAAATCTTAACCATGTATTAAATTAATTGTATTTACTAGATTCTCCTACGTTGTTGTTTTTGTTTAAATCTATTAAATTGTAATTAAAATGTATGCTGTAGCATAATTTTTATTTAGTTATATTGAAAAAAGTTGCAAACCATTTTCAAACTTCAATCACTTTTATTTTAAAATATATATAGATAATATACGCGATGTACATACATATAAGAAAAACCCATCGGTCAAAGGTACTTAATTTAGGGCCCGTCGCGGAGTTTACCGAAAGTATTATAATCTCGAAAATACCAGTTTATTTTTGAAAATTAAAAATTAAAACAACGAAACCAACAAGATACGAATCCCAGCCCATAAGTGCTTCCTGTCTAGGCTCAACCGCTCTTACCCCCTCGATTATCAAGCTGCTTCAAATATCTATTATTTATGATTACACTTTTAAACTGTTATTTGCACAACCTGTACGAACTGGACTGTCACATTAATAAATTGCAAAACATAGTTTTGGTCACCAGCTTCAATTTGGACCATCTATTGTATTGCGATTAGATTAGCAGTCGCATATGGAACGGGGGAGGAGAGAGAGAAGGGGAGGGGAGGCAGCAGCTGACTCCGGCTAACGTTTTAGTTATAATTTTTGAAAAATGTCGTGACAGAACCTAAAGGTATTGCAACTCCTATGGCCATTCAAAATGTACTTAGGAAAGGAAGATGTTTTCTCTGTCCCAGATCAGCAGATAGAAAATATATGAAGACTTGCAGTCAATGTGAAAAATATGTTTGCCCTAGACACATCAGCAGTGAAGAGCGAATTGTTAGAATAAAATGCACAAATTGTTAACTTCTGTAGTTATTGAAACTTATTTTTGATTTATAACTATTAAATGTCAATATACCAAATATAAAGAAGATAGTTGTATTTTTTCAATTTGTTATCAAGAAATAATAGTAGAATAATATATTGGCGTTAGTTTAATATCCCCTAGTCTAAATTTGGGGTCAGGCGCCGACCTTCCCCTGTCCTCCCCCGTTCCATGTTCTCCGGGTACATGAATAAGTTCCACCTGCGACTGTTAAATCCAAAGCAACTCGTTGACTAGGTTAGAATATATTGTTTCGGCAATTAATAATGTAAACTCTAACGTAATTCGCAAGAAAACTAATATTTTCTTTTGTCAGAATGACCTCCTTTAGTTCGTAGTCCTGCGACACATACATGGTAGCGATCAACACTATTCAATGTTGAATAACATTGAATACTTTCTGAAAACAAACAAAACACTATTCAATGTTGAATAACATTGAATAGTGTTGATATTCAATGTTGAATAACATTGAATGGTGTTGATATTCAATCTTGAATAGCATTGAATGGTGTTGATATGATGATATTTTTATCGGTTCTGTAATTCTTCTTTGACTAAAAACTGCTTAAATGTTAATTTGTTATCTGTATATCCAGTCTTTGATAGAAAGTGTCAAATGCCAGAGAAAGGGAATCAGAGGTCTCCGGTAAGCATAATTTTGTCAATGGCTTCAACTTTATTTCATATGTATATCATTTTAAGACTGCATCTGGTAGCACTATAAAGGAGTTTACTTAATTATTTTAATATTAATTTGATTTCTAACTGCGGCGCTGATCCAACCATAGTATGCGAATGAAACGCTAAACATTACTTGGTAATAAATATTACGGAATGGGTCTGTGGAAAGTAAAATAGACGCGCTTAGTTGCTGCTTTACCACAGCATACCGTATTAATTAATAAGTAAACTTTAGAGTGGATCACAACAATACAAATAGCATTAACAGCACGTATTGCAGTCAACTATGACCTCGTCAGTACATGCAGGGAACCAACAGAGGGAAGCAAGTATGTGTAGTGTTTGATTGATAGATGGCGCTAGAGTTATCTTCTGAACCATATGCTAAGTAAACCTTCTATGAATATGAATTGAGGCTTAACAGTGTTATCACAGAATAAACAGAATAGACAAAGTTGACATATCTATTGTTTTTCAAGGGTATCGTTTCGTTGACCTTGAAATGGTTCGCCATGTTCTAACGGTGTATTTGAGGGCAATTTAAAATCAATATTTTTCAGAAAGTAATTGATTGTGATAAATGTTGGCCTGTTTCAGTTTTATTTTATTTTATTAGTATATTATTAGCTAGCTGGTAATGGTAATGGTATATGCAAATATATAAACAACTGTAACTAATTTAAATATGTTTAATAATCATTAACATTTTTATTCTTCCCTGCAGAAAATATTCTTCACCTAACAATGATGCGGAAAATTTTCGCATGTTCTATCGTATCTGTAGTTGTGTATCAACTGTTTTATAAATGCCCCTGTGCGTACCCAATTGCAAGCAGGCTTCTTCAATGTTTGAAATGAATATTTGCTCCAGAGTATTGATATATTGAATAAAGTTTTCAGGAGCAATACATAACCCACCATACAAGCTTTCTTCATTTGATGCTTTAAAGTGGCATAACAACGTAAAAGATTCCACAAGCGGCCTTCTCCAGCTGGTGTACAAATTGTGCATTTATGTTTCAGGATACATTTTTTAAATAAATATCCACAAACGTAAACGAAAGCATTTTCTGCTGTTAAATAAATAAAAAAAGTCTGTATAATCACGGTAGTCTACTGGCAATCCCTCACTTCTATCTACAAAATTAGTATCTAATAATTCCTGTATATTTGTTGTCAGTATTCAATTAACATAATATTTTGGCAACATCTTCTGCACAATTTGCGTTTTCAGTATGCTGAAAGTAACCCATACAGAAAAGTTTTTTGAAAGCTCGTTTAAATTGTATGGGCGTCTTGTTGAATTATTCTAGTATATAGAACCCTCTTACCTAAATGTTCCCATAATAACAGTAAACCGTGCAGTTATTTGCCAACATTTAAAATTTCGAATTTTTATTGTTAAATTTTCTTCTACCTGGTTTGTCCAACCATTTCCTTCATCTTCCACAAAAAATCAATATGATCTTTGTCATCTTCAAACGGCGGATGAAAGCCCTTTTTGTTTTTTGATGAGGAGTTCAATCAAATAATTTGTTCATGTCAAAAGTTGCGGTTTCAGTAGCTGACAATGGCAAGGCCCCTAAATTAATATATGTTAATATTCGTGCAGTAACAGAATCACTACATATTTAACTTTCAGCTTTTGGAAATTATTCGGATTTATTTGGAAATCTGTTAGGTTTGGAGCGCATCTCACGGGCAAGGTCTTGTTATGATTATAAAAATCTTCTAAATATTTTTTACTTGTTTCAAAGTCATCTGTTTTTAGGTTATATTTTAAACTTGTTTATAAACAATACACCGTTAAAATATGGCTGATAACGAGTCTGGGCATAAATTCCAAGATTTCTTATTTTTCAACTTTGTCCATTCTGTTTATTCTGTGGTGTTATACAGATGTATGTATAGTCACGGACAGCTAAAATGATAGCTTCATGTTACAATCTATCGCTAAGCTAAGCATTCGTGTATACGCAGCGCAGCGACTGTTACTTAGACCTATTATTTTGGCTGTCCTTGACTGTACGTAATCCTTGACTGTAATCCACTGAAAATACTTTCATATTTAAGTGCTGCGATATAGTAATGTCTCTAACATTCGAGTATTGCCATTTGTTTTCATTTATAAATATAAAATTAAAATCAATAAAACCAGTTGTACAGATGTCTATTCGAGGTATTGTCATATTGTAGTTAAATGCGTGTACTATGGTACTATTGAATATTATTGGCCGAAAAATTGTGATCAATAAATAACTCGGAACTACAGATTAATATCCTTGACGTATATAATATTATAACTTCAGCATCCTGAAGTTTCTCCGAATTTCCTATTTTCTCGAACTACTCATAAAAGATAAGTTCTATTAAAATCTGGGGTTACGCCTAATGCCATCTGCCTCTGTTCTTCTTCGATTTCATCTTTCACATTTATTATACTCAACTCAATAAATGTAGAAATCGATTTCTAGAATTCAATATATATTGAATTCGCTATTTAACAGAAAATAGGTATATAAGTGGAAATATAATAAAATTTATGGTAAATGTTCATTATTTTACATGGAGAAAATTGGCTTCTTCGTCTGATTTTTTAAAATCTCAGTACCTATAACTTCATATAAGCTTTCAAGTAGTTAAATAAAACCTTATTAAACATAAGCACTTCAAGTGTTATACCTTTATTTTCATTCTGTCATAGGTACATACTTATGTATATATGTGCGCGACATTGTTAGAGGAATACGTCCGACTCTATCGTTGTAAATTATTTATTTTTTTGAAGAATGTACCTCATCACCCTTCCCAGAATACATGCGTCGAGCATTATTTATTCGACCGTATATGCTAGTCATCCCATGCATCAATTTTCACATAGGACCGTCGATATTACATAATATTTGTCCCTTTCTAGTTTACTCTTTACAAATGAGCAATCTCCAAAGTCACAAGAAATAAAATAAGAGTTGTAATAAGGATGTTATGCCCAAGATCAATACATGACATTTCTATCAATATAGTATAATTATCTACCCCCTACCTTAACATGTATATCGAAATATTTTAGTATAGTTTGTTGTTTCTTTTTAGGAAGTTTCAAGACAGTTGCAGATAAGTAGTGTATTAATGTTAAAAATGAATGAACTACCTATCACACTTTTCCCTAAAAATTACCATGGGTTGTAATTGGTTCTACTACAAATGATAAATTGGCTTTGTCACCGTAATTATTTGAAGAGAGTCAATCGAAAGTAAACACATTTTATTATAATCAACAACAAGCTAGGAGCTGATTTCTTTTATGACACCTGAGATCTTCAAACCTAAAAGAAATAAATTACTTATGGAAAAAGCTCAGTTGATTTCTAATTTTGAGAGTAAAAGCTTGTTTTCAAGATTACGAGTTGAGAGCTTATTTATAAAATTGTTAGCATTTACGTTTAAAATTCGATAAAGTTCACGATTTTCAATATTAAAGAAAAAATTATATTGGTTTAGTTCCATGAGACATAAACCTTCATACACACACGCATACACAATGAATAGATCTCGACATTTTTTACCCTAATCTGTATTCGTATAAAGACACATACATCCACTCCATCATCCAAGAAACACAAAATTAAGAAGCAAGGGCATTCAATTCGCCTTTTTTCTGTATGATTTATATTCGCAGCAAAATATTTACAGAACCGAGACACGTGTGATGAAAGAAAATGCTCGTACCGAAGAAATCCCGGACGCTTATCACAAAATTTGTCAGATATTAATGTTCCAAAGAACAAGATTAAAGAACACCACGTGTGTCCAGTTTGGTGGATATACGAGAAAGACAAATTGCTGAAGGAAGATAAATTGAGATTGATACTTTATTGTTTTCGACTAAATTTAAGAGCATTTCTCTTAGAGGATTTTCAACATCGGCCGAATGTTTATTTACTTCTTTCACTTTGCTAAACGACGCGATGTTAAGTTACACATAATATGTTGACTACCGCAATTAATTATGCTAAATCATTTCGTCGTTTAGCGGCTGCCGAAGGATATCCATTCTTATTGCTCAATTAAATAGAATTGTAAATTTATTATTAACTAATTAGACATATACAGTTTCAACAACCTCTTCAGATTTCTGTTGAAGGAGCTTGTGTTTTATATGTATTGTATGAGACTGTTATTATGTTTCTTTTTTAAATCTTTAATTCGACATTGACTTTTACTTTCTTACTTCATGTTTTTATACATGTATGTACGTCAATCTTGTTGTTATTTGGAGCACCTTTTTTAGTTTTTTGATTCGTTAATATCTCGTTACTACTCACTTGAATTATTAACTTTTACAGTTAGCTACCAAATTTAATATACAAAATTCAATGAAGTTCGTATAATTGTTTTACTAATAACTATGCAGATTCGAACATAATAGATTCTAATCTGAACAACTATTTTGTGTAACACTATAACAATCAACTTTAACCATTCTTATGAGATTTCATTGCATTTTTAAAGTACATTGGTACAATGATTCATCTTAACCAAATTACGCTCCATACTGTAATCTATGTGGATGCGAAGGTCGTTTAAGGATTTTCAATTGGCCGTAAGTAACTATTGACTATCGTTTAGACATGTTTAATTTGAAATGAGTTTTGCCATTGATTGTCTCGAGAAATCCATTAGATCGCCAAAATTTAATTGTACAATCCATTTACCACTATGCCTACTATGCCTGCTATGCCTACTATGCCTACTATGCCTACTATGAATGCCGTTCGGGCATATGTCACGAAAAGTTTGTAGTACAGTCTTGAGAAAAATATCAATGACTAAAGTGGCCCCGAGAAACATCTGGAAATTATTTAGGATTGTAGAATGGTACGAATTTCTGTACATTATTCTGCTTTCTCTAAAGGGAATTTAGCAAATTTGGTTTCATTGAAAAGGGTGTTCCTTTGTCTACAGTTACTGATTTAATGATTGATTGTCGTTTTAAAGTTATAAAATGGCTTCAGCAAGAAATATGAAATGTGAAGATTATAAAGAATACCAAGACAACCTTATAGGTGCCTTAATATATGATTTTGTTGCAAATAAAAGAGATGGCATTTGACGATCGTTTCTAAAACAGCTATCGAAATATTTGGAACAACTTCCAACAATATCTGCAACAAACAAATTATGTATATGTATGGATTTATTTATCTGTAGATTAAGCACTTTTTGAAAACGTATAAATCTCAGACAATGTTGGATATTATTGTTTCCAAGTAATACGTCGAAAACCAAACGAAAAAAAGAAATCTCCATTATCCATTATCTCCTTCCACACTACAGAATTGCATTCCAGATTCCATGTCTTTGTCGCTGTTACCTTCTTAATTAAGGCTTTTTCTGTCAAGATTTTCCCAATAATTTTTCCATTATTGTCTGACCGTAGAAGTTTTCGAACTTTACTTTTATGTAGATTTGGACTCTCTTGCTTCTAGGTAGTTTATTATACATTCTAGTAAATACACAAAATATATTCCATGAAATTTGTTGTATTTTCAACTAATAGGTGTGTTTTAATTTATAGTCAATTCTCATTCATGTTTCAAAGTTGTAAATAGAAAAGTTTTCACAGCCTTATCTATGGAGCTCATGTCCGGAGGATTTCACGACCAAGGTGAGTGTGGTATTGCTGCGCTTTCTAACTACTTGAGTTTGCAGTGTAACGTCATCTTACATGAATATCTTGCAACCACTGCCAAACAATTTACATAGTTGTGGAAACATTCGCACTTTCGATGCTGTATTGAATTAGTTGTATATTCCAGATACTTTCTACTTATGACTGACTACAGCGTAACAGGCTCAGGATATTCCCGAACTATATTGCCTTAGCAATATAGTCCGAGTATTTTTTATTTGGATTGTTCACTCATGCAAGTCTTAAAGGTAGGAAATAAATACCTGGAAAATGTGTACTAGAACCACTAATAAACTTATTGGTCTCCAATTAGCAATTCGTCAGTCAGCAATGGATACATGCTCATACACGTTTGCCTAGCCAATCCATTTATGATCACTTGTGATGGTAGCTTGTGTTTTCTTATGGGTCTGTGACATTTATAATTAAGTTGTACATGTTTTGACTAACAGCACGAACAAATACGTTGCATCTGACGTCCTAGCATTTCGTTTTAATAACGAAGTACTTTGCTTTCTACAGCAACGATATTTTCAGGTAATATCCTAAGTTTCCTTCAGCTTTACTTTTATGCTAATGCAAAGAACCAATCGTTATGAGACTCCACACCATACTACTATTTGGCTAAGACTAGTATTACTTAGTAATTATTTTACTCCTGCTGTATGTTAACATATTTGTATTTTCTCAGATTAGAAAATGCGTAATGTTAAATAAAGTTCAACAAAACTATATTTGTTGTAATCACTTGTTCTACTAACTTAAAATTTAATAAAATTTTGACAGTTGAGCTTAATTACGTATCTGTATTATGGATCAGATATTATCTAAATATTACTTGCCAACTCTAATCACAGAAGAACAACAAGCTTGTTTGAATAAACACAAAACTATCTAATATATTACAAAAAAAAAGTAAAATATCGTGAGTGGGTCTAATAAATTGGCCAGGAACTACAGTTGCTTTAAAGATTAAGAGATTGATGGAGTCTATCCTATGTAATAAAACCAAACAAACAAAAGAAGGAAAAGACAAAATATAGTCAAAGAAGGGATATTATCTATCAGAGAAGTAGTTAATAAATTAGGTAAGAACTCACTACTCAATCACATTGTAAATTTTATGAACGCCAATTATCGAAAATAACTAATTTACTAAGAGACGTAATTTTATCCTTAATTAGTTCCTCATTCCTATAATTTGTTTATATTCTCTGAAGATCGTAGTACGTTCTAATTAATTTTAGCTGCCTACACATCGTGTGCGAAAGGATATAATTACCAGAACTTTATGCAAATACTTATTGCGTTATTACTGAGCTAAAAGGTATCTACAACTTTGTTTTGCTGTACACAAATATATAATGCTATGCAATTAAAATTGTACAAGACTAGTATTACCTCAAATTTATATATAGTGTGCAATATTCAAGCTTTCGTTTGTTATAAATTAATTAATTGTTTGTATACCTAACCATTATGTAGGTACCTTAAACAATAAGACTGCATGGAGAAATGGCGCACACCACATTGCCAATTGTCTAGAACGACATTAGGTGAAAAGAGTTCAGATTCCGATGGAAGTGAAGAACAAAAAGAAACAGATTTTAGTGATGTAACTTTTGAATCGAGCTCTTTATCTGAGGATCATTTATTGACGAAATTAAAGATCTCGTACGAGATTTAAAGTGATCCAAAAGACAGTCTGAAGTCCTTGGTTCCTGGATAAAAGAATGGAATCTTCTTCAAAAGAATACAGAGATATGGATTTATTATAATCGTCATTCCTCATTTAGACTATTTTTCCAAAAAAAGGCTTAATGTTTTATAATGACACTTTGTCTCTAACAGACGCATTTTGAATTACGCATATTCGTCGGCTTCTATAAAATTAGTTCAAAAGCTGTGCTTCTGTGAAACAGCAATAAATGTCCACCCCTGTGATTCACTCTAGTATGAAAGAAATATATAAAAACTTGAAATTTATATTGGGAGAGTTCAATATGCAGTGTATGAATGGAATAGTTGTGATGACTTGAAGGTCATCGGACTTATTCTTACTGTGCAATTTGGCTATATAAAGTGCTATTGTTGTTATGTGAATGTGGTAAAATGACTATATTAGAAAGGACTGACCTAAATGCTAATTATTCATTCCTGGAGAGAAAAACATGAATCTCAGCATTTGTTTGATACTAAAAACGTGCGTAATGTGCTATAATTAATGAGAACTTAAACTTTTTTTAATTTAAAGACTGAAAATTGTCATAATTCAGGACAAGTTAGCTGTAATTTGTGCTTAAAAGTACTTCCTGCACTCGCACCTAGATTTCTTCCCGGAAAATGGTGCGATAAGCGATTAGTTAGAGTAATACTTTCATCAGTTATCTTCCGCTGTGGAAATATGGTATCAAAGCAGATAGAACTCTAGTATACAAAATATAGCAGAAAATCAGCATTGTTTACTTCCTAGTTGAGTGAGAATGTTTGAATGTTGTATAGGTAAGAATCTAGTAGGTATTAAAATATTCAAGGGAAAAAATTCAGAATCACATATTTTTCTTTCACATATAGAGAAAAGTTTCTTTTCTCTTCCTTATTGTAATTAGTGTTCTCACTGAAGTCACCAAGTTAAAATTTATTATTAATACTATACTGATAGTTTTTTAAAAGTACAGTTAAGCAGTTGCTACAACTACACTACTATTATTTACAGTACTCAACCTAGATTTCATTTATGTACATCTCATAAAAAGTAAATACAGCTAGATATATGTAAGTATATACTTGATAACGGACTTACTTGAATAAGACAGCAGTGGATGAGAATGTGTTAAGTTTATGCTCTTCATCCAAATGCAGAAGGTAAATTCGCTAATTGTCGGTACATCGGCGATATACTGAAGAAACTACAAACAAAAGATAATAGTAGTAATATAGAAAAATAAACCTTATTGCAAAATCTAGCAAATTGATGAGTGTATTCTCTTGTTTTATGTAGATTTCAAAATTAAGTAGCCTGGATTAATGAAGAAAAATTTAACGTAATTAATTATGTTACAGATAAAACTTCTTAATATATACTCCGACAAAAATATCTAGTTCGGATGTTGACTGAACGAATATTGAACATCTTGAGAAACACTCTGAACCTGTCTTACTGTAACTCTTGTAATGACACAAATTGAATACAGTTTTATCGAAACTACATTTCTTATAATTTACAAAAAAATCATCCGTCAATTAAGTACAAAAATAAATATTAATGGTAATAAAATAGTGATAGTGTAATAAGCAACAACAATACATGCATAGTTACTAATTACATAACACGATGTATCAATTCATATTGCATGGTTATTTTGAAGCGTTTCATGAAAGTACCGCAACTAAAATTTATCCTGGAAGTGTAGTATATCGAAATATCATTGGATTATATTATAAAGTGCATGAATCGTGACCTATTATTACTTGATAGGATTAGATTTAATACCAGCAAAGAGCAGGTCTGTAAACATAGCGTATTAGTAACTATACTTGCAAAGTACCGTTATCTACTGAATTAGATACCATAACGATGATTAATGGTTAATTACATACTAAGTTTTGCTCTGTATATGTATCTCCTCTATTACTGCAACAGAATGATTGTAGTATACCGGATGTCTCTGAGAGGTGGCTCGGCCCTATAATTTCTAAAATATTTGAGATAGAGAAACCAAATTTGGAAATTATGTACGGCGCTTTAATTTACAGGCGAGGGAGGCGAGCCACCTCCCAGAAATACCCGGTATATGTATACTTACTACTTATGTATTTAACAGAACTGTTACGTACAAATAAAATGTGCAATAAAACTGATATAACTACTTGCCAGCAATTGAATTAAACTAAAACTTATTTAATCGGACGTCTACTTTGTATATACATACATATACACATCTCATAACCAGTTAAGATGAACATTATCGAGTATTAAAATTTGAATTTTAAATTACGGGCATCTAAAGAGGCAAAATAGAAATTAAGAAATATATAGGATGTCACAGTGAAACTGGAAATTTTGACAGTAGTAGTGGCCGTCTTGAGGAGTCAGATCACACCCTTCTGCGGTCAACACTATATTTAATAATCTTAGACCAGTGAGTAGATTCAGACGTTTTACAAGTATGATAACGGTGTGACTGTTGATTAATTGTAATGCTGACTACATTACGATGTACATAGAATGCCATCATCGCGTTTTATTTTGCCACATTTGAGTTTGAAGTTTTACCTTTACATAATTAGGATTGTACAGGAATTGAAACCATTAGACCACGTGGTGCAACAATAAAGAGATCATAATGTCAAGTGGTAAAGTTATTGCAGTGGAACTTATTTTAAGAGGGTCGTCTACCAGCTGATTATTTTACAGCGGTGCCATATCTACAAAATTCTATAAATCGTTTGCTTGATTTTATTTCAATATAATTTGAAAATTGGACTTCATACCCATATTTCTACAAATTTTTTACATCTACGTATACAATTTTGTCTATTAATATTCAGTATTAATTTCACAATCTCTTTTCCTGTTACAGGCCGTTACCTTGATATGGGAATCGAGATTACTCTATTAGTTATTAGCTTTAATTACTGAAATTTGCTATGAGCATTCAAAATACGTCTACACATGTGTGTATGAAGCCCGATTTTAAAATACGTTTTAAATAAATTATAAAAACATTATATTATGAAAAAATTTAACTGTGGCAACATCGCCAACTGTCAAACGGTAGTCGGGCCTCTTAATACTGAAGCCTAAACTACTGTGTATAGCAACCAACAGTGATATTTTTTTCAAGATATGAAATCTGTCACAGACAGATTAAATAATATTGGAATATACGACCAAAAATTGTTGGTAGAAATACGATGAACACATTCTAATATTAAATTATTGTAGTAATTTTCATTATATTATTATTTCGCTGCGAGCAATATAATTTCTATGTTACATGCAAACTAATCAAGCAACATGCCAAAGCAAGCGATATATTTTTTATGCCACTGCTAAAACATCTTGAACACTTTCGACTGTATGACTTAATATGAAAAAATAATTAAAATAATCAATCGAGTAACAGTCATGGCCTTAAGCGACAATTAATATATTCGAGTGTTATAAACCATTTTTTAAGCGCAAATCTCTCTAAGATAGAGATCACACGTGATAATTTCTTATGCACAATATGTAAAACTCTTAAACTTGAATATGTTAATCGCAAGAACTACTACACTAGAAGTAAACGCTTTAGTTAATAACTGAGAAAACAACAGTGCCTTACTACCATACTCTTCATTTATGTTACGTTAAGATCATACCAAAATTAAACTTTATAGGAACACGTGTTACAATATCATTTGTTTCGTATCAATAGATAATCAGTCGATGCCGAGTTTATACTGATACCTACTATTCCGTTAATAGTAATCAAGGAATAATAAATTTTTAATATTCTAGTGACGATACGAATACGTATGATATTCATAAATTTTGCAAAACCACTTCCAGAATTAATATATTATAGATATACTTATACATAAGTACAACATCTCGTTATGTATCACATTTTCACCTACCTCTGAGGAGTTATTGCACAAAAATCAGAAAGTTTTCACTAGAGAGAAGATTATAATATGTAAGACAGAGTACTAAGCATGCGATATTACTCAACGGAGCATAATTCTTTACGACACTTATATACTTATATCCTTATACCGATTTATATTAAATGTGTACTGTATGAATATGATAATTACATCTCTTAGTCAAAGTCTTACTATAAAGAAGTAAATGATACTAGAATCGCTTCTTCCCTTCAAAATATTACAAACTCCTGCCTAATTGAGTTATACAGCGTGTTCAAAATGAAGTCGGCACTATTGCTAACTTTGTTACTACTAAAGATACGATGTTGGTTAAATGACCAAAGTAGTAGTGTTTTTTCTTCCGCTTACGATGGTAAAATTTAAAAACAATTGAACTTCGCGTTTTCGAGATATTCAAAAAAATAATATTTTTTTAAATGGAATACCCTATATATTTTTTCACATTTTAAATGATAATTTAATTTTAAACAAAATCTATTAATACATAGACACCCAAAAATTAACAAATAAATGAACTACAAGCATTTAAATGTACCAGTTCAAGTTGATATGAATATCGCGTAGAGCCAATGAATGTCCGATTATTGGCAAGTAAAAGAAACATTTTATTATCATCTATCATCTAAGGGGAACAAAAAATCGTTGGTGCTTTGATGGTAATCATATTTTAGTTTTTAATCGCTTGCTAATAGTAATAATAAAAACGCAATTTAGCTTTTGCTTCAATTTTACCTTTTTTATGAATGTAGACAGAGTCGATTTATTTCATTAGTTTTCAATTTATCACAGATAACTAGGACAGAAACAAAAGATACATAGTAGCTGTCAAGATTACGAGTGTTATTTTGACAACGTAAGTACACAGCTATTTGAATTTGCTCCAACAATGGCATTTACACATTTAGAAACATGTGATATGTTAGAGAGTTACATAGTTTGTCAAAAAATTCCCACCGTGCTCTCGAACATTACAGTGCGTTATTTCCCAGACGAATCTTACCTAATCGAAGATATTTCTTGATCCTATACCGACAGTTTAGGTCAAATAGTAAAGTGTTCGCTAAATCTGTTCCAAGAAAACGATTTATAGTTAATGAAGAAACAGAAACTAATGTGACGGCATATTTCGAAGCGTTTCGAGAAAATTCAATAAGGGATTGCGAGCGTGATCTTGGAGTGTCTCTGGGAACTATTCATCATATTTTGAAAAAACATAAGTATACGCCGTATAAGTATAGACCTACCCAAACTTTAATGGCAGGTGATCAAGAAAGACGTATGGAGTTTTGTCGATGGTTTGTTAATTGCGTTAGGCGCAATCCGAACTTTTTGTGTTTAATTTTGTGGAGTGATGAAGCTAATTTTTCTAACTGTGGTATGCAAAATCGAGAAAACCAGCATTACTGGAGTAGAGAAAATCTTATGCGTAACCATCATCATAATCCCCAAAGACGTTTCAGTATAAATGTATGGTTGTGGCTTAATCGGGGGAAGAATAGTAGGGCCTGTATTTTACAAGGGTACTTTTACAGGTGAACGATACACAGAACTGTTGCGAAATACAATAGAGGAGTTCTGAGATGATCTCAATTTAGCTGATCGTCCACAAGTAATTTTCCAGCAAGATGGTGCACCACCGCACAATTCTCAAGCTGTTGCTGGTTTATTAACAAAACTTTTTCAAGATCGCTGGATAGGTACACGCGGACCAATATTACGGCCACCACGTTCGCCAGACCTTATACCTCTCGATTTTTATTTCTGGGGATTTTAAAAAAATGAAATTTATAAAAATCGCTATGAAAATACAAATGATCTTCAAGAAAGCATCAGCAATATTATAACCAAGATCGATGGACGAACCATCTTAAAAGCTGCTAGAATAGTATACAAACGTGCTCAAAAGTGTATAGAACAAAACGCGAATGTTTTCGAGCACATGATTTAACCCTCTTATGTAGTTTTTGTTTGTTTTTACTTTTTTAGTTTAATACTAGCTTTACCTTTACGTCCTTATGGTTTCTAAGAGTAGGTGGTTATGCATTCAATATTTTGCATTCAGAATTTCCTTTTTCGTTGTTTAAATAAGATTAATATTGACAATAATAAAGAGCAAAGTGTATTAATTTTTCGATAGCTAGTCAATGTCTACATGATTTTCCATTAATGCTTGTATTTCGTTTATTTGTTAATTTTTGGGTGTCTATGTATTAATAGATTTTGTTTAAAATTAAATTATCATTTAAAATGTGTAAAAATATACAGGGTATTCCATTTAAAATTTTTTTATTTTTTTAATATCTCGAAAACGCGAAGTTCAATTGTTTTTTAAATTTTACCATCGTATTCGGAATGAAATACGCTACTACTTTGCTAATTTAACTGACATCGTAGCATCAATAATAACGAAGTTAGCAATAGTGCCGACTTCAATTTGAACACCCGGTATAACAAGCTATCAAATTACTAAATTACTCTGTATATACTTACTTGTATATAACCTTTCTGCGTTAACGTTACTTTTAGAACACTGGTATCAGGAGCATTGTTCATGTGTCCCTGTTTTAACTGCCTTCGATCGATTATTTCGGTATTCAACGCTGATAATGATAACAGCAGAATAACGATGGTTTGTATAGTGTTGGGTACCATATTTCTGCAACAAAAATACACATTACGGTAATTGATGCTACTAGGTGGTATCATGAAGAAAATGTCTTTATTAAGAACATTTTGCTGCTTTAAACTGTTACAATGTGTGACTGTAAATTCTAATTTTGTTGTACTAAACTACATAAGAAACAGTAATAACAATTAAGTACCTTTTACTTTTCAACGACAGGAAATTTTAGTTTGCACCCCTTTTGCTCTCTGAACTGATCAGAAAGGGATGAGAGCTCATTAAATAATCTAGATGGAATTAACGGAGCTTTTCGTTTTAAATCGACAAATTCAACTAAAAAAAAGGTTAAATTATATGGTTATAATTAATAGATAGGTAATAATATATTTGACTCTGACCTTTATTCGAAATTGGAATATAAAAAGCTAATTTGAGATGTAAGTGTAGACAACTCAAATACTAAGTTGCCTTTCAAAGACTGAGAAGGTTTAAATTCAAGAATGAAATCCAAGCTTCAGACCAAGCTTTTCTCAACTCGCTCAGAAAATTTCGTAGATGTTGAAATTATTGTTTAGGTGTTTCATCTACAAGTTATAGAGAGTTGTATTGTTCGTGTGATGCCATTGAAGAAAAGCTTAAGACTGAATAAACTTCTTAAGTGAAAACGACATGGTCCTGTTTGATCTCCAAATGGAAATAATTCTGATGAAAATGTTTTTTAAATGTAAAAGAGTCATAAATGAAATCACGACGAAGAGGTATCTGTCACTAGTTCAGAGTTAATATGTTCAGAAAGTACATTTTTTACTAAAAGTTTTTCTTTGTATTGCTCCAGTTCGTAATACATTCTAAAATATCTACTTGTTGCTAATAGTGATTCAATTGAGACTCTGTACCTATCTGCCATAAACGTTTTCAAGCATTACTCATATTTATTCATTTGTTCAATTGAAGTTAGTCACTTCAGTCTTAAGAATTAAAGAATAATTGCGCTATTGCTCTTAGAGAAATCTGCTCACCTTAAACAGATGTCAATTGTAAAAAAGCAATCGTTGAGAAAGTCGAAACAGAGTTAATAGAATCTAAATGAACCTATGCCTATACCTTGAGATTGTTTCCATTCACAGATTAGCGGAAAGCAGAAAGCAGAAAGAATGAGGAATGAGATATTTTTCTCCTTACCATTCATTTGTGGTGGCCAATGATCTGAAATTATATGCAGAGATAAAAACAGAAAATGAGACTAATAACCTTCAAGGAAATCTTGATAACTGCCGGCTCTGGTGCAGGAAGAATTATCTGCAACTGAATGTTAAGAAGTGCTTTGCTGTGTCGTATTCCAGAAATGTGAATAACTTTGTGACCGAGTACTTCTTGGATGGAAGGATGTTGAGTTCGGCTAAATGTATCAGAGATCTGGGGCTTTTATATGATAGAGAGTTAAGCTTGAGGTATCACATTGATAATATTGTTACTAAATGTAATAAATTGATGAGATTTATATTCAGAATTACTAAGAACTTTTCGTCAGCTCTTTGAAGTATTGTAACATCACATGGTCACCATTTTATCGGAATAACATTAATATAATAGAATCTGTTCAACGCAGATTCACAGGGCTTGTGGTAGTGAGGACATTGCCATACATGGCTCAGCCATCATATGATGAAAGATTGCAACTGCTCAATATGTGTAGTTTGGATAAACGTAGAAAAATCACTGATATATTAACGTTGTATAAATTATTTAATGGAACTTATGATTGTGGTGATATAATTAGTGAATTTAGTTTTCAAATTAACGGTAGGTTGAATTAAGGGTAGGAACGCCAACTTGTTCTATATAACCAGTGCCCTTACCAATCTGGGTCTTAACCCCTTGAGGCGGATGTGCGTATTATATAATTCTGTTTATTCTCATTCTGACATGTAGGTATAGCCAACATTTTCTAGTTTTCTTGTTCTTTAGGATCAGTATTACTGTAGTACAGTAGTACTGTAATTTTACTATTATGTTAGTTTTTAGTGCTTACTTAGTCAACTACTATTATTGTATGTACAATTAATGAAATTTATGTTTTTCCGTTTTGTACTGTGGTATTGATTTATAAATAATATTAATCTGCTGTTTAGGGCTTGTGCCTGTTTGTAGATCAGATGTGTAAATAAATAAATTTGTGTGTGATAGAAAGAGGCTTCAATAAAATTATAATTAGTGGCTCCTATCTATGTCCATAACCATTAAAAGAAATTTCACTTGAATAGCTTGCTAACATCTTGCTATAAAATATTTTGTCAGACTTTGCCAAAGATACTCGTTATTCCTTAATTAATCTTCAACTTTATGTAGTTTTGGCCCGAGGGTGACTGCCGCTCGCATTAAGAACCTAAGTTCATTAAACCTCTACAGCATTATTAAAATACCTAACTTCACAATGAGTCATTCAGCAAAGTTTATTAAAAAGACTAATATGTAAAATGTACTTCAATATAATTTGTTGTTTGATTTGAAAAGAATTTTATAATGATAAAGGATTGACGTTTTGGTAAATATCTGGAGTACATTTATTCGATAACAATTCGATCAAATACTTGATAGAACCTAATTCAATCCGACCCTGTATTTAGCATAAAGTTTGTTTATGCGGTCGAAATTTCAATTTGACACCTCGGTTTTCTTTTTGAGATTTAATTACCAGAATTTGATGGAACGGTATTATTACTGCTGGATATAAATGTATTCATAAATTTAAAAGATTATCTTGGTTTTTTTAAAGAATTATATAAGAACATTTACAAACATCTTAGTTGTAAACATTTGTAAGTGCAGTTTTGGAAATAGATAAGGAACTTTAAAAACAGTAAAATGTAATAAACTAATGGAAAACTTTCTCTTTCACCTACTGCTACTCTCAATTTCCAAAACAAACGCTTTTCGGAGTACTCTCTCAATAATAAGCAGCACTATAACTATTATAAATAACTGCAGGTATGATGCAACACCTAAACTTTAAAGACAATGTAGGCAGCGTATAATTACTATTACTGACCATATATGCTACATGCATATTTGAACGCCTTTTAGTGTATCAATTATTTATTAATTATGTAGTGCTAACACTTTATAAACATCCATATAGGTTATACAACACATTTCAGGTGAAAAAAAAAAAAAAGAGTAGAAAGAAAGTTTTCTAACAATATCTATTAGCTTCGGTTATAATGGAGTTGATGTGTTTTAATAATGATACCAAGTTGAAGTTAATGACTTTTAGCTTTATACAATTAAGTGTACATTGTTAGATTGTACGTTACAAAACAGTTAATATACTTAAAGAATTAGTATTGTTGAGATATCTACAGCGAAAGTCGCCTCAAGCTATTATTTAAAGGCAATTTAGTTATTGAAGAGTATTGCTACAAATATTGTGTTGTATACGCTTCACGAATTAAAACATAAGATAAGAAGTCTCAATGTTAATGCTATCGAAACTGTTACAATGTCATACAGCAGCTTTAGAGATCAATGTCAGGAACAATTTAAACAGTAGAAAGCTTAGTGCTATATAACAAGAATAACAACATTATGTATATTGCAGAGTATCAGAATTTATATGTACTTACAAGTGACTTGCATAATAGATTTCTCTGTATCGCATTACTCCTTATGATAGCGTAATAGAAAAAGATCTATAAAAAATCTGGGCGGCTCACGCTTGTTACAATTATATGTGTAGCAATTGAAGGACGAAGCTTATAAGAAAACGTCCAGTTACTTTTAAATACAACAAAAGAACTATATATAAAACTACGTAAAGTAAAAGTTTTAAACTATGTAGAAAACTGACAAATCGTCACTAAATAATATACTAATCAGTATCATTACCATTCTCTAAAGAGATCATTTTTTTGTGTTTATTTAATTAGGAATAAAATTAGTCCGGATAATATAACGTAGAAACGTATATAGTAGAAATGACTTAATGGTAATTTATTGGCTTTGCAGTTGAAAGCTAAAAATATTTAAAGTTTGGATTATTCTCTGAAACAAAACTTTTTATAAATATATGCGCATATAAGCTATCGTAAAACAGTAAAAGATCTAAAACAATTGTCGATAATAGGTGTTTTAGGAGTTATTTTTTGTTTTGTTCTTTATATAATTGATTCTGAATACAAATTTTCACGTTTGTAACGTGCTGTGTGTTTGTAAAATTGTTTTCTGTTAAAAAAGATTTCAATGCACATTTTATTCCTTTTTATGTGAAGCACCAAAGGACATGTTTGTTTACCTAAAAAGGGAATTTGCTAAAAACTAACTAAAATAGACAAAAACACGTTTTACTACTACAGGAATGGAACCACACTTAAATGCAGACCGATTAATTATCACTGAAGTAATTTTAATCATTTGCATTTAAAGCGGGTTCAGTCAGGCGTCGTAGTGCTAGGAGCAGAACATAAGGGTAATAGTAATATCAATCGTGTTACACATTTATAGTACCTACTTCATCGAGAAAGTATTTACACAAAATCGTAATAAATGTCAAATGCACGTCAAATGTGCAATATAGATTCAAGGTTTAATTTTACTTTGTCTATACATTACATAACTGCAAATTGTTGGATCACGCATATTATGCGCCTTATGTTGTCATGCAATGGCAATAATTAAAATAAAATAACTCTATAGAAATAAAACTTGTAGCAGTAATAACAATAAATTCTACAAAACTTTCAGGGTGGCGTACTTCCAAATTTGCAATCGAAATACTGTTGAGTCAGTTTACATGTGCTGGCGATTAAATTTTGCATTATCATTCTGTTTAGTACCACAGTAGAACCTCGGTTATCTGTATTAGTTGGGAATGCACCAAGCACGGATAATTGAAAATCACGGTTAAAAAAATAAAGTTAACAGCAACTAATATTTGAAATCCAAAGTTTAGTACTTTAATAAACATATTAACATACATGTATACATCTATTTTACATTGTATGATATTTTATTCTACTTTTCTAAAAAAATTGTCATCTTGTTTGCTTTTTCGAACTATTCTCATTTTTTTATAATCTCTTTTAACTTTCTTAAATGTAAAATGTCTGTCATTTGAGTATTTTCTTGATTTTCAAAATAACATCCATGCAGCATGTTGATTGTAATAGTGTTGCCGTTTGGATTATCAGTTACTGTTAATTTTAATTTATGTCTACCAGATGCATTAGCACAACACAACACAGTTATCCGGTCATAGTTTGCCTTGAAACCAAAAGCACCACGGATAATCCACCGCACGGATAAGTAAATGCTCTTATGCACGGATAAACCGCTCCACGTATAATCCGCCTACTGATGATCGGGGTTCTACTGTAATTGCAACCACTACCGTTACAAAATCTGAAGTGTGACATTACAAAACTGAACAGTTCTAATGTTAAATTCAATACTAAACATGTAATTTTCTTTCCAACGTTTAAAAAATCTGATACTTGCAATTAAATACAATTACACTCATTAATCAAACATTACAACAAACATCGATAAACTATGTGATCTCAAAGACTCTGGGATTGTAAGATACAGACAAAAAATCGGTAATACCAACACCAAAATATTTATGTTGTGGTGTTGGTGTTACCAAACTTTTACTTATTGTATTAATCGCTTCCTTAAAATCATTTTTGTATATTTTATCCAACGTTTAATGAAAAGTAGTAGATAATATCTGATTTATTAATACTTTTTAAGATATAAAGCCTACTATGATTTACTTCATTTGTGCTGCGAAAAAAAAAAAGAAATCTTTCAAATCAATTACCTTTTGTGCCTACATTTGTCCTTTCTTCCCAATGAAACTGTGCCTCTGTCTTGCACTAATTATTTAGCCTAGCCAACTCATCCTTAATTTCTTCACAATTATTGTATAATCTGGGAGAAAGCTGCACAGTTTTCACCACTAAAGAGGCGAAATAAACACACAAAATCATGAATTCATCAAAAAAAAAACGTTGAAGAAAGTCACTTTTAGTCAAGATTTACAGAGAAACTATTGCTATTCTATTTTTCTCGTAAGTTGCAATGCTTGTCAAATAGAAGAGCATTTCTAATACTCGTATCGCAAATAGCTACTATTGTCTCAGTAAATATAGTAAGAACTCTACTTGCTGGAATATCTTTGTCAAGTAGGTTCAGGACGGACTGAATTACGTTCCTGCTCATTAATGCTAGATTGCTTTGGATGACGCCTTGTTGTTTAGATTGTTATTCGGATAGTTTTATAATTTGAACACATACATAGTATTTATAATTTAGTGTATGACCGTGTGCTTTTTTTAAACATGCTTGTATTAATGTACTATATGTTTACGAAAGCATTTTGCTTATTTGATTTGTTTTTTATGTAATAGTAACCGGTCACCATCGATAATCTTATGTGGACATACAAAGAGTTTTTACTAACCAATGTAAAAATAATAATAAAACGCAATTGCAGTAATATTTGGACGCACTAATGTAAACCATTGAAAAAATGCAAAACATTCGTTGTGTAAATTTGGTATTGGTTCCAATTAGAATATTGCCACTAATATGGCTTGTTCCGGTTAGTGGTAGGATACTACACTATAGATCGTGATGAGCCGGCATTCAGTTCCCGGCGTGCTGATGTTTTCCGGGTTCAAGTTGCTCAGCCTGTTGAAAATGAGGCCAACAGAAATAATAAATGTCTGTGCCAATCTAGTAATCATGGTGATTTATTGGTATCAAACACCAAAAACGACAGATGGCACACTAACAGAGAAAAAGAATTTACATTGAAAAAATGTTGACATATAAACACAGAAAATTGATTTTTTATATGAGGATATTGTTATTGAGCGTAATTGAAAATTTTATTTTGGTTTCCGAATTGTAAAACGTTTAAACTACAAATAATTACATGTCGACCAAAACATTCTAGTATTTATAAACGCATGTACCTATTTTATTCTGTAATATAATGCAAATTAAAAATCA
Organism: Holotrichia oblita; assembly: GCA_023690525.1. NCBI lineage: Eukaryota > Metazoa > Arthropoda > Insecta > Coleoptera > Scarabaeidae > Holotrichia > Holotrichia oblita. The sequence goes on from CM043017.1 coordinate 113,490,342, forward strand.
TACATGAACACTACAAAAAACATACAATTAGGTTTATTCCTAAGCTTATTACATCGAACAGCTATCAAATAACTGTGTATAACTGCATGCTAGCTGCATTTAATGTAAACATAATGCCGCCTAATAACAACACAAGACGTTTTAGTTCTATTCCTTTTCAATTATTTGCCTTTTGCCGTGAGATATTATTTATTATCTACAATTATTAATCTACAGAAAAACTTGTAGCTACATATACATATATGTATGTATGTGCAACGAACTAGTGTACCTATATTTTGAAATACGCAAAATTACTGTTTTGTGTTACAATATTTGAGCATCGATAATTCATCTAAAGTTAAGAAATAAATTAAGATTACTGACCTTTCCACTATGCGCACTTTACCAACAACTATTTTTGATTACCAAAGATAATTCACGAACTACGGCTATTAATTCCAACGACTGTTTAAAATCAGTGATTAATTACGCGGTATATTTCAAAATATTTAGAAAACTTTTATTACTCTCTCAAATACATCGTGAGCTAGGTCTAAAGAAGCCAATTGACTGTCTGTATATAAATCTGACCCACTACTATACGCGCGCAATTTACTTGCGAGTACCATTATCTTATAAACTCCAAAACAATCTCCTACTTAGCGTATGTCACGTACGTGGGGACTAGACTTCACGATGTACTTATTGAAACACACTTATTATCCATCTGCCTATGCCTACACTCTTACTGTAATATTTGAGGTTATGATGCTTCATCTTACATAAGGATAAAATCGAGTTATCTCAGAAAAAGGAATTTCGAAAGTAAGTTACCTTACGCATACTATGCGTTCCACATTTATTCACTTTTACAGTGCCAAAAGAGATAATATCGGTAACATCATTATTTCTTAGCTTACATTCAATTCTGGGGATTCGCATTTAGAAGAATACTTAAATTAAAAAAAAATCAGTGCATACTAAAAATAATAGTACACTTATGTCATGTACAGAGTATCAGGGTTTCTTCATTAGATATGTTCTAACTGTTTACTAAGATTAACTGTATTAAGAGTATTCACGACGTTTGTATATCAGTTCGTAATATTACAAAAAAAACAAAGATGTTCGTGGATATACCTTGGGAATACTTTGATAGACTGCTGTCAACAACATAACGTGACGTAATCTTAATACTGTTGTCATTAAATAAAAAAATTAACCTTTATACTAAAATACCAAAATGCTCAAACAAAAAGACGGAAAGTGCAGTTAAAGATTTTTTAGTAGAAACGACACTACAAGATATGGAAATGTTGAGTGATTCAGGTGAAAAAAATATGTTAATGTTGTACACTAATTTCATGACAGTATTATCTTATAATGAACTTCCTTACTGTATAGGTTACATGGATGGCAGGTACTGAAATAAAATTAGTTGAAGCACCACTATGTGATCGTAATTCATACTATTCTAGAAAAAAAATATTTTTCCGTTAAAGCTGAAATATGTACATACATATTTATTATGCAATAGAATAGAAGTACACAGTTCAATATGTATTTAGGTATTATACATAAATTATTTGTGATTCACAGAAGAAGTAACAGGCAAGTAACTGTTAGTTACGCTGATAGTGTACATGATGCAAGAATTTTTAGTAACAATGAAATAGCCCAACAACCCGATCATTATTCCCCTGAATTCAGCTTATAAATTGACAGAGACTGTACTACACCATATAAAAAGAATTCACTTGCACTAGTTTAAAGGATATTTTTTTTTTTTTTTTTTTTTTTTTAATGTGGTGGGTGCTTAGTTGCAGTGACTCCGTAAGCTGTATTACTTGTCTGGCTATCACTGCAACTCTTGCGGTGTAGTTTTAGTGTGTGTAAGTTGTGTTTAAATTTATTAAAAAGATTTTAATTATATATTTAGCAAATATCAGATAAGTGTAGAACATCGCATTGGCCTGCTTAAAGAACGGTTTAGTTAAAAGAATTAAGATTACGTATCCACAATAGTAATAGCAATAAATTAGTTTGCCAATGGTTTTTAGTTTGTTGTATTCTACACAATGTTATTATATTTGATAATGCTGGTGGATTAAACTGTAATTTTGAAATCAATACATATGATAATGAATGAGATGACCAAGTCATTACAGCATGTTACGATCATAAAGCTGAACGAAACGCTTTAAATAAAAGTTTACTCTCCTAATTTACAAATCCTACACTTTTAATATTCAAATATAATCTCCAATTGTGAAAAAAAAACTATTAAATTTATTTTAAGTGAAAACAATATTGAGAATTAGAGTGCCTAAGTTTTTATAAAGTCAATTTCTAAATCGAAACTTGTATCTACATTCAGTTTCATATTTTTGTACTCTTTCTTCTTTCTCTCTAAAGTTAGACGGTGCATTCGTTCCTGGACAGGCAACTCATCTTTCTCCAGTTCTAATGGTTCTTTTCGAAGTTAAATATCATTTCTCATTTTTTTCATCTAATTCAAACTTTTTAAATTTCTGCTAATATATCTGTGCAGTTTTCATTGCTTTTTTGCTCTTTAATGGTGCTGGTTCCATATTTAATTGTCTCTTCAAACTTTTAAACACGGTATTAGTACTGTTATCAAGCGGTTCTTGCTCACTATTAATATATTCAATATCATTCTACTGCAGAACATGTGTTCATTGTAATGGAACTTTCTCTTTCATTTGGTATCTTGCTATAAAATCTATATCCATAGTCGTTAGTATTATCAGGCATATCCAATGTATCTTCTACATATGGTATATGAATATTACTTTTCGTACCAAATATTTCATCGAGTATTTCATAATATGGACAAATTCATTCAACATAAACTAGGAAAAAATTAATGGAAGTTACATATCTACTGTTTATACTTACTTTTCACTGTGTGGTTTTCATTTACGTCAAACAAAGTTTGACCTGTTTTATTAAGCTTACTGACTGGCTAGCTGACTTTATTTTTTAATTAATTTATTATAATACATTTGTGCCGTAGCTTTTTCAATAACTATTGATTTGAATAGTTTCTACTAGATAATTTAATATTTTAATTGTGTCATCTTCTTGTTGATCCTTTCCTAATTTTTGTTTTTATGTGAGCAAGACTAAAATTGAAAATTACATCAAAATTGAAGAGCTATATCATTAAAATTAACTGTTTGACCATTTTGATTACTCATGTTAACTCTTGTTTTAAATTCAAAATAACACATTACAATACGCAAAAACTAAAATACACATATCTACACACAGCTAAGTGGTGGATAAAAATACAAAGGCTTCGTATTTTAAATAACCAGTCAGAAACGAGAATTTTTGCGACAGTTTTACTAATTTGTAAGTACATATACGCCTGTATTCTGTGCCTCGTAAATATTCTTATTATACTTCTTGTATTATACATAAACTTAAATCTGTAACATTTTGTAACTAGATGTCGTTGCATGCAGAAGCTGCGAGCGAAGATGCTGCGACGTCGGGGATGTTAAAAATGCATACATCGTGAAACTTGAAAAGGCGTGGAGTAAATACCACCATACAGTACGAATAAATAGTAAAAAGCAATATATTCTTGTAATATTCGGTAAATTTTGGTCATCAACCAGAATAATTCAATGCTTACCTTCATATACTTAGTTTAACATAAATATATGTATGAAGGTAACTGTGAGTTAAAAAGACTAAATTTATAGGATATTCACAAATGTGTACTATGATATCTGATCTATTGGTAATCGATTTAATTTTATTTATTAATGTAGTATCATTACTAACAATAAGTTACATATGAGCATAATGTAGTTTAATTATTTAAATTCGCCTATTTAAACTACCACTATGAGTAAAACAATCTAATATATACTTTATAATTTTTTAGAGGCGTCAAATTTAACATTTAGGCAATAATAATATACTTTTTATACTATATAGTTCCACGAAGTTTATTTACTAAACCTCAAATGAAAGTTGTAAACTACTATATTAACAATAGCTTCTTAAATGATAGAATAGAAATGATACAGCATTTTATATTAGTAATATATATTGTCGAATTTATAATTTAGGTTATCAAAAGTACTACTCTTTGCCTTTGCGGCAGATGGTAAGCGAACGTAACGGAATACAAATTTTATGTTTTGTTTTTGTTGTGTGAAGTATACCTACTTATTTAGTGACATGAATTTAATTGCAATATGGGTTAATGTTACGATATGGTCGTATAAGTCCAGATTGCTCAATCGAGTACTTTACAGATTCTATATTCGGTTGTATTTTATTTGAATAATAAATAATTCAAGATAAAATAAAGAAAAAGTTCTTAATTCATACAAATTTTATTACGTAGGTATTCATAAGTATGATATAAAGTTGTACACTACACAGTTTCGAAAATTCTTGTCATTGCTTAGTGTAAAACTTTACTTGTTTCCATTTAATTCAGTGCTCTTATCGTAGTTTAATTAGTTCTGCAGAAGAGATTTTGATGTTTCGCCAATTAGTCAGAACGGCATCTTTCTATTGTTTATAAACAAATAAAAGTTTTCCGATTTGAAAGTCGCAAGATTCATTATTTTTAATTGCTAATTTATCAAACTTTTCTGAAATTCAGTATTTCAAAGTTGGATAATAATAGTGGAGCTTTTATTCTTCAGTTGTACATACTCTGAAAACTAATACAGTTGATTACTCTTCTTCATTCTACAATACATGCAAAGCAAAACACTTTTATAAAAATATAGCGCAAGTTATACTTTCTAATAAAAATATTAAATTATTGTAAAGGAAACAATTCCAAAGAAACACCAACTTAAATACTTAAATGAACCAATAATTAATTCTGCAAATTTTGTAAATATATATCTGATAAATATTAATTAATTTTTATTATATATTTTAGTATTATATTATATATTTTATGAACTCAACCCGTTCCACTATTGGCAAGATCTTTAATTTTATTATGTCTTTAAATCTGTTACACCAACTGTTGTAATAAAACAATTAAAAAATCAATCAAAAAAGACAACATAATATATTTACCGCGACATAGAGAATAATAGCAATGAGCATGTGGAAGCTAAGAAGCCAAAGCGAAATTTAGGGACAACGTAACACTACAACCCTTTATTATGGTTGCAACAAATCCATTTTTGTGTGTAGAATATGTAAACATTTAACATAGAAATCATACGTAGTTATCTTTAACAAAACATTAAGAAATTAGTTAATGAATCTATACACTATGTTGCATTTCGTAAATTGTATTAAAGGATTAATTTATGTGTTTCTAAATCTATTTGCTTTAATTTCTGTTATGTTTTCGTTTAATGTCAAAAAGCTTGGAAGGTTTTTTCTACTATGGAAACATATTTTAGCGTATATAACAATTCTGTTTGTATAGGAACATATTCTAATATCCGTACTCCAAATTGCTGCATTATAATACATATTGAAAGCCATACATTTCGGTATACCCTCTTCATTAGATCAGGAAAAATTTATATGACTCTATCGTTGGTTTCAGGGAAGTGCAAGCAAAAATGCTCCGTATTACATGGGTTCGACTGCAAGTTTACCGAGGAGCGGCTTATTAAGGGCGTACTCACCAGCTGTCACTTCAATACCACCCGAGCGATTGAAAACACTGCCAACCGGTAAGAAATTGACGTACTGTGCTGTTTAGCCGAATCCTAAACGGCGAACACCATCGATTCAAACTGTTTGATTGATTGATGTTTTCCGGTCCTGTTTGTTCTTTTGCTCCTTTTACATAGTTTGAAAGCTTTTTATAATCTGAGTTTCGTTATTACATTTTAATATCGTATATAAATGCATGCCATAGAAAAACTTGGTTACCAATATTTGTTCGTGGTGTTCAGATTGACCTAAGTATGTATGTTTTTAAGAGTCGTAAAATAACTTTTTAACAAAGAAAAAATGTTCCTTGATGATAACAACATTAAATATTTTCAGGAAAGATTCTTATAAAATTGTTTCAAAAATAACTAAATTACCATAATTCTCAAAATCTTTCATTATAAACTATAAATCTTCAGTATTACTGACATAATTTTCTAAATACGTTTCTTACGAGTGGTTTAGCAATAAAATTATAATTTATATTCCACGAACTATCCTAAAATCAATTTATTCATTTTTCTGCCAATAAGTTTTTGGTAACGTTAGAAATACAACTTACAAGTTTAACCACTTAGTCATAATTTCTATTCATACTTGTCCTGTTTGGAAACAAAATAGAAACTGGTTAGAATGATACCACATAGAGTATTTCTGTACTAATTAATGTTAATTACTAAAAATTTTGCTTCATCCGCATAGGCGCTGGAAGATTAGACATCATCTTAGCATGAAATTTATGATACGTTTATGATAAGTTAAAAAATAAAGTTAATTCCGCAATGGAAAAATTAATAGTTTACCTTATACAGAAAGAACTACACCACATCACAACAATAGAAAAGAACTCCGAAATTAATCTTTTTAGTAGATTTTAACAGGAGGATTATGAAACAACAGGCGCCATTCTCCATACACTCTATATGTAATACACAAGCTGCATAATTATTAGAAGAAATTGTATGAAGACAAAATACAATACGGTACCGACATTCGGTCAACTTACTTCATCTAATAAAGCCCCAAAAGCCAAAGCTACAACCCAACAGAATTCATCAACATAGACAACACCACCCAATTTATTACGATCAGAAGCGATCGTTACTACCGCAAAGTAATTAAGTCGCTAAAAATCATAGGAAGTTGTAACAATTTGAAGAAAGGAGATAGATATAGATTAAATAATAACAAATTCGCAGCAGAAGTAAATTATTAACGCATGAGTAGAAATTCCCACTGCTAAACTTGAAAGAAGAAACTGATGACCGTCAAAGCTTACACTTAACCATTAACATTGCTAAGTTACTAATGTATGTACAGTCTGTAACATCCACAAATTTTCTATTATTTTCCATTGCGGCATGAGCTTTTGTCCAAGGAGAATTCGATAAATATACCTTATTTGAGACGAAGTAACTCATCTCGATATTTTCATTATCAACTCTAAAACACTTCTCTAATTTACTAATCTACTTTGTATCGTATATTCCACTACATTTTTCTATAAGGAAATGCCAGTACTCAATGTAACTATGTGTTACTAACAATTGACATCTCTAAAAATAGAGCTAGTTAAAATTTCCTGGGATAAAATCTATCATTAGAATTATATGTCCCTTATGAATAATACAATACAATTATATACAATTTGCGCTCTAGTAGAGCATTCCGAGTATGTTTACAATTAAGTACTTTCTGTTAAGAGATCGCTAATGGGTAGATTAACTCTAAGTAATTAAACAAATATCGTAATATAAGGCTAGTGAAGTCACACCTTCTTGCGTTATATTACAATATTCTATAGTTACTTTGTTCTCTGAAATGTAATACGCTTATTGCAAAAGATTTGATCCAATAGAATGAAGTAAATACTTAGTTAGCTTAGTTATTTAAGAATATCCGGTTAGCAATCGCAATTATACATTTTTGGTAATAAGTATTGCGTAATTATGTAAATATAGATATAGCTATGTGAATTTAATTATTTTTGCAATAACGTTTTAATATAAGTACGTTTTTTGTTAATTTACTGCAAAAATGTTACGTAAAATAATGAACAGTATCTTTCCTGCCATACTCCACTAGATCTCGTTGCATATTAAATTGATTCTCTTTGTTTTCTTTGTACCATCTAAGAAAATCCTCTCGGACTTGAGGTCTCATCGTATCGGTGCTGATTGGTGTGATAAACATCTTACATTTGCAATATTTTTTTCCGCACACGTGTTTTCGTCCCTTCAATGCTACAACACTGAGAGTTTTAAACACTCACTGCAGCGTTTGATCACATTACAAATTGTGGCGGAGCTATTCAATTTTTCAATGTATTTTCTGAAATATTTCTGCTGTCGAAACTGACTGTTACATTCGCCACACAAAATGTTTGCTTCTAGGCGGCATGGTGGAGTTTGCTGATAGCATGGACAGATTTCTACGCAGCTCAACACTAGAGATTTGTTTATGGAAACTATAGTTTCATTCTATATGCTATAACAATTCACAAATTGATTGAAATATATGCAGAACGTTTGTAAGTGCGCAAAGTTACGTCAGCATCAACAAATAGCGCTTGAAGGCCTTTTGCAATGTTGCTTTCTACAATCAAGCTACCAGCAACGTGTTACTTATCTACTATTTGTTACTACATTCGCTGTCATATTTTCTGCAAATAAATATCTTAATTTTCGAAAGCCAACACATTTCGATTATGACTGATGCCACCGTATGAAGTTACTACATTAATTGCTGTTAACTTAAGCCGTAATAAGTGTAGATACTGATTTATATCATTTTTACGTGATTTATGTAAAAGATGCCATGACTAGAAATCGAATGCAAACAAAAATTGCTCATAACGAATTAGTAAAGTTTAAAAACTCAAACCTAGGATTTATTGCAGCCCATCCACAACTATCCAGAATGTGCAGTATAATGCACTCATTATGTGGAAAATGAAAGTAGTAAGAGGAATCGTCAATGTAAGAAATTCAGTTCAGGATAAGACTTTGGTAAACAGCTTAAGGCAGTTTTTATGAGCAGGGTCAGGTTGAGGTTACTCACAGGAATCTTAACCGGTCACTGCGCACTGAATAAACACCTGCATGGGTACAGTAAACTCTCCCCTGTGTAGAAACTGTGAGAATGTGGAGGAAACTCCAATCCACCTTCTTGCCGACTGCTTGATAGTGGACAGGGGAGACGCGGAGTTACTTCGGGGTCGGGCGTCTGGACGACCCCGAGTAAGAAAACTAACTCTCGACCAGGTTGCGTACTTCTTTGTCCGAATGCAACCTGGCTAAGGCACAATAGGCCTTCCTTATGGCCGAGCTTGCTGTTGGGGTTCTTCCGCCCCTGCAGTCCCAAAAAAAAAAGACTTCGGTATATTCGTAATACACCTACGGTATTCATCCCTACAAATTTAAAAGCGTACTAACCAGCTAATTTGGATAGTCAACTTATTATATATAAACGCAACTGGAAATGCCGAGAGCTTATTTCTTGAAATTCGCTTTCAAATGTTTATGACCACCTATAGTTATACTACCATATACCAAGTCCCACTTCGAGCTGAATTTCCCAAGTCCTGATCTCGCCCTATGAATAAATTCTAGTTTAAAATTTACGCTAAGAAAATCTATTCTCGATACATTTAGAATCAAAAAGAAATCGCGAAAAACGTTTGTCTCCTACTTGTCACACCTATCCTATTTGTATTCTATATATTCTTGTAAAATTGCTGGTCTTGAATAAACTCTAGTTACGAAGAAATACAGGTTGTTTTATCAAGATGCTACATCAAGAAAGTAACAATATTATAAATATGCTTTCGAGAAAAATTCGCAAGAATAACAGAAGGAAACTAAAAGATGATATTTTAGTGCTAAATGAAATAAACAAGTTCATTACTGAACTACTGATTTAAATACGAGCACCCAAATATAAGATTACATCAACTAAATCGTTACATAGTAAATAAAACATAGGAACAACCTTGACTCCATAACGTTATACCAAATACCGAAGTATTTATGTATACTTCTACATATTGTCTTTTATACACAAGTATATCTACAATCACTTCTTGTACTATCAGGAAGTTAGGACATTAATTCCAATTGTATTCTAGCACAACGTTCTCTTTTTGTGCGAGATTAACCATCCTAATACAGATATTACATTTCCACTCCATTATTCATGGTAATATTTCGTAATACCCATCGTGTATTACGTATACACGTACCATATCGAACTAGTTTCTATACAAACAACAAAGAATTCACTTTCAATTATTCGTACTTAAATCTTTCTCAAGACCATTTAGCAGCGCATAAAAAATTGTATAGAATGGCATGAAATATATTCCTAATTTTACAATATTGAGAATGAATTTGGTAATTTTGTACTATTTTACTACACGACAAATATGGTGACTAAGTAAATTATTTTATATTTTCAGATTAATCATTTTCAATTTAATTCATTACATAACATTTGCATATAAATATTTATATTACTGCTTGACCATATTTATTCTAAATGTATGCTGTGCCCTATGCTCATTATGATTTTATATCAATTTCCGCTTTAAATTCATAATTACTTGTTCTGACTGACGTTTCAAAACAAAACGATTCATATAAAAGTGAGAACTTTAAACGAGCAGTTTTCAATTATTTCATCAGAATGAACATTTTTAATAAAAGATGTTTTTTGATTAATTTTCTATTTGGTGATGGTGTAACTTTTGAAAGGTGCACCCCAAAACCACAACGTTCGTACGCCACTGGAAACCGTTCTTCTGAAGGCCCTCCCAGACCGCCAGAACGAATTGCACCTTTCCAAAGGCCCGCCAACTCCCTTTATACAATTTCAGGTGGGTTCCAACCACCACCACAGTTAACTAGATACTTACTAATCCTTTAATACTTCCGGTGGAAATAGTGCCATACACCTACTACTAATTACAAGTATATACATATGTAAAGACCTAACGGGATGTATCAAGCCAACCTCTTGGAACTAATATTTTAACTAAAGTAGATCCATAACTAACAAGAAACGTAGGTATGTGAATACAGATGTTCTACTTATAGTTTCACTAATTCATCTCCTACAATATACAGAGTACCTTAAAAGATTGGGTTAGTTATGTATGCAGACAAAATACCCTCAACTCTTCAAGCTGTTATTGTTTTGGAATTAGCCTTTCATCTATGCACAAATGACCTTGCAGATAAAAATCTACAGACAAAAGCCTGGGGAATGTATGTGAGGATCATTATTTCCTCCTATTGCAAATATGGCTTTGATTAAAAAGCTACCAGTTATACTAACCCACATGTTAATTGACAATTGACATTTGTATCTTTAGTTTACATAAGCATGCAAGCCCAAACGTGCATATTATAGAAATGATTAATTTCTAAACACTTTATCTTTCAATATTTGAGTTTTGCAGATTGTAAAAATAAAAATGGTAAATAACTTTGTATGATTGATCAAATGACATATGTACTTTCACGCAGATGAAAAGCAAATTTCATTAAAATCGAAATGCTCTAAATAATTAATTCTTTTGTAAGAACTCTTCACAAATTCTTGTTTCACTGAATTTTATCGAAGCTGGCCTAACCTGTTTAAGACACTCATTATATTAAAAGACTGCATATTTAATAATATATAAAATTTTGTGGAAATAAACTAAATAGCAAAAGTTTCCATGCGTTCAGGAGTAATAAAAATATAAGTGTAAAACGTTATAATTAATAATTTAAATTTTGTAGTGAAAGATAACTTTCATTGTAAATGAAATTATCATTTATGCATATTAATTTGAGGAAGTACCGCCTAGATACATATATGTATACTGTTACAGGTAGTTACAGACGAAGTAAATAGATCCTTAGATATCGACACGTATATAGTTTTTAAACTTCCGTAAAATCCACATAAAAAATTACGTATTTATCACTTTTTTACTTAATTAATGTTTTTATAAAATATTATTCAAATTTGGTAGTAACTTATTTAGGTCTTACCTGCGTAACCTATCTACTTAAATCAGAAAAAAAAATTAGTTACAATTCTTTGGTATATTGTAACAATTTGGTTACACACTTCTCTCCTTAGGGTTTCAGAGGTTCATAGATGTCCCACATTTTGAAATATTTTTATCAGTGGTATTTCAAACTAATTGCTGGTGTGTGAAATTGCAAACTATATGATCAGACTGTTTGATCCAATCCATTTGATTATCGTGTTAGATTGTCGGTCAACGCAAAACCGTCTTCGTAAGTTTAGTATGTTGTTTTTGTGTGTGGGTGCTTAGTTGCAGTGACTCTGTAAGCTCTATTACTTGTCTGGCATCACTGCAACTATCGTGATGTAGTTGTGTGTGTGTAAATTGTGTTGAAATAGCTTTGTGACAGCATCATATCGCCGTTTATAATGCCGCGCTGTTAATCACTTTACCCGCAACAGCGAATGGTAAGTCCCTCCAGAGAATTGAAACCCGGCTCCTATCGTCCCACCACAACGATAGTCATCCGCCTAACCACTGTGGCTATCGACCCGTTCCATTTAAAATCTGTTGTATCAATTGCAGTTCTCAAAGCTTTGTATCAAATAACTACTATTGAAGACTATGGCACTTAAACGCATGTTAGAGCTGCAAATACGCAGCTATCGCCATCTTTGGAATTTTCTGATTATTATTCGTCTAAGTTTTCTTCCCATTACTGGCAAGTGCTTGTCTTCATGTGTAACTTCACCAACATCTATTCTACTGTTTACTACACTCCAAGGAGCATATCATATAAGAGTGATGCATTCCACGTTAAAAATTAGACCCTTACTCTAGCACACTATGACGTACTAAATTCATAAACAATCGCGATGGCAGCATTTTTAAATTAGTGTAATATTTACTTTTGGTTCTAAATATGCTCTAAATACGTGTTTCGATCTTATTTGATCTCATCAGTGCGATATATCTATAAAATAGAAATCACAGATACGTATTTACGTGCATATAAATAAAAATTAATTCAATAACTTAATTTGTCTTAGAAATGCATAAGCCGCCTAACCTTTCTTGAGTTTCGATTCAGAAATTTGTCATTAGAGGACCGATAAATGGCATCATAAAATTTCCTGATAATTAAGCTCGTAGATATATTTAACAATTGTTCTTGAACCGAAATTTGATGATCACTGTTAACACAAGTGTACCATGAAAAACTAATCTTCTGCACAGCAACATCTTTTTCCGAATAGAATTTATATGACCGAACCATTACAACAACACAACCATCCTATCATAAATGTTATTAATATAATACCAAACTAAGAGTGTGATAAAGAAAACTATTTGTGTCAGAAAATTTCTTAAACATTGTAAAAGTATGATGGAGTTCTACATTAGCAGAAAATAAAGAAGATTTACAAACCTTACAATCAGGTAAATTAAGCTTTCTTAGAAAGAATCCACATACATAAGATGACAACTTGATAATTTAAATCATTTTCATCATTAATTGGAACACTTAGAGAAAATCTTCTAATTCATTCTTGATTGTAGATTAGTTAAGATATGTCCACTGTCTTGCTCACAATTGAATCCGATAGAAAGAGAAGACACAAAATTATTTAAAATACAAGTTTGAAAATTGGCAATAAATTGATGACAACTTGGATTTGTAGTAAGACCACAACACTGACACACACCAAGCAGATTCTCTAATCATAAAATATTGGAATGATATCAACTTTTGCAACCTGGAATTTTACATTAAATAATATAAATAAATTTTTACCTAAATATTACAATGAATTATTATTACTCCAGCAACAATTAATAAAATAAAACAACAATTATTAAGAATAACAAAACTTACCCAAAATTACTGTTTTCTTTATAACCTCACAAAATAATTTGTAAACACGATATTTTCGGTACCGTGCACTGTTGCCATATCGCACACTTTTATAGCTAACCATATGATTTATTCAGATTTCTTGTTAATAAGACCAATAAAAAACATTTTTGTCACAATAACGCTAAAAACTTTCTCATTCTTCATATTAAAACCTTCTTCGATGTTTGATTATAATCCCTTTAGATACAAAGCTGGCAAAGATTTGGCAACAATACAATATTTAGTACTCCATATGAGTCAGAGATAGAGCGCACATCTTGCCCCAAATTTCAAATTTGAACGAAATGCCCGTGCTACACTCTCGGAGTAAGTCTAGCTATATATATTGAACAAACTCATTGAAGACGTTTCAGTAAGGCTGTATTCACAAAACCGACATGTCTGCAAAAATATCTAAGCAGTAGGTACGAAAAACTTGTAACATAACTCCTTGCCTCCTCGCCCCTTCCTCTTTGTAGAATCAATAAAATCCGGCATAATTTCCTGAATAACGGCGACAAATTTATTTACGAATACAATTAGTAGCAGTTGTAGTTTTTAGAATCTCAGTGCAAAAATAATACTGACCACATTCTTTAATTTCGAACATCGATGTATCTAATATTTCTACATGCCTATAAATTTTCTAAGCACATCAATCCTACAGTTCTGCCAAAACGAATATTTCAGTACTAAACTGCAACGTACTATAAATAACACCTACACATCTTCCTGTTGATAAAAAAAAATGTTTGAAATATGAACTAACTGGTAATGATAGTTTTTAAATAACTGTATATTTTTATATATTTCTGAACGACTATAACTGATAATTGCTTACATTTAACGAGTTCAATTTTATTTAACCAGTAGAATATCTGTATTTACATCTAGCAAGAATATACTAATTATAATTATTTTGTGATTGTTATTATTGGAATCACAAATCAGGTATTGTAAAAATTGCATACCGTAGTATCACATTTTCCCATTCGTTTTTGATTTCTGTGATTGGCTGCAATGGTTTAATGTACCAGTAGTTTAGTTATTATTTTTATGTACTGTACAGTCGTTGTATGTCACGTCCATTACTATCATTTATTTTTTTTAATTGCACCAAATTTAAACACTTGTTTCTGTTAGAACCATATTAATATCATTAAATACATTGTTATTACCTTCAATTATAGCTATAATTGTCACAAATAAACGCAGGGTGTAGCGATATTTATTAGTAGTTATTCAAAGAATTTCATTAAATTGCGTTCTTAACTGCAGTCTGTTTTGTCAACTAACCGTACATTTTCGATTTTCTCGACCAGATGGATACATGTCTTCGCCAGAAAGAGGGTCAAGATATGAAGATCCGTATTACAGTCAGTACACTACACGCTCCGGTTCTATAACTCCTGTCATTGATGAGGAAGTCAGGTAGGTGAAAAGAAAGTGAGAAGAACCTCATGTTTTATCTATTTATATATTTGCATTAAACGAGAACTCCTAGAAAATCGAAATTATTAAAAGATTACATACTGGGTAGGAAAGAAAATCGGGTTATTTAAAAGAAGTTGCAATAAAATGATATGACAAGAGTTTTAAATCATCTTCAACTACAACGTACGACATACCCTATTTAACTTTCCTACTTCTTGTGAATCTAACAAGGTGGAAAATAATTTAATTAATAATCCTCATAAAAATACTATATTAAAATAGAATTTATATTTTCATTAGGTTTGTAAAAAGGAGACGATTGAATTTAACTATGAAAGCCATAGAAATGCTTGGTTTTCTAACAATTATCCAGGATAGTTCTTAAATATGGAAAAGTTTGGTTTTGCTGTGACACTTTAAAATAAGTTTTAAAGAAATAAATAATACTTCTCTAAAATTGATAAAATATTAGACACCATATTAATCAGTGTAATGGCTTAACACTGATTAATATGGTGTGTTAATCAAATGGTTACCAATTATCAGGTCCTTGTTCCGTATGTGACAGAGATCACAAATTTTACCAAAGTTTCTCTGAACAAATGCAAGCTTGTAACGTCTATTAACAATACAGGTTAATACAAGACTTCTGAAGCATGTCGTAAACACGCAGAAGAAGCGTTTTACCTTAACGTTGATAACTTACTAATCACAATATACGATGTAATATTAATGACAATACCTATTCAAAAATGGCCTTATATGGAAATACATACAATCAATATAGGTCAGATAAATCAAAGCTGACAATAAAGTAGTAGTAGCAAATAAGATTCAGGCCCCACATTTAATACACTTTGAATAGGCAGAAAAGAAGACATATGAAGTTTGTGTAGATTGTGCTATGGCTGAGAACTTGGTTTAGTGGTTTATTAGCCTGAATATTAGTGTGGAAACCCCAGAATATTGTAGTCCCTAATAGGCATTTCATTATAACACTAGTTCTATCGCAACAAGACGGACTATTGAATGTTTGGTGCAACAATTCGAAACAACTTATGCATTGTATAATACTTCAGCGTGTGTGTGACGACGCAATGCTCGAAGTGAAAATAATGCGTGCATGAGCAGTCGAGGATGTCGATTCTACGTCGCTCGCAGGCATTGAACGTCAGTGTGTCCAGTTTGTGACGAATTTTACGGAAAGATTTGGCTCTCCGCCCCTACAAGATTGCGTTGACTCAAGAACTGAAGCCAACCGATCATTTTAAACGTCGCACATTCGATCGGGCTCTGGGCCAGATGCAAGCTGTCGACGATTTCCACAAGAAAATCATGTTTTCGGATGAAACTCACTTCTGGCTCGATGGTTTTGTCAACAAGCAAAATTGTCACATTTGGACGACTGAGCAGCCTCAAGTGATGCACAAGGCACAACTTTATCCGAAAAAATTAACTGTTTGGTGCACTTTTCATGCGGTGTTATTTTTCTTTTTTGATGAAAACGACGCATCCGTCAAAGGCAATCGCTACAAGGCCATGATATCGGAGTATTTTTGGGACCAGTTCGACTCTATGAATTTGGACGATGTATGGTTCCCACAGTATGGCGCAACGTGTCATACGATACAATCGAATTATTGAAGACCAACTTCGGAGAACGAGTTTACGCAACGGTGCTCGCGAATGGCCTCCTCCTTCGTGGGATTTAACCCCTTTAGACTTTTTTCTCTGGGGTTACATTAAATAGCTGGTCTATGCCAACAAGCCAGCAACGTTAGAAGAGCTGCAGGCCAACATCGAACGCGAAATTCCTGCTATTTCGGCCGATTTGTGTGCTCGAGTCATGGAAAATTGGGTCCAGCGTATTCACCTGTGCCAGCGCTTCCGCAGCGGACATTTGAACGATCTCGTATTCCATAAATAATGGTATCGATTGTAGTTTCATTTGAAATGAAAATCATTTACATAACTAACCTACAAGTCTTTTAATTGAGAAAACAAAATGCGTCGCTCTTAATGAAAACCCGATACATAGTTGACCACCATGGCAGCACTTTGGAAACAACGCTTTAAAAAGAACTATTATACAAAGATGGCCTCAAGTATTTTATTTCCTTCTAAAATGAAACTAAAATATAAAGCAGATTGAAAAGAACGTCACACAAATGTGGCGTGGTACGATAAAGTAGTAATGTTGTCCAATTTCTCACGTAAGGGCGCGAGGAACATAAATAGATAAAGGATACCAAAATTCTTATCAAACCCCCGCAGAATGACGTCTCATGGATAGATAGACACGTAAATTAAGTTCATATATTGTAGGTATTTGATTCAATTTACAAAATCAGCGTGGACGTTAGTCAGACGACAATATTCGTGTTTGCGCTATAAACGAAAGATAATTTATAGGCAAACAGATTTGGTAAATAGGAAAAAGCTGACTTACTCCAAAGCGACTTTCCCAGGTGTTTTTGTTCCACTACATACGTAGAATTGGGTTTTGCATTGTTTCCATGTTTGCATGTTTTCTGAAAATTGACGCTGACCAAATTATCTGAAAATTTTACTGCTTTAAATGCCAACATTTTTCTCGCTCTTGGATAGTCTGCAATCAAAAACTTCATGATTGCACGAGCCTTACAAAAATTATAGAGTACATGCTTAAAGCTATCTAATCTGTTGAAAAATGATAAACAAGAACGAAGTTGGACATGGTGGTTGAGAATAACGCTATAACGGTGATACTTCCCACAAAAGAGACCATGCATGCTATACTTTGGAATTTCAAAGAGATTCTATATATTAGTTGACTTTAAGAAACTAAATATTATCACAACTGGTCCAATGTTGCATTGATCTCATAACGATACAAAAAGAAACGACAAGCAAAACTCAGAAGTTCTAGCTTGAGGTCACACAGTACTAATCAAAAAGTCCGCTATTAGTGAATGTGTACTTCACAGAAATTAACCGTTCGCGTTATAGTTCTCATATATTTCACTGCAGTTCATTAATTCTTGAAAAGTTAAAAATAAACTTGAAAACGCATATTTCGTACATTGTGAGGACATACCTGAAAATCACCTTTATGTGACTAAACAGGATGTTAATATTTCATAATTTCATACTTGATTCTTAACTTTGAGGAGGTAGATGGAACGACGGCGAAAGTTTATATCTGCAATAGGAGTAAAGTGGGAAAGATATTATTAATACAATTATTTTTCAAGAGCCATTTTACGTACATTCTCTAAAGCAAAAACCATCCGATAATTCTAAATTGAAGTTAATTATTTCACTAAATAACTTTTTTAATAACACAGCTTTATAATCATTAGATTTTTTGATGTGACAGCTTATATTTGTTAGTCTTTAGATATTGTCTCGTAAGATTCTCGATTTCATATACATATCTAGTACGGTCGACCATCCTAGGGTCAGTCGATGTCATCCGAAAGTGTATACAATAAACCACAGACGCGTTCAGTAAGAAACGTAGTGAGATGATGCAATGATATAAACTGCAATTCTTATGGAAATAAAAACAATTTTAAAAAGAGATAAATATTGTCAACTACTCTTAACAGTATGAAAATACTACTAAATATATTCCTTTCAAAAAGAAAAGTTCTTCCACAAATAATATAAATTGCTTTAAAAAAAGTCAGATTTACTGTTTAAAATATAAAAAACAAGTTTCTATGGAAAATCAGGATAAAGGGAGATAAGACAATAAATTCTCAAAACGATCTCCAAGCTGAAATGAACAATTCAGAACAACAATACATAGTAGTATAGTAAATACATACAAAGGAGCAATACTGTCAAATTGACAGCAAGAAACTGAATCTGTCTGTGAACGCGTCTGTGGTGTTTGGCATACCCGTTCGGATAACATCGACTGACTCTAGGACGGTCGACCGTACTGTATATGTATATATCTGACAACATAAGATTCTTTAAATATTTTCAGACGGAAATAATTAGATGAAAATAAACACAGAGATCATATTGGCCATGTAATTGATGCAGTATAACCTATTAAACAATTTCCATCAATTTGTGTTACCATTTCCGTTGGTTTTACGGAACTATCTGCTCCAATGACATCTGTTTAATCAATGGAAAAACAATTTATTTGCCCATTTAACTGCACTAATGACCAACTTGTATCTTTATTGTAAACTACTTCATACTGCATTTCCTAGGTCAACCAATTCGAAAGCGATATTAATATCTTAAAACGGAGAAATATTCTAACAAACAAAAAAAACCCTTTATTTTAAAACTCTCTCGCATTTTCAATATTAATTAATACGAATGAAATACCAAGTAGGTACCTATTAGAATTTCACTCTAATTTTTATATTTACATAATATACTAATTGACTACTATGTAGAAAATTACAAATTTGTTACGTATAAAAACTTTCATCACTTCGTTTAATAATTTTTTACATGCTTAATATTCTGTGCCTACCCAAAATAAAACATCCAGTGGATGTCATATTTATGTAGTTCACAAGAATAACTGCGTTTAACCAGATCTCTAATGCATATACCTTATTTAGAGTAGAGTTGATTAGAATCTGAAGTGATGAAAATTACGAAATTTTCAAAATAATATCTAGTCTTTAGCCCTTATTGGAATTTGCGTACTGTTACACATTCAATGAGTCATAAATTAATACATAGATGAGCATAAATTAGTTCATGTCTTCCTACTACGTAATATGTTCGTAGATATATCTAACATGAATTGATATTATTAATCTATACTGGTTTACACCCAGAGATTTTGCTTTGTACGTTCTCCAATTACATCGCTTTTAGTTTATGAATTTGAGCTAGAGAGATCTAGCTAAAAATCTTAAACGTAAGGCAGAAACTGCAAACTGCAATCCAAAATAGTCACTTGTTCACAAGACTTTATTTCGAATTGTTAAATAATTTCAGTATTCGAGCTATTTCAAATGAATATTCGTTAGGAAAAACTGTTTGGTTCACAGTAACAGTACAATCTGCTCAGCCACTTGATTAATACATTTCTGGACTTCAGCTTTGAATGCGGTTGCATTCTAAGTGGACATCAAACGAATCATGAATGGATTCATTCAGCTTAAATATATACAGTGTGTCCCAAAGTTTTATACAAATGGAGAAAACGTTTATATTACATTTCACAAAAAAAAATTATGAGAAGCTCTGCATGACTTTTAGATCCATAATCACGTACAACAATAATAATAATAATCCTGGTGAACTGTTTGACTCTCTAGAACCTACTTAATGTAGATAAGTCCACAAACATCAAGGAACACAAGGATTTGAAAAATCTATGTCTCGTCACATGTTAGTATCATTTCCAGGTTGCGTCAATTTCGATAGTTTACAGAATGTCAGCACAAATCTTCATTCGTTTGTGTTTTTCGTTCGGAGAAAGCAGTCCGGGCACCATCTTCGCACAAACCTTTTTCATGTTAAGCTCTTCAGTAAAATCTGTCTGACCACTTCCCTATTAAGACTTGCTTGCTCTACAATAGCTCTCACACCTAATCGACGGTCTTTTTGAAAAATTTCTTTCACTTTTTCGATGTTCAAATTCGAGAGCGTCCATGCCATTCATCATGTTTACAGTCCTCCCTACCATCTTTACACCTTCTATACGACTCAAACACTCCCCAGACAGCACACGATATTCTAGAAATATTCATAAAACGTATTCGACAGGATATTTAAATATTCCTAGAAAATTCATATATGTTTTGAGAATATTCTATGAATATTTAGAGTGGAGTGTTTCTAATGTACCTAAATCGTTCCAAAAATATTCTATAGAATATTCTTTGCACATTGTTGGAATGTGAATATATATATTCCTATAATGTCCTCAGAATATCTTATATTATTGTGTTAATATACCGGGTGTCTCTAATGCATAAAATTTTGGGATATATAATGTAGACTATATTTGGACTTCTTTCATTTATATTTACATTTTCTAACGTTTCCCATTTAACCGAAAATGTCATACATTTTGCCATCTTAAATGGAACACTGTATATAGTTTTACATTTTGAGATTCTACGGGACTTCTTGCATACGAAAATATACGTTCTGAAAAATTTGGTTTCCATGCTTACCAAAATTTTTGAATATCTACTACTGGTGAACATACATATGTATATGCACATACGGTTTTTTCCGAGATTATTAAAGTAATTTATGAGTCAAATATAAATTGTTTGTTATCATTAGAATTTCTCTGTTTGTGTAACTGGGTAGCCATGGAAACCAAATTTGACAAAATGTATATTTTCCCACACAAAAAGTTCAGTAGAAACTAAAAATGTAAACATATACAGGATGTTTAAAATATCAAATTGATGACATTTCCGGCAAACTCGAAACGTTAGAAAAATTGAATGTAGATGATAGAAGGTCAAATAAAACTTACATATCATATTCTAAACTTTAGTCAATTAGTACTATAAAGAAATTAAAAGCTTGTACCTATAATCTGAGATACTTGGCATACTGTAAAAAAAGATCATTTAAAGCACCGAAGTTATTTGGGTTATTAGAGCTTGTATTGTATTCATTTCAACATATATATTATATTTTTAAAACTAAAAAAAGAATTGTGCACACGAAAATTAGAGGACTGTATCTAGCGAAAGGTTACATAAATTTTATGTACTCGAGCAATTACAAATTTAATGAGAGAAATGGCTGAAAATCAAACATCAAGGTGTCATAAACACGTTTAGTATTACCAAATATGTATTACACATCAAATACATTGAACTACAATATATGAGTTTTAATTATTTTGTTTTGCTTTTCTGACGTTCTTTCGCCTTAACCAACCATATTTTTATTGCTTCTTCTACTTCAGATGATGTTACAGATGGATGAATCTTTTGAACGGAATCTTTATGACAAAAAGGAATAACAGTACCTAATTATCAGTTTTAGACGTCAGTATACTAGTACTTACCAATAATAACTTTTGAAATTGTAAGTAAGGAAAAATTTTGTTTCCCTTTAAATCCAATCCAGCTGTACAACATTGCTAATTCGTTAGATAGAAGCAATGGCATTATTCTTTTAACCATTATCTTGGAATTAGCACCCCCTGATTTCGCAAGCTTATTTACCTAAAAAATAGAATATGTAATTATTTCAATTAAATATGTTATTCAAGTTAATGTAATAAACGATAATTTACCAATTCTAAATAATTATTTGCGTCCGTTAGAATAAACTTTTCTAATTCTTTTAGCTCTTGGAGAGTATTTAAAGGGAGGTTAAATTTATTCAATAGTGAATTTGTATGTGGTAATGTATCGTTATTAGGAGTGTCCTTTTGGCTATATTTTATTGATGCCATATCTTCGAGGAGGGTATCAATTTTGCAATTTATCAAAGCTAATTGCCTAAACAACTGTCGTTTGAATACTTCATCTAAAAATAGAAGATACACATTATTATTAAATATATTTATTTAAATAAAACATTTACCTGACATAGACTCCATCGCTCTAGTGCTTACGCCAGGCGTTTTATTCGAACTGCCACCTTCTTCAAATATAACATTGTCAACTATAACATACAATACATAAACTCTGATTAGCTTTGTAATTACCTGGATCATACCATTAAGTTTTGTAGGTGTATGCTCTGCCTGATCTTCAGCCTGTTTCTTAGAATGTAACTTCAAAATATTCTCTTTTTGACAGGTTAATAATGGCATATTAATTTCTGGCTCATCCCCAATTTCGGAAGTTTCAGTATCGCTGATATCAGAATCTTCATACAATAATCTTTTCTTTCGTCTATTTCTTTTACTACCAGTATCTGAATTTATATCAGATGTTGTTTCGGCTCTCAGTGCCCTCAACCTAGCTTTCTTTAAGTTATCTGAAAGAAATGTAAATAGAATTAATAATCTGTTGTACCGAACCATATTTCTTTGTTTGTAGTAATCAATATTTACCATAAGTAGAACCAATAACACGTACGCTGTGAATTATCCATCCATCAGTGGGTATTTCACATGCTTGCAATGACGACGTTAATTTTGAGCCAATATGCGGAGGCCAGAAACATTCACATCGACTTTTTAGCCATATTGCAGGAACAGCCTCAACCGAGTCTTCTTTTAGAAAATGGACAACATTCCAACTCATGTTTTACTATTTACTAATTACAACAATTGTTAGACTAATTATACAACATAATAAAATACCGACACTTACAAGAAAATAACAAAAGATTTGTGTTTTTTATGTACAACATAAGAAACTCCTAATAATAAAAAAAGTATTTAAGTTGACAGAACAAATAGCAAAATTCTTATACATTAGAAAACGTACACAACTATTACAAGTGTATATTTCTAACAAGGTAGACAGTCTATCCTTATGGAACATAACTTATAAGTGTAACTCTACCTTTAGCTTTTAATATCGTCGGAAACCATTGGAAAAACTAGGTATCCATTATTATATGGAAATGATACCAATTTTTGAGAAAGCTGTTCTATGTTCCATATAGATAAAGGACCTAAATTAGCTACAACATGAATTCCAAGACATGAAGACTTGCACGGTTGAACAAAATAGTCATACATGTCTAAAAATCTTTTACCAATTACGAATATTTTATCATCTTTTGTTATAAAGTTTAAAACCATTATAACATAGTCATTTATTAAACAAATATTATCGCCCTTACGCTTAACATCTAAAATATGAGAGTAAAATTTACATCGCTTATATTGCTTTGAAGTATCGTCCATGCAAGGCCCATTATAATGTTCTCTTTGAACTGATATTAAATTGTAATCTTCTTGTTTATTTTCAAGTTCTGTATCTGCTTCCTGTAACCGGCGAATTATCTGCGCAAGGGGTCTTTCGGGTTTCCTAACTAATCGTTTTAAATATTGGAGATGATTCTCAAAACAGAACGCGCTATATGAATCCAAGCGTCCAAAGATTCTTACGTCATCTGACAAATGAATGAGTCCATGCACATTATGAGATATATACTCTTTCCCATATAAATTCCCAAAATGTTGCACAAAATATATTAATAATTCTTTTGCAAAATCAAAGTGGATAGTTTGGCGGCCTTCTTTTGCAAAAATTCGTAAAGCTACATGTAAACACAAAAAGTTTAAAAATTTATCCGCTGGTAAAATGTCTTTTAAAACAGCTGGACCAGAGTAAAACAAAAAGAAGCGAAATTCCGTCGCTTTCCATCGTTTAATATCATCAAACGATCTTGGTTTTCTCACAAATTCAATTGGTATGTGATTTTTAAAGGAAACATGCAACTGTGAAATGCGCCGTATAGCTTCTGCTGAAAGCCGGTTCTTTGGACTACTAAATAACCACAAATAAATTAATTTTCTTACGACTCCTAAACAAACCAAATGCATATACTCCCCTGGAAACGCCGAGACCATAGCAATTTTAGGTATCGTTTCCAGTAATGATATTCCGGTATGATGCTCTGATTGTAATCTTGCAGTGAAATCCATATCAGTTCTACATCTATTTTTTATTTTAGGAAAGCATATTCTTCCTTTTAAATACAATCCTTTCTGAAGACATTTTCTGCATGAATAATAACCTGTATGTCCTCGAGTATACGATATAAACGATTTTGCTGGTGCATCACATATAAAACCTTTTATTGAAAAAGGTACCAATTTACCATTTAGGTTTACACCATTATTTGTGAATTGAATTGCTTCTTCTACGAACTCTTTGAGATATTCATTAGCACTTGCAGGCTTATTATAGCCATGATAAATACCAATAACTTCTACTTTGTTCGGGTGGTTATATAAAGTACAAAGAATTGGATATATTTGACTATTTGAACTTTTACTTAATGGTAATCCATCTACGTTAATTAAAAGTTCAACTTTATCTACCTGTTTATTTATGCACAACTTAGTTATAGCGTGCTCAATTCCAATGTGTGCATAGCATCCAGGATTGACATGCCTAGTAAGTGTATGCCTTGGTGTCGATAAAAAAGTTCTAGCATCAGATGGTAGTTTCACATTAGTAGGATGCATATTTAGTAATTTTAATAAATCAGTTATAGCACTGTTGGTAATTTTATGTTTTATAGCCCATTCTTGTAATTTAGTTTTAAAATTTGATTTTTTATCGATATTCACCGATATAGAAGAATCTAGCATTTGTAAATTAGCATCACTATTTATTTGATTAATGCTTTCCTGTTTGCTAGGTTCTGCATAGGATTGATTGGAAAATTGATTATCTTCTACTGCGTCTACCTCGTCAGTGCTCTCAGTACTTAATTTGCTATTATCCAGTTGATTATAATGAATATGATCATCAGCTTGATCAGTTGTTGATGAATGCGGATGCAAATCGAAATCACAAGTTTCCATCAATCTTAAAGATTTTATAACGTCATTGTTTACTTTTTGTAAAAATTTGATGAAAATTTTCGTTTTGGCATTGTGGTTTAAAACACATTTACATTTTATTAACAAAAATATTAGTTTTATATTTTAACAAACTAACTAAAACTACTTCAAAACAACCGAAAACCAAAAATCTGTGATATAACCTATAAATATAACTACGTAAAAATAATATGCAAATCTGTCAATAAAGGAACTTACCTTAAATCAATGTCACCATACTATTTTCCCGAAATATCTGAATTGAATAAAAACCGTTTTAACACTAATTTTGATTGAATAAAATGATTTATAACTATTAAACCGTTAGCTCGATGTGCCTCGCACTAGAAGCTATATAGAAGTTCGTACCAGTTCGTATGTTATAGGCGGTTGTAGGTATACGTTTTGTAGTAAACATGCGCCAGACATGCGCAATGGTGCGTACGTATGGTATATGTTCCTCCCAATGTTCTAATAAAAATATACTGTAATATTTATTAAATGTTTGAGAGATATTCTTTCTATAAATATTTGACACGAATATTTGTAAGATATTCCGAAAGAATCTTCTAGGAATATTTTTATTGAATATTTCTTAAATATTCTAGAACATATAAAATTATATATTGAAACATCTATGAATATTTTCTACAAATATTCGAAAAATTAGAACATTGTCATATTCTAAGAATGTTCTACGAACATTTTGTGCTGTCTGGGTCGTGTACGTGATAGACAATTATCACCATAACAGTTCGTAACATTTTGTTGCTGATTTTCCGAGTTTACACAAAAATTTTAAGTCGACACGTTGTTCAAATTTATCATCTGACATTTTTTCCGGCACAGCGTATCAACACAATGTTGCTCGCACGTCGACTGAACAAATACTGTTCGAGCCACATGTTTGGAATTTTTTGCAGGTAGGATCGGATAAACAAGGATCCACACTCCGTCGCGCGCATTAATATACTACCGTTGGTACTTGAAAAAAAAAGAGTCTGGTTTAATTATCGCACCTCGTATATTGTAATTTGTATCTGGGAAAATCACTACAGTTTGTAAATATAATTTTGATTTTCCGTGTATTCCAGCCAATGTTTTAAAAATGTTGTACTTGACTATGGATCTACAAGTCATGCAAAGCTTTTCATCAAGATTATTTTTTTGTGAAATGTAATATAAACTTTTTCTCCATTTGTATAAAACATGTTTGGGATACACTGTAGGTATATGTTATAGGGCTGTTAGGGTGTGGCAACAATTTCTTCTTCAGCTAGAAATCTATTTATTCCATGCTATGTCTTACTGCATTATCCTACGCATCACATTAATGACTATTACTCCAAAACTGTAATTTATATTGTAATTGTAACTGTTTGGCATTTTTTTGTAGAAAATGTGATACTGTATAAAGAAAGTATGTACATATTACAATTTTGCTATCTAGGCCAGCATCGCTTTTGGATGACATTTTAGCAGATAATCTTTTCGCACGTCATGTACAATTTTTCGAAAATATTTTAGCCGAATTTTGGACAATGTATTAACTGACATATAAAAGCAGACGTGGTTTATGTACGGTGAAGCACATTCATACAGAGGCAACCATTTTTCAATAAAAAAGAAAAAAAATCGAAAACGAGCACACGAACTGTAACTAAACCATCTTTATTATTTTACCTTCTATTTTTAGTGCAATGAAATAATACTCTCTTATAATGAACTTGCACACATTCAAAATAAAAGTCTCTTTATAAATTATTCGGGTGTAATCATATTAAAATTATTCAACCCTTAGCATGCAAAGCTGTTTACAAAGTAAATAATGTTATCTTTGCGGTTTTTATAACAGAGATAACTGTTATTGCAGTGAATATATGCATGTTTACTTCGAGAAAGCATATTGTGAATCCATAGGCGGCATATAAAATAATTTGCATCGGATTAGCGTTCGCGTTGTAATTGACTAAAAAAATTTGATCGATTTGTTTTCTACATAATTGCATCTTTCCATTTTTCGTACGCTGTCCTTTTATTTCAAAAACGCTCTGTATAAAAATTAAGAATAACTGTTAAATATTTTTTCCACGGTCGGGAGTAGAAATCAGTTTCTATGACATCAAAATTAAAACAGAAGTAGTCGATTATTCCCAAGGGAGTATAATGCTCCCAAGGGAGTTTACATTATGGAGAACGTTTGTGATTCATGCAAAAAAAAGATAACATTGAAATTATTTACTTCATAATGACAATTACTCTATTTACTTCATAAAGACAATTACTTCATAATGACAAAATATGTGTTTTTAAGTTAATGGAACCGTGGAAAAATAGTATATACTATTCGGGAGAGATGCTATTTTGCCCTCGGTGCATTGTAGCCCTCGGGCTTCAAATTGCACCTCTGCCAAAATAACGCATTTCTCTCCCTTATAGTATAATATACTATTATAGATACATTGTATCTGTAGTACAAAACTCTGTATAACTCCATAACAAAAGACTCAGCTTAAGCATGTATTGTTAAGGTTAAGCAGTTTATTGAGAGATAAAGCGAAATTAGCAACAACAAGTAATAGATAACAGATAAGTCAAGAATGCTGCACCTATCCAATGGATAGATCAAACCATAGTCTGCATATATGTATATTGTGTTCTTAGGTATCACGAGTATTCCTGTATATTTTTTGGAGTATATTCTCAGTCGGGAATGTAAAAAAGTAAAATTTACTTATTTATTTACTTTAAGAATGCCAATCATACATCACAGACTAAAATCATTAAACAATATTTTACATAGGATAGTATATTTCTTAAAATTATTAAACAATATTTAACATAGGATAGTATATTTCAAATTATTTTCAGATGAAAAATTCGACTAAATGGTATTAATTCATGTAGACATATCTATTCTCTTTACAATTGTAATCAAAAGGTTTATAAGTACTTTTTGTGTTAATCCTGCTTGACTTTTCGTAAATCGCAAGAATCGCTTTGCATACATATGCATAGATTAATGTCCATACGGATATAATATTGAATCAGCATGTAAAGCACTATAAGTGCTTCAAATCCATGATTTCTTTCTATGTAATACACTTCTATATATGTTTAATGTTGTGCATCCTTAAAATAATAATTTTATATTGCTTTAGTGTTAATATTCTCAATTTCTAAATATACAGTATGGTGGAAAACTTATCACATATAAGAGTATCCTCCATATCAGACTTGGCCGCTCTTGCCTTATGCAGGTATAAATTGTTCTTATAATTCTGCACCTTAAAGTTGATGTGCTCACCAAACTGTATTCCAATATAGTTCAATTTCTCAGCTAAACACATTTTACATCATACTACCAAAATATAGGGCTGTTCAATGCTAGTTACATATTAGTGCATTACACCACATTCTAAATCTCAAGCTAGCTAGCTAGTAAAAGAGTTTATAATACAATTAATAGTACATTGTATAGTAAATTGTTTTCGCTGGTAAAAATAAAGTGATGTAAAATATGGAAATTTGAAAAGCTCATCACATTTGCACAGCCCTAACACATTCATACATACATTTTTTAAATTTTCATAGTATACGTTGCAAGCCAACCTTCAACCGAACATTACTTTTCTAAGCTTAACTCTATCAATCTATTATTATGTGTACCACCAATTTATATTCTTGCATTCTGTGTTCCTTGTATTCCCAAGAACCAATACCAATACAACTCACAACAAAACATCCACGCACAATCTCCTCATACATATATGTATGTCATTTTAGTGATACGGAATTATTGGATGAATCATATTCCCTATATGGAGTAAAGTTAACTACAGGTGGTCCAAGAGCTGCACCTAGAACTGGATTTCCACCAGCTGCAGCAGTTCCATATGACACAACTAGGTAAAGAATAAAAATCTACGTTACGTTCATGTCGCTATTCAGAATGTTTCTGAAAGGTCGGTTGAAGTATGTATTAGTGATGTGATTTCTATTCTGTTCCTATAAATTATATTTAAATTACTTTTGTGTGAATAAAAATATTTGAAATCTCATTGCTAAATCTTCAACACTTCTAGGATCACTCTGCATAGTAGCCATATGCAGTCGTCGTTTGAATTTAACTGTCAGCTATAAACATATGTTTGGAAATCCTGCATCAACAGTAATCTTAGTACTTAATTGCTTCCCGTTATGTAAATGGTGCATTTTGTTTACATAGAAAACTAACAGATTGAAACTAGAGAATGGGTATGAAAGTGATGTAATTTTAACATTTGCCGACTGAGTATTCTATAAATATTTGAATCTTGTTAGCAACTGAAGCTTTGTAGTTTGTGTTGTAGATCGTACGTTGCATATATGATATATGTATATAGGGACCCACAGGAGAACTATTTCCAGTCATTTTTGATTTTAGTTTGAAATATTTCGTCTTTCAGGATTCGAGTGGAGAATATGGAACGTCAACTGGCCAATTTAACTGGATTGGTTCAGAAAGCTTTGACGCAGACACCAGCCAACTTGCAAGTGCCTGGTGGTAGAGACAATTATCGCGCAGGTAATTACCATATTTAATTTTTCGTTTCAATTAATTGTTATGTTTTTGCACCATTGTTTAAATGCATTTGCTTCTAGATGCTAGAAGCCTGGAAAATAGAATAGTCAATACACTGATACAATTATATACGTACACGTACCCATTTCGTTCATTTGAACATAATATATTACGAATTGTACTATTTGTACTATATCAATAGCGGTAAATTTATTATATAATTAGATAGATATTAAGCTAAGTAATATGTGCTAAAATATATATTCTTAATTAAATAACATTCTTAGTTTCTAATAATATATCCAATTCAGCTAGAGCAGAAGCATGCCCAATAAATACAATGCTAACACATCAACAGTTGGAAACAGTAGTACAGGTACAATTTCTGGACTTATTAATTTAAAAGTATGGGAGAAAATTATAGTATTCTTTGGAAAAATAATGTAGGGTTATAGAGAAGTAGTAAATAATTTATTGTTACTGCAACATAATCAACAATATTTTTATAGATACTACATCGGTATAGTACGAGTATAAATCTATTTCAAAGCGGTTTTAAATGAAATCTGTAACGGTTTTTGGAAGAACTGCACCTACTAATACCACCACTAATCCCAGTGGTTACTAAAATATTTTTATTTACTATTGCTTCTTCTTAAAATTAATGCATTCTTCTTGTGCTTCTACGTTTTATTATACATAGCTCGTCATTTCTTAGCTAAAGCCAAAAATATTACAGTTTTGTAATAACAGTTAAGTAAAACCTGATACAATTATTACGCTTGGATACGTATTTTTGTATACTCGTTGAAAACACCTGAAAATCTTGTTACGATATGTAGTAGATGAGATTATGTAAGTTTACCTTATGTTCCTTATGTTTTATTTGATACTAGTGAGAACAGACAATAAACGTTAATGAATTGCATCTTTTCCATTTTATCTCTAATCCATACAATTGTTCGCCATTATCAGCAGAAAATCAACTGCCCTGCCAACTCGTCATCGCTAGTGATAGAATAAACAGTATTCTGATTGGTATAAGGTTAAGACTATATAGAGTCAATAATTTTTTGCGAGTATCTAAAGATGTCCAGCCATAATGTGACACAATTTGTTTGTGATTTTCCAATTCTGGCCGTTTCTCTTAGATTGCTTCCTTCATTTTCGTTAAGTGTTGTAAGTAATCATAAAAATGAAACGTGTGGTTCCTATAAGAAATCGCTCAAAATATACACAGCCCTTGTAATCGTACCACATTGGAAGTATAAACTTCTCTTTGGATGCAATTCGGTCTTTGATGCAGCTTGACTGATTCTTCTCACCTAAAAATTGCTCTTTTTCGATTAATTTTATTATACACGTTCATTAGCAGTAATGATTTGTTGCAAAGAAGGCCGATTCTATTAAATTTGAGATACATATTCCAAATACTTATTCCGTATGTTCGATTGGCTAATCAAGCAATCCTATTCACAAAATCGAAACATTTTTGTGAGACCTTGAACTTTTAAACAGAAAATATCCCACATTTCAATTTGGTTGGTGCAATTTCTAACTAGTGCGTTAATGACATGAATATATTTTTAATCACTAGCTCATTCGCTGCATGTTGTTCCTTATTTTCTATTGTGCTATAGATATGCTGCGAAATAGACTCTTCACTCTTGAAGTAATTTCAGATATATTACATTTTTCTAGAACATTATGATATTCAAATCTAGTAATCAGAAGACATTGCCCAGTAAGTGCTCTACTCTTGTCTTGCTGGAACCAAAAACTATGATTTCATTTTCAAAATGCTGACTCATATATTATCCGCAAAGTAAGTATCTACTATTTTATGCAACAACACATCTAAATAGCTTTTGCACATTTAAATACATATGTTGCAGGAATCTAACTAAAATTATTTACATAGTTATTTTTTTACTACCAACTATAACCCTCCATTATAGTCTCTTTCACAGTCACTGGGACGGTAATTTATGTTTATTTTATCTAGTTTACCGAGTGTAGACTCAACAACTATTCTGCGATAGGTACTCTATATTTGACAGGTAGAATGCTGCCGTCCGTTGTAAATTTCGGAAGCCAGAAACACTGTTAAACATAGACAGATATCAAAACAAAACAATCGATACTACACTTTCTTACGCACATAGTACCTACACGTACATGTACAAAATATTTTTGCTTGTTCTTGTTACTAACTGCTAGAACGCTTGACTTAGTCTTGCTAACATCACCATGTTCTTCTGCAGGAGATGAGTTCGATAAGAACTCCACGTCTAGTTCGACTTCTTTGCCAGGTTTGTATGTTTGTAGCTCTATGTTCGCTTATCGTTTCATATATATACATTGATAGTAAATTGAGGAAATGGTACAGAGAAATATTAAGGAATGACATCCGTCAATTTCCTGTTACACGTTTATATTATACAATTGGCTGATATGCGGATATTAGACTAAGTATTTTTATTTGTTAGGGAATATAGAACACGTACACTAAATTCTATAGTATTTCAATTTATTACTAAAATATCGCTGCAATTACAGGATTAACGTTGAAATAGTTAAAGTTGTGCACTAATAAAAAGATCATGTTGTGCATGAAAGTAATGAGACATATTATTCTCAGAATAAACACGGCGATTCACTTAATTTTGCATTGGTTATTAATAAAATAGATGGTGGATCTTAGAATTTAACCAAACAGAATTGCACGTCGTAGTATATATCAAGAAAAGTTTCTTGCTTGTTCCTCATTGCCTCCTAGAGAATGTTTCCAAAGATCTCGCCAATACTTGTAGAAACGTGCTGGATAATCCAAACTTACCACATAGTTATTCTTAAAATTGCAAGTTAAAGCGTCATCGAGTTTTTGCTTTCTTCATTTAGCTCCACATCTAAGTAATTAAAATAACGAAAATTATTACTTCATAATAGTATAATGACAATTATTTATTATTTTTGCTACAGCAGAAAACATAGATGTGACAACCGAATTAATCGAATCACTATCTGTGCCACCCCATTGACATCAACACTCACCGCTACAATTATCTGTAATAAATTAATATGTAAATAAGACGAGGAGCACATTCCTTAAGAACATTTTTGCACGCGCAATAAACAAACGTAATCTATCTCTTTTTTTTAGACTTCACTCGAGACTCCAATACATATAAAATGTTTGACCGCTGAGTGCATTATTCTATCTTCTAATCAACGAATTATTCGGTTATTGATATGTAATTTATCTTTATGATGTTAAATGGCAGTTAATGTTATCTTGATTAAACTAAAACGGTATAACTATATGCTTAGGACTGACTTTTAGATGTAATGTAATCAAGAAAATATAAAAATTATGCTCAGTTTCATTAAAAGTACACCTACATCTTTTTGTGTAAAACTAAGACTACATTAACACCAATTGAAAGTATAATAATTTATCCTAAAAATGTTTATATGTGTAATACAAAACTTTGTTTTATTTCCAACAGCACCAATGTGGCCGACTCTCGTTTTAATTTCGATTTTTAAAATGTACTACTGAAATTAATATTCAATCTTCTTCATCATTCATTAGTTAACGGTTTTGTTCGGAAATATAGGGGCCAACTGCTACACCTGTTAATTTAGTTGCCTACCTTTTACTAATTCCAGATTTGTCAATTAATTACTTATTTTAAGATGCAATGAAAATTTTCACAATAAATCTATATCAAGCATACTAAGATGCCAAGAATTTATGTAAATACATGCACTTATGCATAAATGTTGACATTGACGCTCCTAATGATTTTAAAATTGAAAAATCGTGTAGGCAAACGTACCGATTGAGAAATGTTCTCTTACAATATTAATACTTTTCGCGATTAATTTACAAGTAGGAGCCATTATATACAATCGCATGTTATCGTCTTATTCAATTAGGCAACTAAATATTTAAGAAAAATAAATCTAAGGCGTTCTATTATATAGGATGTTCTAAAGAATTTTCAGATATCATTAAAGAAACTTTACATTAATGATTTGCGTAACACTGGGATAAACATTAAAAAATTATTCTGGTAAATGCTATCTTCAAGCTGAAAAGATCTAGTAATCACAGTTACAAATTAAAAAACAAAAGCTAAAATTAAAACAAATGCATTTGAACCATACATGAACCTGGCCTTAAAGTAAATTTTTATCAATCCATGCTCGTCTACTAAACCAATTATTTTGCTAAAATCAGAAGGACATTTGCGTAAGCTGATAGCTTCATCCGGTTCCTGTTTTAGTCAAATCCTAATTGGCGTACTAGTCTGCAATATTTCACTGTCCACGGACCAATACGCAAGTCCTTCTTTTTGCATATACATATATAATTTTGCTGTCTCACCGGTGGATATAACTAACCTGTGTCTCTATGTGAAGTTAGAAACAGCTGGAATTTTATCTGCATTCTTGAACAATTAAACCTAACGTTCGACGTAGCTAGCGATGGTCTAGCGCCTTACAAAACTATGCCCTACATTCGTTGAATTTTATTTTGTAACTCCTTCAGATTGCCTTTACTCAACACTACTACTTGCACTGTAATTGTTGACGTAGAAGTCTCCTCTAAACATTATATCATTGAAACAGCAAAACCTGTGTTAAAGGATCATATAACAACAGTCAGTGAATCAATGTCAACTATGTTTACAACCTCTTGGCTTTATTCGCTACGTGTCCATGTGTGTCTTGTATCTTCTGGCCGAAAGTAGTTGGACATGGTAGTTTAGAAAGCTTCCAAAGCGCTAACTTGTCAGTTTGATTTCTAATACCTTTTTCGAGACTCTTATCTTTATACCATTCCAACTCTATCTTTTATGGCTTCTGCTATACTAATTCAATTTTGTGGTTATGCTGTATTATACTATTTGTTTCCTAATGAATTTTGCTTTGGTATGCAATTCCCTGTGTCAATTTCAAGAGCGCTAAAATTTTCTCCTATAATTTCAGAATGTATTGTAATAAATTTGATTTAAGTCTCATTGCTTTATATGCGCTATATTCTATTAAAATTATATTTGAATTATGCTAAATCTAGTGTCATAAAAAGTATTATGTGCACAACTTTATAGTTAACTAGTTTGCTAATTATATTACCTCTAAAATTTAGTGTTATTATTACCTGTCATAATAATATAACTAATATAGAATTCATGTTTGTGAAGTTGAATTGTAACCATAAGATGTTTGTCTATGTTGACAGATGAAACGTTTCACCGGCCAGACAGCAAAACACCTAAATTAGGCAAAGCTGGCTGTCGTAAGTTTCGCATAATAATATTTAGGCATGTTCTCTCTCGGGTCATGTTCTTATCCTACTTTAACTAACTTCTTATGTGTACCCTCTTAGTTTATCACTCACCAGTTAACGTTTGTAGTTCAATGTTTTTAGTCTAACAAAGCTAGTTACTAACAATATCACTTCTTCTCCTTCTTTGTTGTAGTTTGAGATTAGTTTTCTAATTCTACCTCTACTACTCTATTTGGTTAAATATAAAGTAAAGATACCTGAATATCCTCAAGTACAGGGTTTGCACTACGACCACTAGAATATTATGTATCTATGTACGACTACTAACTTAGTGCAAACCTTACTTGACTAGTGTCAAATAGTGACATTTCAAGTAGGTACATGAATCTAATAATAACAATCCATGCATGAAGCTATTCCGTCCCCAGTTAGCCAATAAAATGAAAACATACTTCTTTCCCAGTTAATCTTATATTATATCAATAGATTTACCAATCGCAATTATTTATAAAAACAAATAAGGATAATTTTAGGGAGTACGTTCACCTTTCTCCACGAGTAATATGAAGTTTGCTGGATTTTTTCCATTTAAAAATTAATAGATATTGTATTAATTGATATAATTAATTACAAAATTCATTTGCGTGTTAAAATGAATCATTAGACAATTTATTTGATTCATAGATGAGTACAGTAAATGTTACATAAAATGAACTTAGTAAATTAGTTAATTTTAAAACTATGTGCCTATATATATAAAGAAAAAACAGTTTACAAACAATTTATAGCTTTTGATATTAGGAAAGGAGACCATAGCCTGAAATAAACTTAAACACTGATGTCAAGATTCTCATTAATAAAAGTTTTGTGGTAAATTATAGGCTATTGTCATATGAATCAAATTTGTATTTTTTATGCTGATTGTACTTGTATAACATATTATTTATTAAAGAATATATCCGTTCCTTTATGAATTGAGAGACAAAGGATTCCCGATATTCTCTGAACTTCTGCAGTACTGAGCTTTAATATACCACACAAATGAAGGATTTTTATGTTTCGTTTAAGAGGCAGCTGCAAGTTTTCTGAAAATTTTTTAGAGAAATTCTAAAATATAGTGCTAGTGGGAATAATATTTTATTGAGTAAAAAACGGCCGTCGCACCACAACTATGAACATAAAAAGACAAAATGAAGTTTCAGTGAGTACAGTATATAGTTTACCAACATGCGATACCTGTTATCGGCCTTAGATATATCATTTAAAACTTCATCTAAATTAATA
The DNA here is from genome assembly GCA_023690525.1 of Holotrichia oblita. Classification (NCBI taxonomy): domain Eukaryota; kingdom Metazoa; phylum Arthropoda; class Insecta; order Coleoptera; family Scarabaeidae; genus Holotrichia; species Holotrichia oblita. Next base: position 113,526,956 of record CM043017.1, read on the forward strand.
ATAAAAAGTAGTTACTTGTCTGTTGCATCGTACTCCCGTTAAAACAATCCTACAAATATAATTTAAAGTTACTAAAACACCAATTTACCAAGTTGTTTATTTTTTCCTTATGAACACCATTGAGTGCTGATTCTGGCTTAAAATACCAATTAAGTTACTATTCTATTTGACCCTGTTGCAGAAACCAATATCAATTAGTATATTATTGTTGTGTCCTTGGCCCAATTTTACCAACGCTGATTTTATGTATGTTAGAAACGTACGAAAATAATTCGTTCAATCCCAACACTATGATATGTTTTATACGGCTTCAATGTAACACAAACACATTTCTAATAATGTATTTAAACTGATTGCGTTTGTCAGACTAATCGGCTCTCCTAGATGTACAGAAGAACAAGAAACATTGCACATCATAGACCAGTGCAGTTTTATGACTTAGTATATCAACAGAAGATATTTAACATAAGATATTTAACAAAAAATCCACCGTAGAGTTATTGAGCAGTAACAGATACAATAATATAAAATTATATTCGGTGGTGGTGTCCCTCTTTATTTATCAATATTTTTTTTAATATTCTGTATCCCTATTTATTGTAATTTTCAAGATATTTAAATTTATTTTTCATATTGCCAAAATGTAGAGATGTAAACTATGCTTGAAAATCTTTTCAGTTATTATGGTACTCTTGTCGTTCTTGAACTTCACGTTATTTTGTAACTTAAATATGTTTATACTTTCGTTCAACACAATATTGGTTGTGTGCGATTTCATGATAGAGAATGGATTCTGTACGTATCACACGAACCACATACTTAAGGAGAAATACCTATATGTGTACATATTGTTTCAAAAGTAAAGTGGCCCTCCCAGTGAGTTAATGTCAATAACAGTTTCGTTCAACCACGGTGTGCTAATCAAATATCTTCACCTAAACGACTGGTAAGAAGTCGAAAGTCCTTAAGGTCGCAAAGGTGTGACAATACAGAGTTAGCATGCTGTATTTCCCCTATGTTATATGTAAGATGTACCTAAACCTTTACCCACGTTGTAGATTGTAGAGGAATAATTGCTGAAGTTGGTAAAAAGACAAAAGTCTTGTCATAAAACACGATAAACTCCGATGACATGCAATTAACTTTTGGACAGTTCTTATCGACGTAATTAAAATTTAAAATGATATATTGGTATTAAAAAGTGATAAAAATGAACCTAACTCGAATGTAATATTATGAAATAGCAATAAATTAATCAAGTATAAAATTCAATAAAAAATAGAACAGATTTCTACACAATTTATAAGTCAATATTTGATATAGTACTCGTCATTTTCAATCGAAGTCCGGGATAATAACAATGTCTTTAACGCAGTTTTTCCCGCGTAGATTCCCACACACTTTACGAACAACCTGTTGAAGGTTTGCATGGTTCTAATGTTTGTTACGTCTACGAAATTTTATATTATTTAACTCCATACATTTTCTATCGGATTTAGATTAGGTAACCTATTCAGCCATGGAAATACCGAGCCTTGAACTATAAATGAGGCAGTTATTCCAGAAAAATTAGTTTCTTTGGTAAAAAACTTCAGAAACTAAGTAAGGCAATCTCTTCAAGGAAGTCTCGTTAATCTTCCGTGTAAAGTCGTCTTCTCATAGAAACAGTTTATTTAGCTTCAGATGCACACTTCTACCCTCAGCATCCATCAATAATTTTACCACTATTCTGGTTGTTTGAACATATTCCTATATTCACGTGAGAGCACTTCTACCGTATCGTTATCAAGAAATACTATATGTCTACAGGTTCTGTCCGCACTTTCTGTGGTTACATAAGTTTAACATTCGGCTGCTGAATGCAATAATGAATTACAAAGCGCACTAATACCATCTTAAAGGGAAATATGTTCAAATTATCGAAATATGTAATGTCTTCTGTATTACTATCTTAGTACAATAATAGAGATAACTTTAAGTAGGTTAATAGCTACTCTGCTGGGCACCGGCCAATACTCGAATGGAGAATAACAGGGAAAGAAATTGCTTTTGAAGTAGAGTACATTTGTACATTCAATTATTTTCTACTATTTCTATTGTTTCAATCCATTATATACTCCTACAATTCAGTTTCTCTATCAGTAATTTTCAGTCAATATACAGGATGGCTACAAAAGATTCATCGAGTTTGAGAAAGCTATATTTCACAGAGTATTATACTCGTAGATAGGACAGTAAATGAGAGGTCTATGTAATGTGCAGAGAAAGTAATCAAGTTTGTGAGCATATCATTAGAAATGTTCAATGTGGGCCGCTCGAGTCAGACAATAAACGTCCAAACGATAGTCCCGTTCAGTCCAAACACGCTGCAAGGTGTCCCAGTCAATACTGTTACTAGCAACAGTAATACGTCTTCTGAGTTCCTCCAGTGTTGTAGGTAATGGTGGTATACGTGAACCCTATCTTTAACATACCCCCAAAGGATATAGTCGCACGGGGTAAGATCGGGAGACTTGGGAGGCCACGCGTACAATAGCACATCTGTTTCAGCACAACGGCCTATCCAAGATTGAGGTAGTACCTCGTTTAGATACTGACACACTTCATTATGCCAACGAGGCGGAGCTCCATCTTGTTGAATGACATGAGGTGGTTCGGTATCCCATATCCGAATGTTGTGGCGGTTCACCTTGCCACTAAAATGAAATGTCACTTCGTCACTAAACACGAGACGGTTAGCAAGTTCGTCGCCCTCCATTCCTGCCTGCATGTCAACAACAAAACTTGGTTCGCTTGACATAGTCTGCAGGTCGTAAACTTTGTGCGATGTGTATACGATACGGTTTGAATCGCAAACGCTTCTGCAAAATTTTCCAAACAGTTTGCTGCGGAAAACCAAGCGTTCGACCTAGGCGCACGTTCTAAACTTGAAAGTTGTCGCTAACTATAAACATGTAATTTACTATTCTATCTATAATACTAGCTTTCTCAAACGCGATGATTCTTTTGTAGTAACCCTGTATAAATAAGCCGCATAATACAAGAATGGAATTTTTCCCTTTTGGAAATATTGGGTACTGGAGACTTTCCAATATAGAGATCACTAATTAATCCCAACTTAGTTTTTGGTATGGTTGGAGGTTGAAAAGTAGAAATATATAGAATATTAAAAAAATATTGATGACATTATCACTCAAAGATGGTTTACTCTGTATATTGAATAATTATGGGAAATATGGTCAATTAATATCCCGGGAATTTTTATTAAGCTTGGTTTATTTAGTTAAAGATGAGTTTATGCGTTACTTATTATTACAAATTATTATTGGTTAATAAATGTGCAATTCACTTTTATTGACGATCCTGGAAAGGCGCTATTTTCCGTTAAGCCACTATACGAATATATTATGTATTTTGCACAATCACTAATTATTCAGTACTAGTAACTACTAAGTACATACTATAACATCTGCAATATCCAACAGTTTTTAATTATTAGTTATTTTCACAAGACGTAAATCACAATACTTATAAGTAAATGTTCAATATCGCCTACATTTTACATAAGCTTGGATATAAAGTTCCGATTGGAAATGTTTTATTGGATTTAATGTGTCGACGTATAAAATATCTACATTATAGAAGTATATTTTAAAAGATAAACATAGTTACAAAATAAACGACTTAATGCTTTCTAAACGCTCAGTATTTCTTAATTGCTTCGTTACACTAATTATTAATAATATGAATTAAATATTAAAAATATATATACATATATAACGGTAGCCAGCGACTACAACACTACAAATTTGTTTAATTTCTTTGTAATGTTTCTTGTATAAATTTTGGGCACGTAAAATACAAATCAACAATAGAGAACGTCATGTAAGTTATTCATTTTACCAACTTGATTGTATCTTTTCCTTTTTGAGTGTATATGCTTTTGCCTTAAACATTATACATATATGTGTGTGATTTTTGTAGATAAGTCGGTTTCTTTCGAGAAATCGGTTTCATTCAGTGATGAGCCGCCGGACATGAACTCACCAAAGCAACACAGTCCCCAGCATACAGGTAATCACAGATACGTTGTTTAGTAGAAAGAGCTGAGAAAAATCGCACTTGCATCTACACCGCATTTTTGCACACTAAATTTCTTATTGTCGCTGCAAAATATATATTTATGATTGTATTTGAGATAGCAAAGATTGAAAATGTTTTTAATTTTTACTAAGTGTGCTGTTTTACTTCTTGTTTCACTTTCTCTTTTTTATGCATGTGGTTCACGAAAATTTCCGTTATTAGTAAATTTGTAACCAAGTATTTAAATATATTTATCTGTAATTTTTCATTAATTAACTAATTAAAGAAGCGAAATACTTGATTACATGTTTTATTTACTATACTAACGCTATTTTATAGGCACTTCTCTAGGTTACACCGAATATTTCTTTTGATTAGCTTCTTAGCCATACATATATACAGGATTACTCAAATGTACCGGAAGATCTAAAACTTGTTTAAACCGTACATTTTCAAAATATTTCTCAAACACAAGTTTTTTAGTATTAATCAAGCTATCATTTAAATATGTTTCTAATCTAGATGGCGCTCTTAATATTTTGAAAATGCTAAAATGCTGTTCAACTTCACTTTAGTAGAAGCATAAGTTTATTAATTTGTTATATTACTATTTATTGTGAGTCACCAAAGAAAAGTTGTCGAAATGTTACTTAATGTATTCAAACAGTCGATTCACAATTTGGAAAATGGAACATTTTTTTGAGGAAACGATTTCTTTCTTTAAATGAATCGGGCTGAAAAAGTAAACACGAATGGTATCAGATATTTCGTGGAAACTCACAGATTCTCAAATTATTGACAAATCATTCATCTCAGTAACCACACGGCTAATACCATGCAGACCATTTATTTGGAAGTTGACAAGAAATTAACCGAAAATAATAAATTTGAAAAAAATGTCTTATTGATGCAAATCATGTCACTATATTACAACTGTAATAATCATTGAGAAAGTCAACTGTTCGTGTGTTCATCTGTTGATAAATTTTAAGTATTTTAATTTCATACAATGATTATTAATTATTTTAAGTCGACTGTTTGGATGCCCTTTGCAATATTTGGAAAACTAAGTTTTCCGAAAAGTCAAGCTTCTATTTCAATGTTGGTAAAAAATTGTATTTTTCCGAGTACATCCATTTGATAAAAATTAGAAAAGTAACGATCTCAAGAATAGTGCAAGATGGAGATACAATTAAACACACAAAGACACTTTAAAATGCCATGAAGATTTCAAAAATTTAAAATATTATTTGGAAAAAGCAAGTTTTTCGTATTTCACAACAATACGAGCGATATCTAGAATAAAAATGTGTTTTAATGGTGGGGTGGGTTGTTTAAAACCAATAAACTTTTTTTGAAAACTGAGTCGAAAACGTATATGATTTTAAAGATATTTAGGTGTTACATATTTTGAATAACTCTGTACATAGATATAGCGAACTATTTAAAATTCTAATTTTTAGCTGTCGGTGTTTATAAACTTAACATAATTCTTTTTTTGTGAATATTTTTAATCTCTTCTAATTTTAATTTTCAATTGTACTGAAAAACATTATGAACATTTTTTTTGAATTTTTGAAATACGTAGTAGTATATTAGTTTTATGGAAGCAACTATCTTTTTATCTTTTTGAGATATTTAAATACTTTGAATATTCAACAAATAAAGTTTTTCTAAAGGAACATAATAACGTGCCATCGAAAAAAAATAACATAATTGGTGTAGGCTATATTCAGCCAGACTAATCACTAAGCGCTGAGACTGTCATCGCTGGAACTTAGCGCTGGGTCGTACTGAATGGTGTATAATGAATATTAGCGCTGACGCATAGTTTAACTGTTTGAAAATTTGTCGTTTTGGTCATAATCTTATCTAGTGATATTAAATTGCAGTTTAAATCATTAAATTTGGTATATGTTAGTGTAATTTCTCTATTTAAGCTAAAGAAATTCTACATTGTCAAAGTGTACGTATGTATGTATGAGCAAAGTTAGTACAAATTATTAAGGTATTATTGTTACAACTTATAGCTCGAAAATTTTAAACATTTGTTATTTTAATCCATGTTAATTTTCCATTGCTAAACTCATGTTCTGTAATACATATTTTTAAATTTCAAATTTTGAGGCTCCCCACCCCTTTCGCTTACTTTCGCAGCGCATTTTCTTTCCGCTGCAAAAATGGCGTCCGCTAGCCTCAGCGCTGACTTTAGCGTTGTATTGAATGCAATTGCTTAGGTCAACGCTGCCAGCGATGAGTCCGGCTGAATATAGCCAATGACATTTATTATTTGACATTTTATTGTAACCAAAGTTTATAACCTCAAATTAAATGTCAAGGAATAAATGTCATTATGTGAAAGTGGCTAAAGTAACAATCTATTCACATAGCCTACTCTAATTATGATTTTTTTCGATGTGTCTATATAATCGATCTGAGTAGCTAGAGCTTTTTTACGTTTAACAAGAACGTATAAAATCAGTTTAAACCACAAAAAGCACTTCGTAACTGTCACGCATGGTTCGAAAGAAAATATCGAACTTATGCTTTATTAATATATGTCTGTAATATGTACAGAGCAATCCAATGAAAACGATCCACTTTAAATAAGTCGAAAATGTGAAGAACTACGAAAAAACTCCGAGACACGTCAATTTTTGTTGGACGGGGGAAACTTTTTCATCAATAAGGCAAAATCATGTTTTGCGCCCCCTACGCCCCCCAGTATCGAACATTAAAATTTCAAATGGCACATCATATTATTACATTTTTCGATTCTACATACTACATTGTGTCTGAAGAACTCTGAAGAGGTTCTTCAAAGCTGTATTTTTTTAGAGTAATTCGTTCTAACGAAAAGTGAACATCTAATTTGAAAACGTTAGTACATGTTATATCTTTACTGGCAAGTCAATTTTTCCAATTGTGTGCTTCTTTGGAATTCCTTGCTGCTGTATTCATGATTTTCTCGGTATGCAATTTATAGCTCTAGTCGTATTGACAAGCCAGGCTGCACACTCTTTCTCTCTCTATTATCGCTTTTTGTCATCAAGAGCTTGTTGGCGCCCGAAGCGCCACAATCCAAAATTTCGCTATCAGATTCCCATGTAATGTTTCTTACCGCTGTTTCCCAGACATATTTTTTGTCATCTGGATGGAATTATTAATTATTACAAATCCAAAAATTTGCTATGTGACTAATAACATTTACACTTTTTAGACATATCAGTCAAATAAATAGGAGAATCTGTGGTAAGAAATATCATTGGTAAATATATTCAATCTTCTCATTACGTCTTGTTACAAATGAATATTGGGTTTCCTGTGGTTCCATCTGTACTCTGGAAGTCTTATTGAAATTTGAATTTTTAATTTTATGTAAATTCGCTGCGCTAAGAGAAATGTATTGTTAATACAACAGTTCTTGCAGTTTTGAAATTAAAACATTCATTTAAACCATAAATGGTTAACTGAAATACGGACCTCTTTTTAATATGCCTACGTTTTTAATGTTGAATACGTAAGCTTGATATAACAATAAAAAGTATTGAAATTTGTTTATGAATTTAAGTAATTGATCCAATCGTAGAAATACATAGTTGTCTAACTGCAGGAGAAATGTTGTTTTTAAAATGTCAACAGAACAATTTGGTCGCATTGGTAAAAACGCGTAGAATATTTAACTCAACATTTCTTCAGTGTTATATTTAACGTTTCACACAACCGGGCAATATCACCATAAAAATAAAATTTAAATTAGTAAGTAGCTATTGAAATAACATTATGATAGTGCTAATTTAACAAAGTAGTCTAATTGAAATTTAGCTTTCTGGGTTTTCAGTCAATCTTAAGAAACGTGTTAATTTTATCAGTTATTATTGTTTAATTAACCATAATTATTTAACATTTTTTTGCGTTTTAAATGAACAGCACGAGCGCATTGCTGGTATTCAAAATTATTTTCGTGTTCAGTTACCTCTTTTACGGTTAATATAGCAACTTTTTTTTCGCAGTGTGTACGGTCGAAGGTGGCTTATAAGTAATAACTAAAACTTGAAATTTTTTAACCAAATTCTGACAGTTGAAAGGATGATAATATAGTAGTTATAGCTGGATTCTTAGTTACCAAGCGTCAAAGTTACAATTGTTGTGGTTGGAACGAAATAGAAGTTTTAGTGATGAACATAGTTCAGGTTACGGTATTAAATATAAACTACTAACTATCACTTTAAAATATTACAAGTATTTCAAAAAGTCGAAAAAAATGCAATTGCTCCATTAAAAATATGGAAGTAGAGCAAAGAGAAATGATAAGAAATTGAAAATATTCTTAAAAGAACGATAATTTCCAGTGATAAAACTTATGTATAGCTAATAGACCACTGAAAAGAACGCAGGTATTTTTATTTACTATATTATCTACTTCTTTACAAATAATTTATTATAGATTTAGGTAGTTGGTTTACTGTTTTTGCTTTGTTTTTGTTACACTTGCATGAGAATAAACACATTTTTGAAACGCATATATGAAGTTTTATTTCTATTTTGTTTTGTAATTGATACCTTTTATGATTTAATTTATTTCATATTTCTGGGTGAAGGATTATTTTCCTTAGGTTGCAGACTCAATTGGCTCTCCTGTGTAATAGATATACCCTATCAGTGAATAATATGTACTGGTGGAGGATATACGTGTTTTGATTTTCTATAAACACGTGACTTGTTTTATTGTTAAGTTAGAAAAAAATAGTTATCTTAATGTAGATCTTTCTCAGTTGAACAGCACTTGTAATTAGATATATAACGTATGGAGAATTAGGCTTAATATTTATATGAAACTTATGTACTAACTGTAATTGTAATTGATAAGAAACAAATTACGTAGATAGATCAAAATTTCACATGAAATAGACAAATGAAAATACAATCAGTTCTTCGTAACAAAATTTTTCATGAATTTTCTTACTACATTACTTTAAAAAGTTTCTCTCTGATGTCCTCAGGTAGAAGTTGATAACAAAAAATCACAAGAAATCACTCTAGAAGTTTATTACAAGAAGCACTATTCTACCCACAAAATACAATTCAATACATTCAATACAAAACCGAGACGTTTCAAGAGCGAAGCTATGGTTATTAAAGTGATAATAGTACCTACTGGTGTATTTATCGCCCGTTGAAACGTGTCGGTTTTGTATTGAATTTTTGATTTTCCGTTAGTGAAATAGTGCTTTTTGCGTTCTATATCACTTTAGGCACGACATAAGTACTTCAATTATGCGCAAATTATAAATATAAATGGCCTTATTTTTATAGCATGAATTTATTTCTTAATTATAGGTATTATTGTGACCAAAAATAAGTCCAAATTTCTGTATTGACTTCTTTTTGGTATATAAATACTCGTATGTTCAACAGAGAAAGGTACAATTAAATCTAGTACTACAAAGTAGTTTTATACGTGTACTAAAAATTATAACAAAGAAAAGTGACAAGTAAACTAATTCAACAAAAGAAATTGATTTATAATGTGATTGCATGCGTTTGAAGTACAACTAACAGGTGTTTTTGGTTTGCTGCTTCTTGTAGCGGACACTAAACCTCCAAAACCTGCAATTAAGTCTTCTACCCTTCCTAGGACTTCTTCCCAGGGTAAGACGTTTTACATTTTCGATATATCACTTTAATTTATTTCTAGGACGTTTTCTTATCTTCTAATACGTTTTCAATTTAATATATTTGCTGTTTACACTAACAATATAAATAATATGGATGTCAAATTGTTGTGATGCATTGAGTTTTCAACATTGCTTTTATAATATTATGAATATATGCAAACTAATATAGTATTGATGTAATGTTTCGATGTTTAATGTTTCTTGATGTCACATCAATTCCTAATAGCGTTAGAAAATCCAAAGGTCACGGTAGTAACTATGCTACTGCTAAATACATAGATTCCTCGTCACTAGTAAAATGTATTTTTTTTAATATAAATATATCTAATAAACGGTATTTCCTCTTTTATAAAACTCATTTTATATATATCATGTTTAGTTTAGTAGAACCGCAGTTGATGTAATCTACAATCCAAGAGATTTGGCGCAGTCAACATTAGTAACGTTATTTTAAGTTGATCTATTTAGTATTCTTCTTTCTTCGACTGTATGCATTATTTCTATTTTAATTTTTAATTCTATAAATACATGAAAGCCTTTTTTCTAGGTTGAATGTTTGACGATTACGAATCATCTGACACTCGTATGTTGCTAAGTACCTACAGTACAGTTTACCATATTAACAAACAGTATGCATTTAAAATCTTTATTGACTAAACAATTCATTAACTGCTTCCGCTGACATAGTGTTCAGTATAATATAATAGATTAAACTTGATCAAAATTATGAATTCCGTATCTACATACATCCACCTAAGCATGTATAAAATTCTTTCGCTTAAAGACTTAGTTTCTTATCTTAGTCTCAGATTTAACCAAATCTAGTAGTTTGGACAGTGAAACGTTATCGTCGAACGAGCGATTCGTTGGAACAACAAAAAGATTTTTACCTTAAACGACGAAAATTGTGAAATCTTAAGAGATTTCCACTCATTTTTGCTCGTTAGCATCCTTTCATTGGATTCAAATTGACTTACCATTTTACATGCTACGCTCTTACTGCTCCATTGCGTAAAAAGAAACTGATATATACTTACATATTCCTACATACCTAGCCAGACTAACCCAACAGATGTGTAAGCATTTGTGCATTTTAAACACAAATTTGATTCCCGAAACTAGCTGTCGGTTGACAACAAGAGTTAAAACTATTAGCAAAGTTTCGTTAATTTTTAATAATTTCCATTTACGCCGTTATTATGAACAATAAAAATTTAATCTGTAGCACACCGAATACGCCCATCATAAGACTATGAAGCTGCGCTAAACGTTATCTTTTGCATTCCCTTGTAATTTTCAAGCCTCACCTCTTGCGAAAATAGAGAAACAGAAATATCTATGTATCTTATCTACCTTATTGTAGTGAAAGCCGGAAGAGCTATGGAAATATACTTTTAAGCTCCACTGACCTTTAATACTACATATATACATACCTAGAAGTTTCATTTAGTGACACCCATAAATGTTTCCTTCTGAGTAGACTATTATTCCATCTATTCAATATTCTTCATGAGCCTCATAAGTAGAGATATAACTTTCTGCTTTGAATGAAGTTATAAATTTCATATCATCTTTCATCTCAAGAAATTCGTTTTCAAGTACAAGTGTAAACTATCGGATGTCGAACCAATAATCTGCTGAAGCGAAAGTTAAAACTTTTTTACTAGTTACTTGGAATTCATTTTAATATTTCCTAGTATTTTTAGTGTTTGTTTTAGTTATTGACACTCTGTTGTTAGAATCATTTAAAAGAAATAGAAAGGTATAAGGAACACTATCTCAGATTTGCGAATATATTAAAAATATGTTTATTTCCTTATATGCTGATTAATGCATTAAAGCTACATTTAAAAAAACGTCATGGAAAACGAAAAGTATCCGAAAAAGATGATCAGCCAGATGCAGGCTATTATCAGCCATTAAAGGCCTTCTAACTAGAAACTTTTTTTAATGTAAGGGTAATCATAAAACAAGGGATGTATTTTAAATTATTGTAACTTTTTAACAAATTAAGTTAATAAAAAAGAATAAATGAATGATGAATAAATGAACATGAAATGAATGAAATTTTTCAACAAATGGGATCTAGTATGCACAAAACCAGTTACAGCAATTGCTAAATATGACCTCCATTTTGTTGTTGTAAGATTACCAACCTTTCCTCCAAACTGTACATAGCATTCCATAACATTTCTGGTTGAATTGCACGAATTTGCTCCACAATATTGTCTCTTATTTCTTGTAGCGTTGTTGGTCGTCTTCTAAACACTAAACCTTTTAAATAACCCAACAGCCAGTAATCCGCTGATTTAAGATCTGGTGATCTTGGTAGCCATGAATTTGCGAAATGTCTGCTTAACACACGACGTTGAAAAACGTTGATTAACAATTCTTTGACTGGTCGGAAAATGTTCGGGGAGGGCTCCATCCTGCATAAAAATGATGTTTTCAATTCCGTGGTGCTTGTTTTGCAGCTCTGAAATAGCATTTGCAAGTATCGTTCACCGTTTACAATTACAGATATGTAAAACCGCACCAAACGCCGACTTTCTTGTCATAAAGACCTTGTTGAACGATTTCTTGTGGATTTTCTGCTGACCAGATTCTACAGTTTTGAGTACTGACTCCGCCATTCAGAGTAAAATGTGCCTTTTCTGTCCATAAAATACGGGATAACCATTCGGGTTCCATTTCCATCTGAGCCATTACTCGCAAAGAGAAATTGTACCTAGTAGCCCAATCTGCCTATTTTAATTCAAACAGCAGTTTCAGTTTATATGGATACATTTTTAGAATTTTGCGTAAAATTTTCCAAACTGTGGTATACTTGCAATCGCTTGGATATCGCATTATGACCTCTGGCTATGTCCCGATTTTCATGAAGAACCTCTACAGTTTGGACATCACTAATTCTTAGTCTTCCTGATCTTGGTAGGTCAGTTACAGACCCTGTTCATTCAAATTTTTGTATGAAATTGTGGTACGCTTTTAGTTGACAGGGCCTCGCTCACAAACCCATTCTCGTGCGAAATCTTCGTAATCCAGCGGTGTAATTTTCAACTAAATCAATTCTTGTTTGTAAATCCATACTATTATAGTTTGAGTCGTTTGAACTCTACGTCGACTTAAGTTTTAATTTCAAAATAAAACTCCAATTGAATGATTTCATTTTGACACTCATGTCAACAATTGTAACGACACTCTTTTGTTTTTCGTAGATGCAGTAAAATCTAGATTCAAAAGCAACTAGATCCTATTTACTTTTTGTTACTAGCTTGATTTCTTAAAATTATATAAGACTTTAAAGTATAAATGATATCGAAGAGTTCCACGGTCCGAGTCTCTGTTATGTGGGCTTCCGGGTTTTGACCGCGTCATAGTAAAATACATATATACCTACAATACAAAATAATTTATTTTATTTTGTAAAACGCGGTCAAAACCAGGAAGCGCTCATAACACTTTAAAGTATACCCCTTAATTTATTATTACTCTATATGTACTTATGTATTACACAATATAGTACATTTTCATACATGGTTTGGAAATAAAAACTATAGTATGCATTTATAGTTTCACACATTCTGTAAGTTCGTCATCTGGGTATTTGCAAAATTTGTTGACAACAGAAACATACATTTTTCCCCACAACGCCAAATTGAATTCTAATAGCTACAACTACACATATTTAATAAATTATCGCCTGTAAGATTTGTTTCTACTGGAAGAAAGAATTTCAAGTTTTATATGCGGCTTTAGTTTATCGAATTGTTTAATTTTATGTTCCTAAGAAAATGAAGTAAATTTATGCCGTTGTAAATACAGATGTTTTTTCAAATACCCCTCCAAAAATACTATACCTATTATATATTTTTGGAATCGTTTTTCAGTCTCTTGTAATTTTTGAGAAAATATACAGAGTATTCCTTATAAAAAAATACAAGCTGTGGTTATCTCGGAAAAAAGAAATCATATGCCAGAAAATATATGCCATGGGGTGAAATTCGGAAAAGTGCCTGAAGGATGTTGAATTTTTTTTTCGGTAACACCTAAGAAAAGCGAGATATAGTACTGGACTAATTTTGTTAAATATTGAAAAACAGCCCGTAGTTCGCAAACGATAAGAGATAGCGGAATTTGGTTTGCACCATAATTATTTTTAGGATAAAAAGCCCTGGCACCGCACCCCAGTTTTTTTCTCCCACAGATGGAACCCTCGAACACATACAAAAATGGGTCACCTGCACAATATTATATACGGTCATGCTGCATAATATCGTATTAAACTTATAGATATTCAAAAAACCTTTTCTTTACTTTATTTGTTTTTTGCTGTTGATGTATATAATAAAATATACGTATATTTTACAGTTCCATATTACTATTGAAAAGTTGCCCTTTAATATATTCTGGGCGTTAGCTAACATGAATAATTTTTTACTATTTACTTTTATCATTTAACTAAACTAGAAAAACTGTGGCACTGATTAAAATTTTGAAAGATTAGCAAAATACTAGTTACTTCTGCTCCATACTCGTAAGTGTTCTGGCTACCCTAAACATTATTAAACCGGAGATATCAAATAACAATTTACGTATATATATTGTGTGAAAGTGCCAACAAAATCTTATCGTAAATTATTATTTCACTTTTCCCTAAAACATACAAGCTCGAGAGTCTGTGTTGTTTTTAAATAGTAACTTCCACAGCAACTTAATTTCAATAATTATTTATTTTATCACACAGTTAGGTTTCGGAGCATAGGAGGCATTATGCTAAATTTTGTACAGAAGGTAATATGAAAACAATACGAAAAAGTTTCTGTTGTTAATAAATTATATTCTACCGTTAACAGCAACTTAGATTATTATAGCAATTAGAAGCGCCGCGCCGTCGACTGCTATTTGAAACGAAACATGGAATAGCAACTCCAGGGATATCGTACTTGCCAGCTTTTTTTTAATTCACAATGATTGCAGTCAGCAATTGAAAAATTGTCTAATAGAAAAATGTTGGCAAAAATTTTTAAAATACTTTATTCCTAAGCTATAACGCAAAAACCATTCGTAGTTAACGTAGTAACTGTATTCAAGTTTTGACTTCAGATTTTACTGGATATATTACCAATTTCTTAAGCTTAAGGAAAACACCCTGTATATAGTTTTAGAATTGCGAGTGTAATTTTGTATTTAAATGGAAGAAGATATTTTAGAATCTCTTTGTATATCAAAATCTATTTGTCTCTTTGTGTTTCTTTTTTGTTTTCCTACAGATTTTCTATCTGTAGCAAGAAAACAAGAATAAAGTCAAACGGGTCGATAGGCGCAGTTGCTAGGCGGCTAACTATCGTTGTGGCGGGACGATAGGAGCCAGATTTCAATTCTTTCGAGGGATGGTGAAATTTTTTCAGAGAGTTGAAATCCGGATCGACTCACCGTTCGCTGTTGGGAGCAAAGTGATTAACAGCGCGGCATCATAAAAGGCGATAAGATGCTGTCACAAAGCCATTTAAACACAATTTACACACACAAAACTACACCCCGAGAGTTGCTGTGATAGCCAGATAAGTAATACAGTTTACGAAGTCACTGCAATTAAGCACCCACCACATAAAAAGAAAATGGAATGGTAAAGCAAGAATGGTCTGCTAAATAGATTATTATTTAAAAAGCACTATGTTGAAGCAACATCTTCTATAGAAAAAAACACTTTTTTGGCAACAAAATGAAAAGGAATAAAAATGAATAATAAATTATCAACACACTCTGCCTATAGTTAATGTTCAAAGAAAAATAACAATTTCTTATGAATTGCAATCATTCATAATTTATTCTAATCCGATTACATTGCATTCTCAATAAGTTTACAAACATGTCAGTACCTTTATCATTTTCTTTCCAAAAAATCAATTGTTTCGTAAATATTTTTTGTATTTGGATTTTCTATCGCCAAATCTCATTTCTAATTTATATATACATATTGCAAACTTGTCATTTTCATCTCCATATGAAACGATAGAATATCACACGCGTAATCGAAACCGATGGGCCGAAGGTAATCAAACACCTAATTTTACAGAAAGGGATCGTCTGAAGCCGGCACCTCCGCCAAAACCAGCTTCGCTCTCTCCCGGTCAGTATGACGGTCGCCACATTTACAGGGATTTGCAGCTCACACCGGAAA
This sequence comes from Holotrichia oblita, assembly GCA_023690525.1. NCBI lineage: Eukaryota > Metazoa > Arthropoda > Insecta > Coleoptera > Scarabaeidae > Holotrichia > Holotrichia oblita. Next base: position 113,542,901 of record CM043017.1, read on the forward strand.
TGTACAATCAGCTCCGGGGTCTCCAGAAAAAGGCGAAGGATTTACGAGCGGAAGTGAGGAATTTACGGAGGATGTCGCAAGCGCAAGCCCACTCCGTTAGGGAAACGATTAGAGATACCTTTATTAAAATTAGGGCCATGTTGTTAGCTGGAGGCGAACAAGTTTGGCAAGCAGGTAAGTTTAACATTTTGCGTAAGTCAGCAATTAACATGATGTCTTTTATAAATACCTTAATGCGTGGCGGAATTATGTGATGACACATTTACTGGGAGTAAATTGTTGGGGTTAATGTTGGTGTCATCCTTATTAACACGTCAGTCGTAGTTTAGGTGGCCGTGAATATATTTACAACAGCTGTTGTTGGGTAAATTAAAGGTGTAAGATACATCTGGGTAGTAATTGGAACTTTAAAATTGATTGTTATTGTAAATGGTGAAGTGAAAAGCTCATTCGGTTGTTATAGTTGTATAGTTCTTCCGTAAGTGTGGTATGATACTGTGAGAAAGCAAGACGTTTCAGAAATATAATAAATTATGAACATATTGTTTAATTCTTCTTGCTCTATTTATCATCTATTTTGTTTAAAACTCAATGTAATGCAGAAGTTGTAGCCGTGGACCTCGTCGTCTGTATAGCTATTGTCCCGTATCTGTATATCTTTTATAGTACTATGCATTCCCTTTATTGAGACATTAATTATCTTTGAAACATTTCTTACCGACTCTCGCCGTTTATGAAATGCATTATATTTGCTTTCCTCGCACTTATACTTAAGAAATGGTATGCTGTAATGAATATTCCGGGCGCGGACATCTTTCTCACATCTTCTTGCTATGAATTTACTATCTAGCAACCTATAGAATGTTCAAAATATATAGTTTTTTTCTCAAATAAGAAATTCAAATTTTTTACATAATCTTGATTCATATGCTAACAGTAAAATATTTTTTCATCTCTATTACAATATAGCTTCTAAAAATATCACGATTTCTTGAAACAAGTGCTTCCAAAGTTATATATACATACAGGATGATCCATTTAAAGTGTAACACTGTAATATCTTCGAAACCATTAGTGTTATGAAGAAAAGTGTTAAACTAAAGTTTAACCATATGACGGGGCTCATTCGATGGCGCTACTGTTGTCACTATAAAGAAAGACAAAGGGTCATAGCAAGGTCAACTCTTTTTTTTTCAAATAGCATATGGTATTTTTTTATCAAATTCTAAAAGAGCAATAAATTGTGAATAGAAAAATAGTAAACCACATATGACGTCAAATTAATATTAATCTAGATATTTCGAAAAAATGAGGACATAATAAACGTCAGTTTGTTAAACGTAAAAGTAGAAAATAAATGTTAATAGTATCTAGCTACAAATTGTTTACATTAGGTAAGCAGTTGAAGAAAGCAGCCGGCTATCGAATTAAATGTTCAAATTGTCGGCCAGCAGCTCTAATGCACTTTTGTAGTCGCGCAGAAAAATCTCTATGCACACGCAGTAACATGTCTTCAGAAATGTCTGCACATGCATGTCTTATTTTCTGCTGCATGTTTTCTGGTGTTGTTGGTTCCGTGTCATATACAACAAGTCGATATTATACTATCTTACTACTACTTTAATACTTCGATTATAATACTTCTCTGTCAAAAAAGTCGATATTGTACACTTAAAATAAATATAGCGATTCCTCTGCGTGCATTGGGGCTGGTGGCCGCCAGTTTAAACATTTAATTCGATAGCCGTCTGCGTTCTTCCACTATTTTCCTTATGTAAACCATTTGTAGCTACTATTAACATTTATTTTCTACTTTTACATTTAACAAACGTAGGAAAAACATTGCTGCACTGACTTTTATTATGTCCTCATTTTTTCGAAACATCTCGATTAATATTAATTTGAGGTCATATGTGGTTTACTATTTTTCTATTCACAATTTATTGCTTCTTTAGAATTGGAAAAAAGAAATACCATATGCTATTTGAAAAAAAGAGTTGACCTTGCTATGACCTTTGTGTCTTTCTTTATAGTGACAACAGTAGTGCCATCGAATGAGCCCCTTCATATAGTCTAACTTTTGTCTAACACTTTTTTGATAACACTAATGGTTTCGAAAATATTACAGTGTTACACTTTAAATGGACGCCTCCCTTCCCCTCCCAGGTAAAAGACTTTTTGGAACTACTTTTGCGCTGATTTTCTTCACCGCTAACGCACGGCTCAAAATCTCAACTCAAAAAGTCAACTGTTCCTCGAACAGTGACATTCACCTAACAATCAGAAAGTATCTTTAATGAAACTCGAGGACTCTTAACAAAACGCCGGCTCCATAGATCTTTTCAAGTTTTGAAAAACTGCCGGTTACGTTATATCAATATCTGGGTCACTCAATTTTGGGACGCTCTATACACTTAAACAACAACAACGATAAAAAAGTACAAACTCGTACTAAAAGTATATCAGATATTACCCCGTCTCTCTCTAAATGAAAGCCACTAATTGCAAGGCCAAGTGGTACACTACTAATACCATTACTTCCATTACGAACGTCATAGATCTACTAAACTATACTAAGCAACCGCAAAAATATTTTCGGCACATTCAGCGATATTGATAACAACTAATTACAACATCATTTCTAAGCATCTTGGTAGTCTATGGTAGATATTTGAGACTAATATACCAAATTTTGTAACGCTCTGCTCAGTATTCTCTTTGCGCATGCTAAGGGACAAAGACTAAATTGGCAGACTTAGATTAATCTGGTCGAATTCTACGACGAATCATTTCTGAAAGACCACACACAGGGGTCGGTGATATGTATGGAAACGGTCGATTATGGGTAAAATATACGAGATATCGAGAAAAGTTAAATACAAAAGTTTTAGGGTATTTAAATGCGTATTAGTTAGTAATTATTATTTTAGGTATACAGGGTCGGTGGTAAAGTCGTGGCACGTCAAAGTTATATTTTTTTTAATGGAACCACCTGTGTATTATTAGATAATTCAATTCCTTCTTCAATTTTAAGTAAAAATTGTAATACATATAATGTATCTAAATCCATCCGTTTCCGAGTTATCGATCTTTGAAAATATGTAAAATTTAGGTTTACAGTCCTCTTTTATAAGGTGCTACGACATTTTTAAGGTGCGTCTTAGCCAACTTAGATACCTAGATTTTATTTAAGTAATATTTTCAAAGATTGATAACTCGGAAACGGTTGGATTTAGGTGCATTATGTGTATTACAATTTTTACTTAAAATTAAAGAAAGAATTGAATTATCTAATAATATACAGGTGGTTCCGTTTAAAAAAATGTAACTTTGACGTGCCACGACTTTACCACCGACCCTGTATACTTAAAATTATTCTTAGTTAATAAACATTTAAAAACCCTAAAACTTTTGTATTTAACTTTTTGCGGTATCTCGTATATTTTACCCAATAATCGACCGTTTCCATACATATCAGCGACCCTGTATATTTTTAACTAACTTAGTAATAGTATTTCTTAGAAGTCTTTTCAAGCAGAGCGTAGATATTACTGTGTCTCCTCAGAAATTCCTGAATACAACAAACTGGGACATATTTTAATTTATTTTATATATTTTTAATTATATAATAGTGTGAATGTTGCTGTCGTTTGCACAATACTGTATATCCTAAACAAAAGTAACGTGCAAACGGACCTATATCTATTCAAAAGCTGTCAGATAACGTCCAAGTAGTCGTCTGGGAAACTAAAGTTATATTTAGTTTTGAAAATGATGGAACACGTCGTCAAAGCGTTAATGCTTGCTGTGAAAACTGTAATAAACGTTTAAATAACTGTTTCATATCAAATAGCATAATATTATACATAATAATATAAAGAGTTTGAAATTTGTTTTCAAACCTACATACGTAATTTAAAACTCTTAGAAGTGTTGTACTGGTATTGACTGCATTTGTTGTTAGTGCGATCCTAAAATAGTCCTAAAATACTTGTCTTGTTTATTCTCACCTCTATTGTTACTCAAATGACAAAATTGCTATATTTTTCAACTCTGTTGATCTTGACAAAGGAAGTGCGAAACAATAAATCATCATATCATCATATGCGTTGCTTGACAATGGAATATGTATTATAACATATTTTGCTATATCCCAAAACAAATTATACTTTTAATACATATGTAGTTTCCTTTTTCACCTTTTGTATTATAGTACTTTAAACATTTCTCACTGGATATACTATACAACCATAACACTACAATATACCTGAGACATTTAAAAAGATGAATGGATGTAGAAAGTATGATTGTCTGAAAGCTCTTACCGTACTTTTCTAGGGATGGATCAAGAGAGAGTAAGACTAAGTAGAGAAGAAGATTTATATAAGCAGGAAATGCTACGTCTCGAAAAGGATCTGAGCGAATTGGAATCCACTGTGGAGGAATTACGAGGCAACGTAATAAATAGAAAAACCAGGGTTAACATGTCCGACGTAGAAAATATGGCTCTAATATTAAGTAAGAGCTCTAAAACTGTAGCGGATTTAAAATTAAGGTAAGTTTTTTAATTGTTTAAAGATATTAGAATAATTTAAAGATTTAATACATTTAAACGCATTCCAATACTACTAACTCTTTGAAATAAATTGCAGGGGATCACGTATAAAACTTATTTTACAATGAATTTAAACATCAAAATTTATCATTTTTCTTCGGAATTGAAAGTTTTTGCTGATTCTTATCGATTAGTATTTCATACAGGTTTCTATAAACACGAAGAGAAAAGAAAAACCTTGAGCATTGCATTTTACTTTCAAATACTTATGATGTTTGATTGTTAGTTTGAACCCAAGACATTCCTTGCGATTAAATTCTCGTAGTTTAAATATTAAACACAAGCACTGTTTTACCTACAAAACTCCAAACATACGACACAAAACTAACGCGCGTCAACAACGAACCTGGCACTAGGGAAGTGATAATAATATTAATCTTGATTAATCTTTCGAGCATAATAAACAATGATCTATGTATACATATACTATGATTTGTCATCTTTCATTGACCTTGACGTGAATTTGTAATTTGTAAACTTTCAAAAATCTAATAATTTATAGTTAATATCAAATCTAATTTTTTACATTCGTTTAATTGATCCTGCAATCTACTTATAAAACATGTGCAACTTTTTAATCTTATTGTATAAAAAATTATGAACAGGTTTAAGAAACATTTGCCTAGAAGCATGAATTTCTGAATTATAGGAAAAAAGGTATACCATATATGTATAGCAATAGGCACATTGGTCAGTTGTATCATTCCCAAATCTTGAAGCCTATAATCTCTAAATGCCGTGTCCCGTAAGAGGCTGACTCAAGTAGTAATCAGGCCTACGATGTGCGCAGTTTATCCACATTCCAATGTCTTATTAGGGTTTTGGTCCATTGTAACTTTTCTTATTCAGCCTTCCAACGCTTTTGCTATGCACTTAAACACCGGCCCCTGCCTCCTTGCGCAGTCTTTGTTGACCTGGTTTGCCCACGTTTCTTTCTTTTACCATGAGATTTATAGGCGGGATACTTGTAATTACTTCTAGGGCAGTTACCGACACGGTACTGAAGGCCGAGGATGCCCGCAATATATATATTCCGCTGCATCCTTATTAACAAGTTTTGATGCTTTTGGATGTTTAATGCTTCCGTCCACACCGGCGCTGTACGCTGTACATGACTGCCTTTTTGCTGCAATTTGGTTATTGTTTTTGCCAGTTTCTCCAGTTTGCTTTCTCCTCGTATTGTCGCAGTTCCAATATTTCGTCCAAAACTTTCCCTATTGTTTATGATGATGCTCAAGTAATTTATTGCCGTCTTAGGTTATGTTCTCACGCTCTCCAGATTAAAAAACACGTGTTCCCTTACTCTTCCTACTCTGATCAGCAGTTGTTCTTGTGTGTTCTTTTATCCAGGCACTAATTTCTTGGAGACACTTGTCTCTGTCTAAATAATAAAATAATAAAACGTAACACCTATTTATATACCTATGCGAAATGTCTGTGTAGAGACTATGAATAACTCCATCTCCAATCCAACTTTCAGTGGAGTTAGGACTTCTATATGCTAAAGCATACATAAAGTGAAATGTCGCTTCGTACATATGTATGTACATTCTAAATGTAGATTTTTCCTTATGTTAATATAATAATATATTGTCATAATAATATACAGACCACCCTCCGCTAGATGAGGCTAAATATTTTACTGTTAGTACATTATAAATAACATATAAAATAAATAAAAATGGTGCCTTATCATATATGTATATAGCAATATATATTTGATGCGTCGAAAATTACTTACAAAGCGTATATAGTCGTAAAACTGCACCGACTTCTTTTGCTTATTTTGCATTTTGTCACGCTGAATAAGAATAAGAGAAATCAGTTGATACAATAGAAGTAAAATATCCGAGTCTGAAGTGAATACTCATACTCTCCCCGGATGCGAAGGAATTATGTAATGACAGAAAGAACTTCTAACTTAAACTTTTTGACGGACACTATTGCCACTATAACCCTACTACTAATCCAATAGACTTATTAATGAAGATTGATAATAATAAACGGTCCAACTACTTCAGAGATTCTAATGAAATCCTAGTGCCAAAAAGCTAGATACCTCCGCAGCAAAGTAGGTACATCACAAATAAAATATTAATTTAAAAAACTTGATAACTTAAGCTTCAACTTTTTTTAATATAATACAATAAACAAAAATAACGTGGAGTCTCACTTCAATAATACTGGATATTATATCGAATATGACAATATTTTCAATATAGTCTCTAATCTTTCTTATCCTTTAGATTTCCTAGTCTACAAGACAGTATGAAGTCGTTTCTTAGTTCCGAAATGGAAAAAGTGGTACGCGAAGAGAAATTCCTCAAAGAAGAGCCGGAACGTTTGGAAAATGCATTACGTCGCTGCAAGAAATTGACCGGTACCCTAGTGACTCTGAAAAGGTATCTAAATTTTTAACAATTTCTTTCATTTCGTATTCAAATCGAATCCCATCCGTTTTCTCTGTGTATCTGTGAAACGCAAGCTGTAACTGAAAGAGTTATTTTCCTGTATATGTCTTTAGATTGGCAAGTGTTCAGGAACAAAGGTTACCTTGTTCCACAACACCAAACGATGGAAGATTATCGCCAAGTATTACGGAAACACCGCCCGTAACTCCAACGTCAGCTCAACACAGTAAAGTAAGATATACAAGTTGATGTGGTCGATGTTGCTCTGTACTAAACCTGCATGCTTTGTATATCCTCAATCAAGAATCAATTTATATCATATTAATCTGACTAATACTAATAAATAGCCACGATAATTATAAATTGATTCATTAAATTCAAATATGGCATATTTCCTACAAAAGAATGCAATTTATGTGTTTAAAAGTTGAAACGAAAAGAAAAAGGTGATTCACCTTCGTTTTCTTTTTTTTGTTTCTTGAAAAGAGCATTTCCAATGTTACCTTCGCTATAATTATTTCCTATAATAGAACTAAGTACCATATTTGTGAACACTTTTGTAGTTTTGAATGTATGCATATGAAAAACATGTAAATTAATTTCATTATATTAAAAGTATACCCATCCTTTAATATGTTTTTGTCGTTACGATTGTTAAAGACTTAGTAGCTTAGAGTTAGCGCCGTAACTTGAATATTTTCCATAAAGTATAATATTTTAATAGTTATTTGATATAGATATCTAAAGATCCATACTGAAATCAATAAGTAGTTAGTAACAACCAACAAATTAGTTTCTAATTTGCGATATACTCTACAAAGACCAGCTGATGATTTGGTTTCAAAGCAGTTAATGTGGACCTAGAATTTCACCAAAGTTCTGAATTTTCATGAGTAGCTATTGACAAACGTTCTGAACTAAAAATAACCACATAAAATCCCTCCAAAGTACCCACGAGTCCTAAATTGTCTATTTTATTGAAAGGATACCTAATCTAAGAATTAGTTAAGTACACTAAATTTGAGGCAGGGCTGCATCTTACTTCTCAATATAAATTATTTTTCGTCACACCTCAATATTGTGCCGAATTTTACTTAACGATTTGGGCCAATGAATCTCCAAACTGTTGTTGTTCTTTAATAATATAATCCCAAGGAAATGCTATTTACAAATTAATACGGTTTCACATTCAATAAATTTTACCGTGTAAAGGAGTATATTGTACCATTCACTTAAACACGGATACCTTGTAATTTTGCTGATATTTGGATACGGAGTACAAATGCGTTCTCCGTTTTGATCTAACAAATTTCTCGTATAAGGCGGTATAAAAAAGCTGCTTTCCCAATCGCTAGTAAAACATAAAAATGCGTAACTTAAAATCGAAAATCAAGAATGCTGAGCGTGACATATCAAGTAATCGATTCTTGACTACACTCTGTGTAGTTTGTTTAATTTTCTACGAGAAGCTATATATTTGTTTACATTGGAAAAAATAGAGTTCAAATATCCCAAATCTTGATTTTTCCAATATGGTACATTTTAGCAAAGAGTCAACTCAATAATTAACAGCTAATTGAGTTATTCTTCTAGGTTAAAAAAAATAGTAGGCTCAAAATATAAGGCTCAGCATGTACAATGACCACAGAAAGCGATTCCAAATTATCTTTAGCTTTCAAAGATTCTACTGGCCATTATTACTATTCTAAGCGATTAATCATTCTGAATATTTAATGTAATAAGTAATTGATAAGTAATAATTCATAATTGATTGAACATTGATTTTCACAGAAATGTCGATAACTTGGGAAAACTTTTGCTCGGGTTGATGATCGACTGAATTAGTCTTTCTTATTTAAGGGTTCCGATACATTTCTCAATGCAATATTTGCTATTGGGATATCACTAATAGCATTGGAATACTTTTGAACAGACATCTTTGAAAATTTCTTTTGTTCTATTTATTCCAAATTTGATGGGATAATATTTACATAAATATTACAAATTCTTATAGTACTAAGTATCGAAGTTATTCTATTTTAATTATGTATTAGTAGTACAGCGGCAAAAATATTTGAAGGTAGACTAATAAGCTTGCTATATTGTAAATTTAAGTTTCAAGCTGAGATTAATGTCTCAGATATTCTTAATACTCTAAAGAATAAAATATTGAGAAATTGATAATATTAATTCGCATTCCTTCATATGCATTATATTCGAAATCTCCAACGTTCTTTAGTACCCACACTAAGAACCTCAATGTTTCCTATATGTAATTATACATTATCTAATGAACCTATTACAAATATTACATGATAGGTACCTACTTACTTATCTGCCGGCGATATTTTTTGCAATTTTTTTCACTGTGCATGATCACGATAATTTTTATATTTTGGTATTTTGGTACTTTAAAATCATCAATCATTTTACTATTTACAACATAAAACATACTATCAACGTGACTCAACTGTTACACGAGCTGAAAGAAACTCACTGTGAAGCTGATAGGAATGTGTTTAGTAAATATCTCAAAAATAAAACAAACCGAATAAAGTGCTTCAGGTATACCGACAGTATCAATAATGATTTCAAGGGTATCTATTTAACTTATTTTATTAATTAATGTTCCAAATTGGATTATTTTGCTTACGATAAAACTGATTTTGCTACTATTGGAATAGACTGTAAATTCGTTTACACATACGTTTACATTTTTAAGGATATATGCTATGGCTTACGGAAATATGGACTCTAAATTGTACTTCATATACATACATCTATACAGATTGGTATAGATTTTATCTTAACATTTATACAATGAAACAAAGATCAAGTTGGAAACAACTGCTTAAGCAAACAACCTTAAGTAATTGAACTGTTTATACCATATTTGCGTAAAAGAAAGATTAGATTAAGGGAAGTTAGCTTAATACCAAACATTCTGTAATAATACTCAGCTTATATATAAAAAATACTATTTTGGAAATGTTTCTGATAAAATAACAGTAACAAATTACTGTGGTACAAGGTGAATTGTCGAGAATAACAATATACTACTATAAAATCAACGAAAGAAAGTTTATTCTCGAAACATGTGTTGTTCAACCAGGAATCGAAGTTAAGAAGATTTCGTCATAAACAATACATTTTTATAGGATCTTCATAAAGGTGGGTCCATAAAGTTTTCAAGATTATTATTATTTACCAGAATAAGTACTATTGTATATAGTGTGTTGGCCAAGAAATGCACACTGGATGTTTTTGGAGGCAGTCCAGCTGATTACGTCATTCTGAACATATATTACAGATACATAAATAATATTATTTCACTTTTAAAATAATGTCAGAAATATTATGCTCAAGATACCACAGTGAACGTTTCTAGTGGTCACAATTATAGCATGTGTAAGCTATGCCCTTGGGGTACTATAGAACATTAAGCTTAGCTTAATTTTGAAGTAATCTTGGTATGTCACAGTAGATTAGTAGAACTGACAGAACATCACCACGTACCGTCATCCAAGCAGTCGAAATAGCCGACTCTTCAGCAGGAGACACCAGAAATTGACCATTCATAGGGGTTGAACAGACTTATAAATCTTATGAAAGAGTTTACCCTTTTGACTGTTCCTAGTTCAATGGACTCGCCAATATGAAACATTTTAAAACCCTCGGAATTTATTCTTGCAAAAACAAGACCGTCGATGGTTTTGTAAAGAAAAGCGCGGAGATTCTACTCATTGCACGAGAACTTTCCGCAGTTTTGCCTAAAGTGATAGAACGGCTCATCCTCAACACAAGATATCAAACTAAAACAATAAGAGTCTAATTCTTTGCTGAATCTCAACAAAAATAAATTATCTTGGCATCTAAATGGCTTTATTATTTGCCATGGCTCTCTGAAACGACGGAATACATTATGTGCGACTGCGATAAAGGTATCTCCACCTTGGATAGAAGCGACTAGAATCCACTAACATTGGAGACATAGCCCTGAAGATGAAACAAAACTTCTTCAGAAATTTAGAGATTAATTACGACTAAGGTAACGGCATCCGCAATAGATATTATAGCTCGCAGTGAAGAGATAATGTCTGATTAACCCATTATTAATACAATCACAAGCAAGATAGTCTTTATGGCTTGATAGGCTCTTATGCAAAAACTGAATGGTCAATCAGTTAGAAAAACCCAACCTAAGAAAATTCACTTGATATTAGCTGCGAAATTTATTCTTTGTGTACAACCTAGTCAAAGTGTTTAATATAGGGTGAAATCTAAAGACTAAAGCCTGTTTTAAACTATAAACAGACATAAAATTGTATCAAAAAATCGGATACTATTTTTTAGTACAATGTAAAACGCTTTACAATTTTCTTGTACAAGTTTATCGTATGAATTTGAACACTGTTCTTTATCAGTGCTATTACATATATGTATACTATAAACTTGTACGAAAATTTAGTCTGCGATTCTGCGCTGTATATGTTTCAAAGAACACATACCTAAATTTTTATCAGTGTTTGTTCATAACTTCAAACAGTGAAGGAGTGAACTGAATACCTACACACTGTTTGTATTGTAGGTATTGCATGTAGATATTCAGTGCGATACTTTACCCATCATTATGTACCGGTGACTTACCAATGTGCTAACTGAACACGACCAATGTAAACAAGAAGAATACCGTGGTTAGTTTGATGCGCCCCGCTGCGCATGTCCAAATCCAATTTGTAAGTACGAAAATAGGACAGGTTCTAACTTCATACGATAAACTTGTAGAAGAAAATTGTAAAGCGTTTTACATTGTACTAAAAAATAGTATCCAATATTTTGGTACAATTTTAAAACAAAAACAGGCTTAAGTTACCATTTGGAATCGCCGCGCCCATAGATGAAAAAAAACAAACATATATAAAATAGTTACATATGTAGCTGAAAAGCGACATTATGTAGCAAGATCGTATGGACATGCCGCAAACATTGGATACTATTACAACCATAGCCTCTTGAGGATCCGTATCCTCCATGGCTTATTGCATATAGATAGCTCGCAGATACTGGTCCTCTTAGTTACAGCGAAAGTATTAAGCAAGACATTTAGGAGATAGATGTTAATATGTGTCTGGTATAGTGCTGCATAATAAATGGTGCAAATAACAATAATAATACTGCCAAAAATAATGCAAGGAATAATCAACACAAACCTTAGTAGAAAGTATATTAAGAACACAACTATATTCCATGCATGATGCAAAAACTTTACCTTTTTCAATATTTTTGAATTGTTAGATTTATTACAATTTGATAAATAAACATTCATGCATCTGTGAACAATAGTGTATATTCTCTATTTAAAGAGATCAAATGGTGAAGCCAATTACTATTTTGAAAGAAGAACCTACTATTGCGTATCTGACACGACTTATTGTTTAAGTACGACATAGCCCCTAGATTATGAAATTGTGGGGAAAAAATAGCTGAATTTGACAGAATATAATTTTTTTGAATTGAATTGAAATTTAATTTATATAACCATATTATTTATATTGTGAAAGTTGATACTACTTAGAAAGTGTATGGCTATATCATCATAAATCTAGCAAGATGTAAGCAACTAAACTAAAAAATTGAAACTAGTGCTCATAGTATTTTGAGCAAGTGATTTTTCACTGACTAGGTATAACGTTTTAAAGATAAATAATCGAGTGAATCATCCGGTTAAAGGGATCGATTTAGTCATTCAATTCTTTCCACTACTTAAAAAAATGTTGACCTTAATCTTGATGACTAAAATTTAAATGTTGCTAACTTCGATTATTAGGATTATTACTGGCACGTTAAAATACAAATTAAACTAGTTGCTTTAGTGGTTCCAAAAAATCAATTTTTAATTGCGTCAACGTTATGAACATATCAAGTTTTGTGACACGCCATCAGCATTACTTCATATATATGTATGTAGAACACTCCCCAATATCAGTTTCTGTTTCTTCTGCTTCTAACTTAAAAGTGGATCAGTAGGCAGTATGGAATTTTCATGAATCGCTCCCTCGCCTTATATGATGACATAATCTCAGAAACTGCTTCCTTCAGATTATTACAACCACAACAGCTGAGGTTCGAACAGCACTAGATTTCCCATCTAGTTGTTTAACAATATTGATGACCAGAATACCATTTAAATCTCTATTGTCCGCATCTCTGTTAAAAAGTCGCATAATATTGAATTGTATAGATACTGTAGCACTGCTCATTGATGGTCAGAATTCAAGACATGTATACACCTTTCGATGTAGGTACGTAAGTTATATGTAAAAAAATCAGTTTCAAATGCGCAACCAAACCCTATAATCTATTTCATAATTTCAGAAATCTTCGGCATAGATATGATAAATCGCTCAAAAGCAAACATACAAAAAACTTATCGCTTCAAAGGATAGCAACAAGGTTGTAGAGAGATTTAAATGTACAAATTATAAATGGCTGGCACTTATATCCAATTTGGAATATTATTTACAAAGATATCAGACTAATTCACAAACAGTTGGAAACTACGAAAAAGCTAGAAAATGTTTTACTTGTTAAAGTAAAGACTTCGTAATTTTCCATATAGAATAAAATTATTTCACTTTGTTAGCTTCAAATAGATTAATAGTATATGTGATTGGTGAACACAGATATGGTATAATTTCGCTATACACCCTGTTCATTTTCTTTTTGATTTAGCTAGACGAGCATCTTGTTTATTTCTTTTTTAACTTCACTTTATCAATCTAGAACAAAGAATGCACAAACAACTAAAAAGCAACTTTTGATTAATCTTATCATACATTCCCTCACCAAAATTTAGTATTAGTTACTTTTATATGATAGATGATAATTGTCAAAGCGTGAAGATAGTCACTTAAATTAGTTATAGAGTCGACGCTATGGAATTAGGAAAATCTACCTTGATTATGTATTCTGCAGAGTTCCAAAAAAAAATGTTCTCCAGATTTTATTCAACTTTCCACATAAATTAAACGAATTCATAAAAAAATAATACTTAATTCAATAGGAACTCTGCAGGTTATTAGTAATAATCTTGAAGAATATGCAAGTACGTTCTTTAAAAGTCTGCTTAGGTTAAGCTATGGGTGAGTAGAGATGTTGGATGTTTACGATCACATATTAGGGAAAAGTCCAAAAATAAAATAAAACTTTTTAGAATTTGTAGTGCCTAGTCATTCTTATTTCTTTTATTCGATGTTTGGCGAAGTATGAAAACTTTTCTGTAAATATTTAGTCAATAGTTTGTTATTTTAATTTTGATTAATTTAAGAAAAAGAAGAATGAAACAGGTACGAGTTATCACACTTGATTTTTCTAGATTTAAAATCAAATTTGTATTTGTACAGTTCCCTTACTATATGTTACATATATGTAATCCCTTTATTAAGTAGTTCATCTGTCATCATGGTGACACATAATTTCTTTGTATTGTTTTTTATTCAAATTCAAACCAAATTCTTAAGCCGATAAATTATGGGTCATCATAACATTATCAATACATGTGACCCTCCTACATAGAACTACAGAGGTGTAAAACGTTGTTTTATTTCATGTAGTACGGCTGGAAGTGGAGTTCAAACTTCAAGGAAGCTATTACTACTCACGAGTAAACTATACCAATAATGCTTGCATATTTTCTATTACATTATTATTTACTCGTACGTTATTATGTTTATGATAATGAGTTTATCATTCATTCTGCCTTGGTATACGGTACGGTGATATAATTTATTGGTCCTATTTTTCAGTGTAATATCTTCTGTATAAAAAACATGTCCCAAGCTTTATAATTTTATTTACTCAGATAAATTTATTTATTTATTTGTATTAAAAAATCACTATGAATCCTATAGAGAAATATTGATGCCACTATAAGATTGCGGTTGATAAAATAGAAAACAGGTAACAACAATTGAGCATTGTTGAAGATAGTTTTGATGTACCTATACTTTATGGGATATACCCCATCCAAAAGTCGATCATTTTTATATATGTAAATTTATGACACGCTAATTTGTGGCTACGTTCTTCTTAAGAAGTAAATCGTATTGTTATAGTCAGTTCTTAGTTATTTCATGCAAAAGGGAATCTGGGGTCCTTCGATTTCATTGGCAGTAGAATATTTTCCCAGATATTGCCGTGTATTAATTGCAATATTTCGTTATGCATGCGACTAGTAGCGTGAACAATGAAATGTCAATCACGGCTAATTGATCGGCTGTTTCTAATTTTCGCTCTACACACAAACTGTATGTTGAAGATTCACTCAATTTTATACCTTTCTACCCTATTTTAATAAAGATGCACAGTGCATGAAGAGTATGATATAAGATATCAGAAACCAATATTTCTTTTGAGTTTAAAAGAGAGCGTTTGATTATAAAGCGCAGATTGCTACGTCAATTATTGTAAATGTAAATGTAAGTGTAAGTGAAAAAAATGAAGTAAAAGTTTGGGTTAAAAAGAAAATATCAAAAAGCTTGGTGTCATCAGTAAAATAAGTTGCTTAATTGCGAAAGACCAATAAATTATTCCGTTAAAGTGAATGAACGCTTCTATATTAATATTTCTCCTTGTCCTTATAGTAAGGTCATTGGAAATGTTTCGACCTTTTTTTGGGTTACACTTGCACCATATATTTCCATCTTCCACTATACAGTTAAGTAAGACACAGTAATAGTTGTTTATAAATATATAGGAATTTGTAGCTGACGTATGTTACTGAGTATTACATAACTAAATTATTTATAACTAAATGTCACAACAGAGGTATAAGGAAAAAATATATAATTGGACTGACACCTGATTTATAATTTTATTTAATTTTTGTTTGATAATTTAACTATGTAGAGGGAAAGAGTATTATTATAAGTTAATTTAGTTCCTTTATGGTATTTTAGGTACGGTATCATTTTGCGAAGTATACGTTAACATTTTTCAGTTATAATTTAATTTTACTTTAGGTATATATTATATAGTAGTTTATGATTATAATTTTATTTTCTTAGTATTACTACTTGTACTTGTCGAAGTTTCAGCTTCATTTAAGTAGCTTTTGGTAGCTTATGCTTATTTTTATAAGGTATAAGTAGTTTACGGAGGTTTTTCGGTTGCGTCACTCTTTTAACCTTACTATAAGGAAGGATATTTTTTGTTTTGTTGCATGCACTAGCTGTGGTTGTTGTATTTCATATTGTTTTTTTTCCGTTAAATTGGCATGTTGCACGTTAGTATCCTTTGCATTGTTCTTCTGGAAACAAGGCTAGTTGTGTACTATAGTAATACATACTGTTATAACCACTAGAGTCTGAATGAAAGCAGTTTCATAGATCACTTCAAACACCAAAGAAAAAATACACAGAATTAATCAATGCACCTCAGTGAGCTATGCGAAATACTAAAAGTTCATATTTTTACAAAGCAATTATGAAATAAATTGTATCATCACACCATCGTAACGCCGCATTCTAGGACTTGGCTACCACATTTACTGGTTTCTTGTTTCTGACCTTAAAAACATTTTAGGTTTATTTAAACTACGAAGTGTCTACAAAAGCCTTGCTGAAATATAATGACGAATATTTTGATAGGAACATTGCACACACGTTGCATACGTATTTATGCATGTTGTGTTCGTGTTTTGCTTTTCATAAAAAATGTAAATCATATTTCTTATTTATTATTTTCAAAATCTATTATTTCAAATCAAATAAACTCATATCATTACGGGTTACATGTATATTCTCAATTATATTTTTTTCTTAAAAAATATTTGAAAAATTGTCTCATAATCATTGCAATTGAATTCACGTTTTTAGCTTATCTATTCTTGAGCTCATTCACATTAACCAGACCAGCTCAACAAACTTTAGTCAGGGTGCCTGGATTTCGTAGGGACAGCATGGGTAACTTTTGTATTTGAAGACAGAGAGACGGTTAAATTTTCAAAAAGGTACAGGTTCGAAAACTCAGTAAGAATCCATTTTCAAATTTTACTTGTTTCATTTGTTTTACATTGAAGAAAAACTGAAATCTCCGAATTTCTTTTAATTGCTGCTACTTTTTTGTTACTTAAGATATTGAGATGTATATTATTAATAACCTAATCTCACCTTAAAATTTTTCATTTGAACTATGCTATTTTTGTGGCCCTTTTAAGAGACGAGTTTCTTCTGAATGCAATTTTGTATCGCATGATATGGAAACGTCATCAAAATTCGGAAAATTAAGCCTATTCTTTTTAGGAAGAAATTTCAACTTTTTGTTTATCACATTATCTATTAGACAAGCACGTCATCATACATGTACTCACAGGAAACGATAACATCGTACTTATCAGTGCAGTATCTTTCACGGTGACTTTAGGACAATACCTGTCACTATGGTAAAACACACGATATCTGGCCGATCTGCAAGATGACCTCATTTGACTTCTGCTGATATATTTTGTGGGGCACTGTTAAAAATAGAATCTATGGTCCTATATGCGCTAACGATATTATCCACAAAGTAATGAATAGTATTTAGAAACGATGTCTACTTTGTAACCGATGGTGATTTATTTGGGCAATTTAATATTGTTGTTTATTGTTTATGCCAGAGTTTGTTGTATTTATTTTATTAAGTATTTAATTACGATTAGTTTCGATTAGTTAGATTTCAGTTTTTCTTGTTAAACAAATGAAGCGTGACAAATAAAATTTAAAAACGGATTTCTTAGCTTTTGAACCTGCACCTTTTTGTTAATTTAACCGTCTCGCTATGTCTTCAAATACAAAAGTTTTCCATGTTTCCTATGAAATCCGGCCACCCCGTATACCTCAGATATTGTTTCAACTGTATGTATATATAATTCTGTATATTTATTTAAGTGATAATATCACCAAGAGTCTGGTTAGACGTCGTCGAATTTTTTTTTAATTGAACACCATATACATATGTATGTACATATATACAGGGTGTAACAATAGTGCGATATTTTTCCATATCTCCATTTTTATGCAAAATACATCAAATATTTAAATGCAAAAGTTGTTTAGTTTTACGAAATTTATAACGTAAAATTATTCTACGATATACAGGGTGTTTAGTTTGCCCGTAACAATCAGTATCTTTACATTTTTAAATGGAACACCCCCTATATGATCACATTTTTGAATTGCCTGACTAATTTTAATGCAACTTTATACAGAATCATATTCAATTATTTTCATTAGTTTACGAGATATTGATATTTGTTTGAAAATTTTAACATTTTGCTCTCTTCAGAAAAACGGTAACGGAAAAATGTAACATTATGAAATCTAACATAAGCTTAGAAGCATCTCCTATGATGACAATAAACACATGTAGACTTAAATACGTTATACCGAGTGTTCTAGAAATCAGTGTCTTTTTGAAACAATTGAAATGCGAAAATCTTCATTTTTTCAAATTGAAACACTATATTTTTATGGGTTAATTGAAAGCGAAATTTAATTATCTATTAGTTTGAATAAAGCATGCACGTTATCTAGTTAAAATTAATGGTTTTAAAGATATTTCAATTTATTTCTCATTTCTGTATGTTACTATGTAGGCGTGTTCTTTAAAAGAAAGTTTAGAGACCGAACCTTAAATAGAAATTTTAAATTTTGACTTTCTTTACTCTTTGTCTGCTGTGCTGACATTTTTGTAAATCTACGTGCGTTTTAAGTTTGTACTTATATTTAAAATATGAAGGTACGTTAACATAATTGATAAAAAGTGACATCCAGAACCTTTAGTCTTTGAAAGACTTCGGGATCGATTTGAAGCAACTGGACATGTAGAACATAAACGTACCAAACCAGCTACAAATGAAAATAGTTGCAGTTTGCAGTACTTGCTATGTCAGTCGAAGATCCTCATACTAGTACAAGAAAAATTGGATCACAATTAGGAATAAGCCACATGTCGACTGGGGAATGATTTTTTTATATTATGACCGCGAAAATCTTCATTTTATAACCGTGGGTTACTAACATCGTTGGTCTGTGAACATATGGAAAGGAATAATAAGGAACCGGTTACTTGGTCCATATTTCTTTAATGGTACAGTCAGCGAGGAAAATTATCCAGCGTTCCTAAAGAATGAAGTAGAAGATCTTCTAGATCCCCTTCCTCTTAATATGATTTGTGGAATTTGTGGTTGCAGCAACAACTCTCTAGACTTTCTCTAGAAATGTTCGAAATCATCTAAATAATGCACTTCGTGATAAATGGATTGGCAGAGGAGGTCCAGTGCATTGGCCACCAACGTCAACAACTCTCTAGACTTTCTCTAGAAATGTTCGAAATCATCTAAATAATGCACTTCGTGATAAATGGATTGGCAGCGGAGGTCCAGTACATTGGCGACCAAGGTCACCCGATATGACCAAATGTGATTTTTCTCTTTGGGGATTCATAAAAGAGTAAATTTACCGAACAGCCCCAACAACACGAGAGAGAAACTTTCTTTTAAAGAGCACACCTACATAACAACACACGGAAATGCGAAATAATTTGAAATATGCTTAAAACCATTAATTTTAACTACTTACATGCTTCATTCAAAGTTATAGATAATTAAATTTCGCTTTCAACTAACCCATAAAAATATAGTGTTTCAATTTGAAAAAATTAAGATTTTCGCATTTCAATTGTTTCAAAAAGACACTGATTTCTAGAACACTGTGTATAAGGTATTTAAGTCTACATCTGTTTATTGTCATCATAGGAAATGCATCTAACATTATGTTAAGTTTCATAATGTTACATTTTTCCGTTACCGAAATAATGGCATTTTTCTGAAAAGAGCAAAATGCCAAAATTTTCAAACAAATGTCAATATCTTGTAAACTAATGAAAATAATTGAATATGATCCTGTATAAAGTTGCGTTATAATTTCTCAGGCAATTCAAAAATGTGACCATATATAGGATGTTCTATTTAAAAATGTAAAGATGCTGATGGTTACTGGCAAACTAAACACCCTGTATATGGTAGAATAATTTTACGTTATAAATTTCACAAAACTAAACAACTTTTGTATTTAAATATTTGCTCTATTTTGCATAAAAATGGAGATATGGAAGAATGTCACACTATTGTTACATCTTTGTTTCTGGATTCTATGTGAAGTGGAGAATTCGATATAGTACCTAACATGGACAATTGATCTCTCAAAATATCAAGCCATCTTGTCAAGAAAACTTGAAGTAAACAGATATTACATTAGAACCTAAACAAAACTTAAACGTGAACAAATTATTCAATTAGAACTGACTATGTTCCATGATATCACAATATTTATCCGGCACGATTTCATTAAACTTAGCTCTTGAGATTTAAAGTGTCTAATTTGAAAATTATACATAAATAAAGATGGGAATTTAGTAAAATATATACATATCTCACTATATTTCTATGAAATGAAATGAAGAATACACCAAGTTGAACTTATTGACGGATTGTGGCCAAAGAAATTCTTATCTTCATTAATGCTTTCCTTCGTTGAATTATATTATTTTTGACACTTATAGTTTCGCAAACAACATTCATTTTCTGGTGGTGTGTGCAGCTGTAGCAATATCACAAGCTATATTGCTTGTCACTTGCTATGTAACTAGATGTATGTATGTATGTACAGTGTTTTTCATTGCTTTGTTACTGGAACTTTGCATCGTAAGTGACGTTAATTGGATTCCAACAGCGAATAGTAACTCGATATTGTGCCGGCTAATTAAAGTCTATTGCCACAGATTGTCCCTAACAGGAATAGGATAGCATTTAATAGCTTCTCACGTCCACCAATCACTTCCTACAATCTTATTTGTTTATTAACACTACTGTGGAAGTAAAGGACACAAATTACTTTCGATCAAATTTAAATATTATCATATTTGCATTAATTATTTAATTGATGCAATAAACAAAAATTAAAGCAGAAATAATTTGGTAATAAATCTATTTTTCATATCTATATCCAAAATTATCTATCGTTATGAGAATAAACATTTTTGAAATTTATGTGGAACACTTTGGACCTCAGGTATTAAAAGTTTGCTAAACCGCATTATGAAAGATGATTCCAAATAAAGGCTTAAAATTCTGGAATGTTCCGTATGCTTTCAATTGACATAATTATTCCCTCCGGTCGACAATTTTTAGTTCTGCAATTTTCTGTTAATATCTTTATTTAGTGTATAAATATTTAAGTGAAGTGATGTATTTGAGTAATGATAAGTACAATCCGTTACAAATTACAAGAAAATATATATAAAGACCACATTCCTTGCAAACAAATTAATTACAAGAACTACCAGAAAAACTTTGACGAATGAAACCCAAATCACTATTTACAAATATTTAACAAATTATGTCCAAATTTTGGTCAGACATATATAAAAAAATATAGTTGCTCGAAATAATACTGCTTTCGTTCAGGCGTTCTTCAACATTGTATAAGTAAGCAGTTTGTTTTTTTTATTTCGTGTATTATTAATCTTGTTTTGTATTATTTAATAATTGTTTCAGTTGGGCTCTGACCTTTGTAGTTGACGTTTTTATTTTACTCTTTTGTTTAAGGTAATCCTTTTCTTTTTATTTTTATTTTTTCTCTCTCCTTTTATATTTCATTTATTTCCATCAACTGTGACATTGATCGACACTATTACTGTACGTGCCTCATACGGATTTCATACATTTAAGCTTTTTATTGATATTTCACTTTATATTCTATTTGTTCTAATTTCGATCTTGACAGTTCAATGTTTTATTAAAATATTTTGCTAATGACTGTTTATCTAATGATATTACCTTTTCGAATATATGTATACTTTTTAGATGTGCAGGAACCGAATGCTAATGCCGCAAATAATAAATATTTTCAAATTATACCTTGCTTTGTTTTATAAAATAACTCTTATACCTAAGCTTGCTATCCCTACTGACTAGCTTTTAGGGTATGCATATTATGCTAGATAAAATTATATTGTACAGAAGTAAAACAAATGTTTGGAATACGCACTTCTTTGTAAATATAGTATGCATTCGCGGGTTACGATACTCGTAAGATTATTATAAAAAGTGTAACCTTGAAACTACAACTTCAAATATTTATAAATTTATATCTTTGAAAATCCTGAAACAAAATTTTAAATTTGGGCTATCTGTTTTAAATTTCAGTCCAGTTTTGTAATAAATAATGGTGACTATACATACAATCAATATATAATGGCATCCTGCGTGAGTAGATGAAATATTTTCTATTTCTAAATACATATGGTAATTGTCTACTCGAATCATTCCAAACGTTTCAACCGTACATAGTAAACTTAGTCTTACCTACAACTAAATACATAAATACTAGTGGATCCTATTAATGACAAGACTATTTACAATAAACTAAAATAGATACAAAGCAAATCATTCTGTGGAATGCTTTTTGTTAATTAAAGTTGCCATTTAAAAGATATAGTTGATATTATTTGCGACATAGTATCGTGATATACGATGTGAGTAGAAGAAAATGCCATGTATTATGAAATTAACATATCTTACCTGTACAGCCCACTCCCACTCCACGTATGGGGCAGGTCGTCATCGGGGGAGACAGCTGCAACGCAGCCGACAGTGCCCAGCGTCCGGAGAACGCACTCGACGCTCTGTTAGATGAATTACAGACTTTCTCGAAGCCGCATCCCTCCACCGTCAACACCCAAATGCCTCAGCTATCTTATCCGGAGACAGATCCACCAACGCTACCAGCAAAAGGTATACCACCCTCGCACAGCAGCCACTTTAGCCATCCCCCATCAATGTCGGAAATCGGCCGGAAAGGCAGTATGGACTCAGCGACTCTACTTCCGACGCAAAATCTCACGGTCAGCACCGCAACTGGTAGTCTAAGACGGTTACACTCCTATCCTAGCGGTTCGGACACCGATAATAGTCCGCCAATCCAACCGCTACAACGAATCTCTCAAATGGAAAATAGAAGCGCCATTGGCAAACCACCATTACCAGAAAGAAACGCCGATCTATTGCAGCATATTTCCGGTAAACGGGTGCCTCCGCCTCCTCCGCCACGCACCAGTTCCAAATCCCCATTAGCATCGCCAACGTCACCGAATCTACCTCCCAGATCACCGGCCACTGGTCTTCAACATATCCAAAACGTTCAGAACATGGTAGAGAAACCCCAGAGCCAATTCGAAGTGGCTACTCAAAATCTCGGACTTGGCACACTAAGAAGAAACGTAGTAAATCGTTCCAGTGTCAAGGACAGGGCGCAAACACTACCGAGGAATATCGGTTCCAATCTCCAAGTGCATGGTGATACTGAAAACACAATCTCGGCAAGCAACAGCAGCAGTTGCGAGAGCGTCAATTCCCAAGATGGTACGAAGAAACGAAAAGAAGAATTAGAACAACGACATCAAGAGCTTCTAAAAAAACAGAAAGCTCTACAAGAGCAATACGCAAGATTGCAGCAGCTACAACGTGGAAATAATACACTAGCTGTTGTCCCGCCAGCACCGGATCAATTACTAAAGAAAACCGGCAGCGAATCGAATTTATTGCAAAAGATGGGTTTGCAAATGTCAACTCCACAAATGACAGGTTCGCTTACAAATCTTCCAAATACAAGTACGACCACAAATACCAACAAAACAGTTAGCGTTGAAACGTCGATTACAGATCCTGTCCACAAGAATAATACGGGAGATGATTCTACAGCTAGTTCGACGACTAGCAGTACGACTACGACCAGTAAAGTATATGAAACTGACATACTGTGACCAACCAGCAAGCAGAGAGTGCAAGAAGTATGTTAAAACTCCGTTATTATCCTCTCATATCATTGTTGGATTGTTGGTTTGTTGTATTGTTATGAATGTGACAGGATACTAGATTTTTCAAATGACAAAATAGGTAAACTGACGTAATTTTGATACGAAAACAGCTTTTCACCTTAAACAAAATTCATAATCTTTACATTTTAAAGTGTAATATTTGAATGATTTATGCAAAAGCGTGTAAATCTTAGTCTACATATTAATATAGTACTGTATATGGTGCAAATATGCCAATAAACGCACTCTATATTTTAATAAAACAATTTTTGGAAACTTCAGAACCAGTAAATGTTGGAAATCTTGAATCTACACATGCGTCCACAAAGGGAAGTATAAAATAAGGGTAAGCCAATATTATATAAATACACGTTCAGAATAAAGACAAGAGTCTGATATTACAGGACAAATATATTTAAGAATCGCTGCTGTATCCTAACTCACAAGTAAATTAGAAAATGCATTTTATAATATTCCTCGCAGTTTTCCTTTTGCACTTTTAGATACATATTCAAGAGGTTGTTTGTTACCACAAATCTAATTAAAACAAATAATAGTTACATATCTCATAAGTGTAAACTACCAAATTGAAAAGAGAGTTGACTACATTGTCACAAAAAGTTCATTTTCAAAAATATAAAATCATATCTACTCCGAATATATTCAGTCGAGGCCTATATCCATAGTACGCGCTTAACAGGTCTGTTAAGCCTTATATACGTATATATATAATATAACATGTACCGAAAGGTTTAACAGAGCTGTTAAATCGCGTAGGTACTGTGGATATAGACTTCGACTGATTATATACATTTAAAATGTGGTAGGACAGAAAATCAATGTTCAGTATAAAGAGCAGATGTATTCATATTTATTCATATTTGTGTTTGAAAGAATTGCTATTGACTTCCAGATTTAGAATACATGTTAATGTAAGTTTTAAATTGAACATTGTTTTTATAAACAAAGTGGGAGCAAACATGACTCAATAATTGTATGATATACGGTGTACTTCCTTATACATAAAATGTATGAAGATAGAGTTTTGTCAAATACATGAATTAAAAGAGTCTGGATTAGTGTTGATATTGCTAATATAAAATAATTCCGTAGTCTTGGCTTGAGTGTAATGGCTAACTGACAATAACGAGCCTTTATATATTATTAACAATCGGAAAGTGCAAATGATTATGGAATATCCGACACATAGGCAGAAATTATGTAGTTCTAGAATCACAAAATAAGTGTATAAGAGAAATGACTTTCCAAGAGCGTACATTTTAAAATATTGTACAAATATTACAAATTAAGTAATCACTAAGACCTAAATTATGACTGACAAAACTTTGATTGTGGTATGCTATTTATTGTTAAAAAATAGTGAATAACATCAAATATAACACCAAAAGCATGATGCGAACAATAGATACAATATATATTTCAAAATCGCTGGAGATAACATTTATATGAAGACGTATGCATTCAGCATATACACGTACAGGATTGTTCGAGGCAACTACGGTCGCTACACATATGTACCCGATGCTCTAGAACAACTAGAGAGAGCTACGTCAAAAAGGAACGCACCATCTGTGCACAGATTTATGACTGGCAGGTTGGCATCAGTAGAATATAGTACCTACTGGTGAGTAGTTTTACCAAATAATTCTATTATACTACGAAACATGTAGCCCTCTGCAGCACAATTTTATTATATCCTTTCTCTCTTGTATAGTATGAATATGTACACGGCTTAATATTATTAAATGGAAGTAGAGTGAGGAGCTATGAGAATACTAGAAACGTAAAAAGAGAGGTAAGTACTACAGCGAGAAGCAATAACCTACTTATCGATCAAGAACGTACTAAATTAGCGAAGCATAGTGAACTTGCAAATTTGTGTGTGTATAGTTCTGTATAGTGATCGTGGTTGCCTCGAACAATCTTGTATATTACATTAGGCATAAAAGGAGATACCTATCGTAAAACGATGTTAAAATTGAATTTTCAATTAAATAGGTATAGCACATTTGATAGCTTTAGAAAAGAAAGATTAAAACTGTAAGAAGATTTCTAAATGAGAGTTTGTTTACTTGAAATTTTAAAGTAAAATTTGATTCTTGACAATAATCTACCACCACACTTTATCAAAAAATTTTTTAGTAAAATATCTTTAAAATGGTATTCTCTATACTGCACAAATATTTTGATGTATACGGGATGATACAGCATGGCATAAATATCATCCACACTGCATATATTTCTACGTTATACTCATTCTTTTATGGTAGATATTTTAAAATCGAAATTGAATTCAACACTTTCTAAAACTTAAAATTAAGCAATTTTCTTCAAATGAAAATTTTTCAACCCATTTGATTAGATACAGCACACCCTATAACTAAAATTTCTGTTTCTTATTTATTAAGAATATTCCCAAAGACAGCTTCTGTTTTGTACTATTATATACTATTTTATTTAAATAAACTCATAATAATTTATGCTTTAAAAAGTAAAACAAAATAATCCGACGCTTAAATGGTGTAATCATCATTTAAATTTCAAAGTTTTGCTAATTTCCAGTATTTATTATTTTCATGCTTTATCTATTTGTTCAGTTTGTTGTTATTCTTCCTATAACTTGACGTAAAAAATTAGCCAATGAGGAGAAAGAAAATATGACATTATTACCCAGCTAACAAAAAGTCGTCATCAGGATGTCAAATTTCGTATTTTGAAGACCAAAAGACGTCCTTCAAAGACGTCCTCAAGGAAAATGTATGACGTACTTATGTCACATCCTCATGACGTCATTGTAAGACGTCTATATGCGTCTACGAAGACGTCTATACACGTCTACGAGGACGTCTGTACACGTCTTTGCGGACGTCTATACACGTCTCCAAAGACGTTTGTATACGCCTCCAAAGACGTCTATGCACGTCTTCGAAGACGTGTGTATTACGTTTACTTATCTTTTATTTCTGCAGATATAAATCCAATTTGGGCCAATAAAACAACAAATATTATAAAACAATTTTGATGTATTTTATAGTAAAATACATTTACAGTCGATTTATTGTCCTAAAGTGATTTTATATCTGACGAAACTAAAGATAAGTAGACATAATATATACGTCTTCCATCAATGAACGTAATATACGCATTACTTTTTTCTTCACAAATAGTACTTACCTTTATATTTCTTTTTCTTATAAGAACACAAATTCATACATATGTTTGTTACTACTTTATTAAAGGTTCGCTTGTTATCAAAACAATACATTTAATAATAACAGAATACAAAAGAATAACAATACATTTAATAAAATTCTACTTGTTAATAAATGGCGGACGCGTAATTGTCACACGAATTTCAGTTCTTTATTAATTAAACTTGTGCATTACATCACATTAAACCAGCTTTTTGTAATCAAATCAAAAATAAGCTATTAGAAATACGCAGCTACCTATGTAGTTTCACCACCAAAATTCCTAAAATAAGAAGCAAACGAATTGCATAATCTAGTCATTCATCGTTGGTGAAATTTGTTCTACGTTAAACTTTTTTATTTAGAACTCAAATAAATAATCACTAATAATAAACGACCACAAATATATAAGTATAATGTAATAAATTCAAATTTAATATACTTCCATGCAAAACCCAGCTGTTTAATGGCGTTGTAGCGTGATAAGAAACTGACACCAACTGAAATAATACGCTAACGCCTAACCAAGCCTAGCGTACGACGTGGTTCACAGCAATACTAGGAAATGCGGTAAAGTACCGGATACTCTAGCAGGGAGCAGCAGTGTTGAACGGCGGTTAATTGATATCAATATGTTTATGTTTTAGACACTTCTTTAATATTTTTATTCAATTCCACCTATTTATAGCAAAAAAAAAAACAGAGAGTATTTAAAAATATTTTTTGTATATTTTATGACAAGAAATAATAATTAGCTCAATTTCCATGCATGGCAAGTTTGGAGCTAGGATCGATGTTTCAAATATTGTTTGTTATTACCGAACCTTACAGTTACCTTGTTAGTAATATAAAACAAGTTGTATTTCATATAATTCAAGTTTGTTAATATGAAAAATTTTATTTTATCACATGCATTTATGTATTAATGACAAAAAATCTTCCTGGTCAACGTTTTAAGTGATTTATTCGACGATTTAATAATTATTATTAATACACTACGTCTTAAAGACGTTATACTTACACTATTATAAAATTAGTCAAAAATGACCAGTACAGTACGTCTTCAAGACATCATATGTTGACGAGGACTTATTTCGTCAAAAATAAACGTCCTGAAAACGTAATATTTTGACGATGACGTAGTTGGTCGAATATGACTAATATACGACGTCCTCAAGCCGTACCCGACGTCTCTCTGTTTGCTGGATAATCGTAGAAATTAAATTAACACCCTGTATACACCAAAATACGTTTGTATTCTAGAGGACTATATTTCATAATATATTTTATTAAAAACACTTTTTGATAATATGTATAAGTACATAGTTCCATATAAATGTTACCTATTGATGTCACCTGTTATATAAAATCAAACTATACAAAAATTAATATGCGACCTGTAGACATTTCAAGCCAGGTTTATATCAAATACTTCAAATATTACGCTTTAAAATGAAATTCAATCACCTATCTACACAATTTCGACTCTTATTCTATTTTAAACACCAGTAACTTCTATGCGTGTTCATCTCAAAAGCTCAGATGTATTAGAAAGACGATGTAGTTCTCATTTTCATTTCATCAATCAATATCTTCCAAAAAGACAATTTCTGTAATTAATCTAACAAATACAAAGCGATCGGTCGAATTTTGATAAATTGTGTAATGTTAACAACGATATTATTGTTACCGAACGCGAACTAGGTATATCAATTCCAGATCTGCTTTAAAGTCGAGAAAACGAAACACCTTGGGGAATATGTACTGATGTTTAAGATGGGACATTTTTACGTACCGATTACAAATATGTAAATGTATTTTAATTTCTGTTTAATTAAGGCACGCAGTAAAATATACTTCCATATGGTAATTGCCACACGAACCGACGAGTTAATTTATTTAAAAAATACTACATTTACATACATATTAAGCTTTCTACTATAATACATTAAGATACTATGAAATATGAGTGGTAGATATACATGTAGATGATGTTTCGATTTAAATTTACCAATTTCTGGGATGATTAGAGAAATCAAAGTATGGTTAGGATAGAATATTAGCACAAATTTATTTATTACAATATAATTTATTTATTAGACACATTAAATTAATGTGTGTACATAATCACACGTAAGGGAAACAATAAACAGAAGTGCACTGTATTATTCATGTTTAAAAATAAAACACTGTCAATGTCAAAAACAAAAAAAATGTAATAAAAATAAATAATAATAACAATTACAGTAAATAAGTAACAATTATATGTGTATATAAAATACGAAAAGACGGTTGTCGCTTTTATTTATTTTATTTCTTTTCTTGGTAACAAGAATAAGAAGCGTTTCTTGAAATTAAAGAACAGCTTTCATAATGCTTCTTAATTATTTGAAGAGGTTTGTCTTCTTATTACTTGAATTGAAAGAAATTTTGCTCAAATAAGGTAAAAAAATATATTAATCTAATTAAATAATATGCGTACACGTGCTTAAACAAGAAAAAAGTAACATACAATTCATAAGCTTTATATGTTTTTGATGAATTTCAATTATTTCTACCTGAAATGTATTTCATTGGCATACATTCATTGCACAATATTGTAGAAAATATTTCTTAATTTGTAATACAGTAACTAAAGGTTCTTCAAGTTTTTTTTTAAGATTGATTGTATTTTTTACATATTATGTATATTGTGAAAACAATTGTTTAATTTATCAAATCTAAATTAAAATAATTGTGTGTCAGAAGCTAATCAACTTTTTTGTGGCTTTTATTATTAATTTTTTTTTATTTTCAAATATGTAAATGGCTCAGAATAAATATTCAAATTATGTATCTGGTACTCAACAACGGGAGAAATATTATTAACTAAAATACTCGCTATAGTCTTATTGTAGTTATGGTTGCATAATCGAGATTAACATTACACAGGTAGAATTTATTCATACAAATTTTATCAGTAACTTCATTATTATCATAAATATAGAACGAGCACTCACCAGAGATACAAAATTCTACGTAACTAAACATAAATTATATTTATCCAACACCATTAAATTATGAGGCCATAATCATGCTCATTTCAGCTATATAAAGTGGCCTATTAGTGAGTTTTAAAATTACAAGTCACGTCTCTAATAGTAGTTTATACAACGAGTCAATAATGATTATTCCCGAGAGTTGAATTTACGAACCAAGCCGCGAGGGAGTAACTCGGCTCGAGGGAATAATAGTCATTATTGCGAGTTAGTATACACTACTTTATCTACGACTAACTGAAGATTACTAAAAAAAAACAAATCAATTAAACGAAAATATTAATTAATAGATTACTATATCGATATGGTGTTTGAAGGTTTGAGAGTCCATAAAATTATCGTATGCTTTAATATAATAATGTTTGGATTTTTCGGGCAATAAACCAAGCGTAATTGCATCGGCGTTAAGTTTAGTTTCTGAGGGTGTACATAACTTAGATTCATCGGCGTTACTATCCATGATAAAACTAACACCAACACGCCAATTAAAAAAAAACGCCGATAAGTTTTTGACGTTTGACTGTTAATAAAATACGAAATACTCGGACTTGTTTATCGTAACTATGATAACATTGGTATCATTATGTTCTTATTAGTGGAATGCAGGGAATAATGATAACGTTATGGTTCATTATTGCCTAGTCGCATTTAATTATTCCCTCCGGGTATTATAAGTACTATTATTAACCAATAGTAATTAATATAATACCTACTTTATTGTGTAGTCGTAGATAAAATAACTTACTGTTTCTCATCACTGAACGTGGCGGAACCGAATAATTTGTCAAATAAAAATGTCAACTGTCATCATCACAAAACACTGTTTTAACGAAATTCTAGAGGTGTTGGTGTTGTATAAAATAAAGTATGGAACTCCGGTATTATAGGTCACAAAACACTGTTTTTGCTCATGACTTATTTCCCTTGTAACACCCTTATACCATAAATTACTATTATTGTTACATCATCAGCATTTTCATTTTGTGATCAAATTTGCGGGTGTAATATAAATACATAATGATAATACGTTATAAGTACAATCAAATTTAAAATTATTGTCAGTTTCGCTCCTAGAGAAAGTGACATAATATAGGTGTATGCCCCGTGTTTGTATTGCTGTTTTGAACTAAGCCAGTGGCGGTACATAAGGAACAAAAGGTGCTCGCAGAGCTATGACTTCAATACTAACCGGTATTTCTTAGAAAAAGAAATGAATAAGTGTATTTTATTAATATAATTGATTTGTTTAACTTAATTCGTTAGATGAATAGCAATAACAAATACATAATTGATCACTAAGTGGCAAAACTTGAAGTTTGTGTAAAGATCGTGTTCAAAGTGTCAACTTTCCTTTTCGTTTTTTCGATAGTAATCTCCTGTAGCTCTCTCCTTCCTATAGGTCCTATTTTTTAGAAAGCCAATCAGGCAACTTTGTGACTGTCTTTGTGCTACAACAACCCTATCAGTAAAACGCTGTTGAATATATGAGTAGGTTTTTCGAGCGAGGTGTAATGAAGCATTATAGTGCTGAAAATAATCTACCTACTTCAATCTTGTCTTCTTATAATTCCCTAACAAACAACTCGGATGGTAACGTTAAGCTCTTACAGTTTCCTCATTATTAATTGCATGTGTACATTGTTAACCCACTTCCAGCAGTTAAGCTATGTAGATTTTCTTCGTTGTATGAAACAATTTTTTATTTGACAAAAATGATATCTTCAGCAAAGTATTACCCCTGAAATTGTTAGTAAACCAACGACAATACTCCAATCGCTTGTCGTGATCTAATGCTAATAATTTCTGTACTGTAGAAATTTTATACGGATTAAATTGCAATTTTCTATTGAATTTATAATGTAAACATTATAAATAACTTAATGCTACGTATTTCTTTGAGAAAATAAATGTAACTATAATACATAAATTGATTTTCACCTAATTATTTTCTAATATAGGTATTGTTTTTTATTTGTTATTATAACAAATAAACTAGTCACATCGCCTAAACCGCAGATAAGAAAAGCGGAATCAGTAGACTGCAATAGAGTGATCCGACTCGTAGAAACACCAAAAGTTCTTACTTATACTTTCGAAAGTGTATTAATAAATACGTAACAGCTTAAGATTTTGGTGTATATGTTTCTTGCAATATCTCATATTAAGTAATCAGTCTTTTTATTTTCCGGTGCCATTACACATGATAACTAAACTACTTTATAAACACATTCTTAATAATTTTATTTAACGTTTCAAGTAAAAGAAATACAATTGCTATTTTTTTTAGCAATTTACGGATTCTAGAAAACAACATTTTATTACAAGCGGTTTACAACATTACAGTGCCTGTGAATATTTGATATTTAATTTCTGAGTCATTTTACACACCTTAATTCGCCACCTATACATACAGCCATCACATATATTTAAATATTGTGGCAAATAATATGATTATATACAACCTGCCAAATTTATAAACTAGTTTACCTATATGTATAAGTGAACGTACATAACGATTAGTATATTTTGTGATCAAAATTTAAACTTTATTTTAAATATTTCTATGTAATTATTAACCGAATTAAACGACTTACGACTATATCTAGCGAAGATAATTCCTCTCTAAGTGTAACAAGAACAAATTATAAATGTTTCAAGCCGATTAATAGATATGTAAATGCTGTCTAAATTATAAAGGTTACGTTAATGTATATTTTCGTTATATATAAGAAAGCAAAGAAGTTTATAATATATAATTTACTTATAGATGTGTCTATATAATTTTATAAATCAAATGTTTATTTATATTATTGTTTTTTTTCCAAGATTGTAAATATTCCCTTATGGTGAACAAGGATTGGTGGCTGCTGAAGATACTTAGGTGCCAATGTATTTAATTATTGTATCTATAATTAAAAATAAACTTGAAAGGAAAATTAGCGTGTTTTTATTCTTAGTGTTATTGTTTTTATAAAATAGTTATTCGTATTAACACAAGAACATAAGATTATTGTTCGCGGTTTTTCATTTAGAGAGTGCAAAAATTGTTTTGTCAATAGAAATTTTTGTAGAAATAAAATATACCTTAAATTTTGAGAAAGCATAGTTTGCATTGATATTTAGCATTCTCTACGTCCAAAATTTATTATTTCTAATTTTTTCTAAAAATAAATTCAAAACAGAACTACATACTTATGCAAACTTATGCAAAATTCAGAGTTTAAAATATAATAACAAAATACAAATAATCTAGTAACCACCTTGCAAAGAATATGTATAAATAGAAAAGCAATTATCGTGCTCAAGACGGAGTATTATTTTGTATAAAGAAAAATGAGAAAAAAGCAGAGGTGGCCATTTTCGTGAGAATATATACTTACAACATGCATTCCCCTCAAATATGTGGAGTTGTCCCAACCCGTATTAGAAATTAAGGCCAATAGTCTGAATATAGTTTATATGTCAGGTTTATAATTTAGACTTACTTTATTACAATTATTAGTAGGTACTTAATCTATGAACAGTACATTCACTTACAACTTGCGAGTATTATTCTTGTGTGTTGGTTTTATCAGATTATAGGTATTTGATAGAAATATATCAAAAATTGTAGTAGCGTAAGTTATGGCGTTATGAATCCTATAATTTTTCTTCGTAAAATTTGCGAAAAAGAAATACTGTAGTACATAAGCACCAAGCTATAAAGTTACGTTATCAATATTAGGAAACTACGTTCTTACTGTCATGTTAGAATGAATCATAGCATGGTTTACCAAGCGGCAAACACATCCTCTAATTGATAAACGAACAGGAAAATAAAGCAAAGTAGCAAATAATAAAATTTTACATAAGTTATAACATAATAAATATAGCAACATGTTTGGGTAAAATATGTCTACAAGAAAGATGGTTTTTTCGGTAAAATTAATTTGTTATTGTATAATTTTAGATATGTTGTTACTTTAATGTTACTAGAAATTATTTATGCTGATAATGGTGCAGTGCTATCGATGTGGAAACATAATAACTATCTGAATTGCATGATTGCTAATGATAGCTCAAATGGAGCCATCGCATGGGGTAAGTGTCGTCCTTTATTCAAAATTTTACAAATGAGTATCTACTGACGAGAATCGTAGACTAAATAATGTGTTTCTTTGTTGACCATACATACGTAATATACACAATCTATCAAATATCTCCTGCCAGCGATGACTTTAAGTTGATTACTAATTGTACCCAAACGCATAATGCAACAATTATGCTTTCTAGGCACTCTCGCCTGGGAAGATATCTCTAAAGAGTATATAAACAAAGAACAACAACGACCATTTATATACAAAGTTGTATTTTTCTTCTTTAATTTTAATATCG
This sequence comes from Holotrichia oblita, assembly GCA_023690525.1. NCBI lineage: Eukaryota > Metazoa > Arthropoda > Insecta > Coleoptera > Scarabaeidae > Holotrichia > Holotrichia oblita. Next base: position 113,577,468 of record CM043017.1, read on the forward strand.
ATCTGTATGGATGTATATTATGAATTTATCGATACAAAAGCCTACAGGGGTTGTTGTATAATGGCAATTGTATAATGGCATCATGGCATTGGCTGTAGACCAATCACGTTACTCGTATTTTCATTATTCAACGGTTAGCAGACAGAAATGATACGATATAAGACAGGTATAGACGTAGAGTGTGCCAGTGCGTTACCTACGTTTTGACACATTTGTAATGACATTTATGTCAAAAACGCGGGCTCACAGCATTAATTTCTGGGTATCTATCGTATACCTATCCATTCTCTTTTTTAGTTAATCCTGCAGCTGTAGAGAAAGTATAGTCTGTAACTCGCGTATAATTTGGCTATTATTAACGAGGGTGGAGATTACAACGCGAGCCGTAGACAAGCGTTGTAATTACACGCTCGTTGAAGAATACACTAATAGATACATGATGGTTGGAAAAAAAATGGTCAAAAGACCACGACGATAAATATTTTATATTATGTCAGAAAATCAGCAGATATGATGATCAAGAATATAAATTATAGTTATAATTAGTGTAAATTTTTCTAGAAAAACAGAGGCCCAAATAAATCACGATATTGCTGCGAACAAAAACGCTACTGCAAGACATCACCAAAGTGCCTCGTCCTTTAAAATGTTAATTTTTTTTATACAGGACGTTTTCCACATACCACTAAATTCCAACAATTTCAAATAATTATAACTCGCTTATTTCAAATACAACACCCTCTATATGTACTATATCAGATTTCAATTCCTATCTTCATTCTCATTTAATTGATACCAGCATTCCCTACACCTAAATCTAACCGGTTTTGAGATATTTTATTATTATTATCTTCTGGCTTATTTCATTCCAGAGTTTCCTATTCCTTGTTTTTCTTGCCAGTTATTATCGCCTGCCTTTTTAGATTTTCCACTACTTCCTCCAGCCACTTCGATCTAGGTCTACCCCTTCTTTTATTTCCGGCTGGCTCCCAGTTCAATAATAAATGGATTACAGCGTCTTTTCCTGCCTTTCAAACATGAGTCACTTTATTCTTGGTCGTTTTATTTTTTTTACAATATCTTCTCCCTCGATTGTTTCTTGTAGTTCGGTGTTTGTGCTCAATCTATATTCATTATCTACGAGCTTGATTGGACCCACTAATGTTCTTAGTATTTTCCGTTCGAATATTCTTATATTTTCTTCATCTTTCTTAGTCATCGTCATCGCTTCCGCTGAGTACATTAGTACTAGCCTTATTAAAGCGTTGTATATATTTATTTTAGTGTTTTTAACAAGATTTCTACTTTTAAAAGCTTCTTATGGGCATAAAATGCTCTATTTGCTGCCATAATTTTTTCTTAATTTTTTCTTTTATTTCAGCATCTCTGCTTCCGTCGCTCGATATAACAACATCTAAGTATTTAAATTTGTTGACTTTTTCAAATACATAGATCTGTATTGCAATACTTTTATTGTCTTTGTCTTTGCTCCAACTCTCATCAGTTTCGCTTTTGTTTCGTTGATTTTTTAACCTAATTTCCCTCTTTCTTTAATTATTTCTTGTATCAGTTTGACCATTCTTTTTTTTCTTTTTGTTATGACCACTACATCGTCCGCATATGCTACTATTTGATTGCCTCTTGTTCTTAGTGTTCCTTTGTTTATTTTTCGTCACATATTCTATAGCTAGGTTAGATAAGGTCGCTGATAGTGCATCACCGTGTCTAACACCTTTATTTGTTTTGAATTCGTTTGTTTCTCCTTTCGATGTTTTAACAACCCTTGTTGACTTCAAGGTCATTACCTACTACAAGCGTTCTTAGTTTTGCTGGTACTTTGAGCTCTTTCATTGCTAATTTAGCATTTACAAATGTATCTTTTTGCAAAAATACGACACGTCCCCCTTAATAATTCTATTATACTCGCCGTAAATAATGATAAGATTCAAAAAAACGTAATTTGTAAATGCTAAATTTGCCATTGCTTGCTATAAAACATGAACTTTTGAAGAAAAGTGGTTGAAAGTGAAGACCAATATAAAGAAGTATGTGTAAAGTACTATAAGGAACTACTAAACGACAACCAGCAGAGTGAAGAACTACCTCAGGGAGAAGACAATAAAATTGCAGTACAAGAACCGACATTAGAAGAAGTAAAAGATGTTATAAAAGCCAGCAGAAACGGAAAAGCATCGGGAAAAGATGGTATAAGTAATGAGTTACTAAAATACGGAGAAGAGGAGCTACAAGAAAGTATATACAGTAAAAATCTCTTCCCTATAGTCACCTATAAATATGTACATACATACGTGTATTATATAGTTATGTATGTGTGCGTTCGGGAAGAGAGGAGTGGGGACGCATGGTGTAGCAGCGATGCAGACATACATAAACGTCGATGGACGTCGAGCTAGCGGTAATAATAGGGACTTTATGTAATAATTAACAGTAATAAGTGTGGACTTATGTGGAAGATTTCAATATTTTTAGCGTTTAAAACAATGCCAGATATACTTATAACAATAACAATAAATAAAGCGGTAAATCATAATAACTTCTGTTTTCTATACATAATAAATAAACCTTGAATTAAAAAAATAAAAAGTAATCTGTTTCAACGCCTATCATAGTTGCTATAAGAAAACAAAACTAATTGTAAGAGAGAACTGTAAACTTAAACGGACTTGAACTAATTAACGTATTGTATGCTCAAAACGGTCTCCTAATGCAAACAAGCAATGCCCTAATCTGTCATAAAAGTTTCTGTGAACATTTAAAATCATTTGCGGTGAAATATTTTGAATAGATTCAATAATTTTTGCCCGTAATTCCTGCAGATTATTAGGTCTATTATTTGCAAACCCATAAATTGATGTCTTAAGGTGACCCCAGAGAAAAAAATCATTAGGAGACAGATCGGGTGATCTAGGAGGCCATTGAATACCGCTCCAGCCGGTTAGTACTCTATCATCAAATATACTGCGCAAATATTCTCTGACAATTGCGGCATTATGAGCAGGACAGCCGTCTTGCTGAAACCAAATAAGATTTGTGTCTGCTACATTTCGTATAGCAGGAATTATATTATCCTGCAGAAGACTTAAATATTTGGCTGCATTTAGGGTTCCTTGTATAAAAAATGGACCAATTATGTTGTTGCCTAATAAGCCAGCCCAAACATTTAATTTTTCAGGATATTGAGTTCTAGCATTATAAACAAGATGCTTATTTTCCCTTGACCAATATCTTGTAACGCTTGGATTATGGCGACCGTATAACGGAAATGAACTTTCATCAGTAAACAATATGTTTTTTACAAAATTATCGTCGTTATTACATCGTTCCATAACTTGTTCGCAAAATTGCATACGTTTATACTTGTCATCAGGAAAAATCTCATTCGTTTTGCTTAATTTATACGAACGGTACTTATTTTTTTTCAAAACCCTACGAACGGTGCAGCTGGCAATGTTAAGATGTTCGGCTATTTTCGTGCTAGACGATTGTGGCTGCTCCTCTACAGAAGCACAAATCAAAAAATCACGTTCTTCATTTTGCGGTATCTTTGCCTTTGTATGTTTTAACGGATTTAAACAGCCATATTTTTCAAAATTTTTAATTATATGTCTTATTGTTTCAAACGCAATGGTATGTTGAAAGTTAATTTGAAATACCCGTGCAGTTTCTCTTATGCTGCGACCAAGATGATACTGTTTTATAACAAACTTTTTTTGGTCAAGGGAAAAAATATCCATCGTATACCGAAACAAGTAAGCTTATACGCTAGCTTATAATCAATAACCATAAATTTAGTAAAACCAAGAAAGCAAATACTAATCCCTAAAATATAATGAGGAAACTACTGGAACTCTAGTAGAAGAAAAATAAAGGTAACTGAAAATTATTCGCAACAGTTGACCAAACCATACACCTTCGCAAGTAAACTGTTACTAATGTCTAGCTGTAGTTTTTCGAGAAAGGCGTGCATCGCTGCTCGACTCCGCGCTCCCCACTGCTCTCTTCCCGAACGCACACATACAAACCTATATATAATACGCGTATTTATAGGTGACTATAGGGAAGAGATTTTTACTGTATATAAATATATACTTATATATAAAGTATATATAAGTAAAATAGGGAATGAAGAAACGATGCCAAAAGAATGGGAGTAGGGGCAAATAATAATAATTATTTATGCTATTTTTAAACATGACCTTTTGAAGAAAAGTGTCAAAACATATCTAATGCATACATAGACAATTTACAATTGTTGTCACATCTTTGACAGTAACGGCCTACGCTTTATTAATGTTGAAATATTAAGTTTCGTTATTGTTAAGTAAAATAATAAAATATCCCAAAACCGGTTAGATTTAGGTATAGCGAGTGCTAGTATCAATTAAATGAGAATAAAGATAGGAGTTGAAACCTGATTGCGGTGTACCGGAAGTAGATCATTCATGAAAATATTATATTTAAAATCAGCATTATCGATAGGTAATGTAATCTGATAAAATTTTACATGTCGCCTATTACTACATCCCCAGAAACTTCTAGTCAAAGCTCTTTGCGCTCTCTCTTTTTGGAATTGAGTGGTATGTGGAAAACGCCCTGTATAAAAAATTTAACATTTTAAGTCGGTAGCGTTTTTGTTTGCAGCAATATCGTGATTTATTTTGGACTGTTTCTATAGAAAAATTGAAATATCTCAAAAACTATTCATTTTTTGATAGGACATGGTACATGAAATTTAGTCAAAATTTGATAGAGAATTCAAAAATAAAATAAAAAATGCTATGTTTTATTTAAAACAAGCCAGTTTGTATGTACTTCCGGTGTACCAGAAGCAGATCATCCTTGAAAATATTATATTTAAAATCAGCATTATCCATACTGTAATCTGATAAAATTTTACATTTCGCCTATTACTACATCCCCAAAAACTTCTAATCAAAACTCTTCGCGCCACACACGGTATATAAATTCGTGAACTCAAATATGCCAATTAGTTATGCGGCTCCGTTCTTAATACATGTCAGGATATCTAATAAAGTCATAGCCTCGCTGGTCTTAAAGAAACATAAATTTCAATCACCTACAGTCCACAAAATGTCAGGGTATTCATGTAGCGTAAATACGTGCAAAGCATGTTTATAAGCAATCTTTTTGTTGTGGGCGATGATAGGACGTAGCCTGTAGATATTGGTCTGTGCGCATTGTCTCTCGATATATAGTGTGGCTTATCTTAGATATTTTCATAAATTCCTTCGGGACGAGTAGGTTGTGTCACCGATAGAGATGTTTCCTTTCGTTTATTTGCCCAGGGCAAAAAGTGTCATTTGTAAAATAAAATCCAATATCCCGGTCCATATATCCCGGTTACCTTTTCATTACACTGGAAGGGGAATAGAGTTATTATGATCTACATAACGTCAACGTTACGTCTATTCATGTCTGTGTCATATTTGGTATAAACCATAGCTAGGTCATTTTCTCTTTGGAAATTTCTTTAATGATTCGGTTAACCCAGTACCAACGTCAAAAGATTGGGTTAGTTATTTCAGGTTTGCCAGTTCTAATACATATCTGAAAAATCCTCTCCTTGTTATCGTCGTGTTTCGCATATACAGGGTGATTACTGGGAAACGCATGTTTTTGTACTGGGTAGTACACGGCAAGTAGTGGTGGATGGCAGTTGGGAAGGTCATACAGTGTGGAGGCTAGTTGGAAGTTTCAATTACACTCAGGATGTGGGATCTTGAACACCGCGCTTTTGTTATCAGACGGTTTTACGCTAACAATGACTCCGTGACACAGACCCAGCGAGACTTTCGCTGGCACTTCAATGTTCCGCCGCGTGGGCCGATTTCGGATCGTAACACAATATTGAGGTGGATGCATAATGTGAACACAACGGGATCATGAATGAAAAAAAAAACCTCCAGGACCAGCACAAACCGTTTGTACGCCCGAGAATGTTGATCATGTGCGCGTCGCTACGTTGGAGAGCCCCAATCGTTCGCTAAGGAAGTGGGCCTTAAACCTCAGCATTTCTGTCTCTACGGTAAGAAACATTTTGATTAAGGACCTCAATTTCCATCCGTATAAGCTTGCGATCCGTCAACAACTGAACCCTGGTGATTACAGATAGCGTTTACAATTTTGTCAGCGAATGTTCATTTTCATATGGACGGTTTTGTAAATAAGCAGAACTGTCGATTTTGGTGTCCAGAAAATCCGCAAATATTGCAAGAGAAACCGTTACACAGTGCCCGACCAGTGTGGTGTGCGGTAGGTGACGTGGGTATCATTGGGCCGTATTTCTTTGAGAATGATAACGGCGAGGCAGTTACTGTTAACGCAGACCGCTACTTGGAAATGTTTAATAGTTTTTCTTGCCTGCACTTCGCCGTCGTCGCAGAGCAATGCGAAACATATGGTTCCAGCAAGATGGGGCTACGGCCCACACTGCTCGAATTTCGATGGAACGTGTCCGACAACCTTTCCCTGGAAAAATTATCTTTCGTTTTGGAGATGTTCCTTTGCCCCCACGGTCTCCTGATTTGACGATCCCGGACCTCTTTCTTTGGGGTTTCTTAAAATCGCGTGTTTACGCTGGAAAACCACGCACATTACAACAGTTGAAGGAAGCTATCTGAAGAGAAATCCAAGACATTCCACGAGCAATATTACGAGATGTAATGAGTAACTTCAGGCAACGTCTGGAAACATGTGTTCAATCGGAAGGACGCCACCTACACGATCTTATTTTTGCTACTTAATTTTTGTAATTTTCTTAAAATTCCGAGTTTGTAGAACACATTGTATAAAATAAATAAAATTTTTGTTCAACATTTAAAAATTTGTGGCTTTTTTAAAACCATACGGTTCCCAGTAAGTACATACATCATGAATACATAGGTAAGGTATGGGTATAGGTCTTCTTTGGTTCAGCGAAAGTTACGCAATATGTGTTCAAAGGCTTTTACCGCCAATGTACCTGTATTGGCTTGTACCGCCAATCCTCCTTCATAGTCATTATTATCATTATATCATTTTTCCTTATATCAATATTGTGTAGATTAGATTATATGTGGGTTGTGTAAGCAATGCCGCCTCTCTTCACTGCGATCTGTAAAATCTATTGTGAGTTCAATCAATATTGTTTAATTTATGTACTTAATCAAGTTAAATTTTGATTTTATTACATACATACAAAAGTTACTTTTTGACATCTCGTTAAGAAACGACACTATTTATTACCTATTCTAATGATCATTTACCAGAGTCTCCATAGCGCATTTTAACGAAGTTCCAATTTCTGAAAATGCCTGACAGTAGTTTGCCTACTGCTTGAATGACAAGCATTAAAACGTATAGTATGTTCCAAAATTAACCCGCTGTGCCGAAAAACACGTTATAACTGCTCATGCAAATTAGATGCATAAAGTTTAATCGATATTTGATTTGCACCGCATTTACAAGATTAGTATTCACTAACGAAAAATCGTATTGGATTATGGGAAACATCATTTTTATGGGTTTGTTTAGCCGTGGGAGTGATATTAATTTTGGAACAGACTGTACAATGTTGAGGATTGTGTAATTTTGGTTATTTAAATTATATAGTCATATTTAGCAGTTTCACATAGTAATTTAAGATATGCTTACACTTTGATTTAATTAGACTCAAATCTGTAAACTTGATATTGATGACTATGGAACACGAAAAGTCTGCGATTCAGAAGGAATAGGTGTATTAAAATTTAATTTAGATGCCTTACTTGAATGAATGTTCTGAGTAACGACCAAATGTATCATAACAGTTTATACAGCTGTACTACAAATGCTAATAGCAAAGCATCTCTCATGGAATAGATTATAATAGCAAATACCTATAGAGCATGACAGCAATTGTTAGGCAGAGAAAGAGAGAGTGATTGCTTATGAAACAGATGCTGCATATCTAATAAAGATGCGTTAATTCAACAAAAAAATATATATGCTTGGCTGAATATAATTCCATCACATTGAATATACTGTAACTTCGTATATGAGCAAATTTAAGAATTTTGCATAATTTTAATGTTAATAAATAATAGGAGTATTAATTAATGTCATGTTCTACTGAAAATTATAAATAATTTAATTAAGGTAACGTATGCTTGCATAGATATTATAGAAATCCTAAAACAATCAGAGTTATCTGTTACAAACATTAAGAATCTCAAATTTTTTAATATGAAAGAATTTTTTGAGACAATTGATCATTCATGAAAGAAGCAATAACCGCTATTTCAGGTACAACGTTAAAACTATAGTGGCGAGAAAACACAGGAATTGGAGTTAACAAATACAGCACATTGAGCAGCTTGTTGGTTATTTGTCAATTATTTGTGTCTCAACTCAAACTATTAATGACGTAATTGTACTAAATTTTTACGGGCTATTCAGCCAAAGCTACATTAATAAATGCCAACGATTTAGGTTCAATTATCTCGCTTTGTGCATATCTTTAGTTGCAATTAAAAAAATGACAACCACTAATTCCTATTTGCCGTCCTTCTTTCTTCTTGTAATATATAAAACACTTGAAATAAACAGTTGACATAATTTTTAGTGCTTTCGAAAACAAACTAAATCCTCAAAATCGCGCCAACAAAAAAATAAAAATCTACATACTCCAGTATATATAGAAGCTACAGTTCAAAACTCATCATAAAAATATCGAAAACTAAGATATAATTCCTCTAATCTTAAGGTAGCTTCTCCACTACTAATGCCTTCGTCGTATTATAGATAACAAGTATTCTGAAGTTTCTTACGATTATTATATTATTGAAAAACGTGCACTTCAAGATTCCAACTGGAAGTTGAAAAATACATTGCAACATGCATTTGAATTTGGACCTGTACTGGATTATCGTTGGGAACGTTAGTTATTAATAATTTTTATCATATATACAGGACACTTATATTTCTGATTTTAGGATTTTCTGCTTCTCAAAAATGTATCTATCAGATAAATAGAACAGCAACATTTACACTATCTGCCTCGGTACAAGGAAAGGACAATATTTTCTTGTGTGAAACCAACTCTCATCATAATTGCTACAAAGTGGTATTCGAACAATATGGTCCGACTTTTGTCATTAATCATAAAAAAGAAGGATGTGCTGTCCATAATGTATGTAAATTAATTTCAACTCAACTTTGACTTTTAGCAGTGCTATAGTATTTCTTGAAAATCCGAAACTAACTTAAAAAGCATGAATAATTAAACTAAATAAATATTATTCTTTGTATTTTGAATGGTTTTGTACTAAGACTAAACCGAAGCAGGAACATAATAAAAGTTCTCAGAAAAAATATTATTTTGTTGATTAAAATAGCAAATATTATTGCGCATGTTATTATAGAAATCAGTGTCTTTTTGAAACAATTGAAATGCGAAATCTTCATTTTTTGAAATTGAAATACTATATTTTTATGGGTTAGTTGAAAGCGAAATTTAATTATCTATTAGTTTGAGATATTTCGAATTATTTCTCATTTCTGTGTGTTGTTATGTAAGTGTGCTCTTTAAAAGAAAGTTTCTCTCTCGTGTTGTTGGGGCTGTTCGGTAAACATGTTCTTTTATGTATCCCCAAAGAAAACAAATCACATTTGGTCAGATCAGGTGACCCTGCTGGCCAATGCTCTGGATCTCCTGTACGAATCCATTTATCACGAAGTGATAAATCATTTCGGACATTCCTAGAAAAATGGCATGGTGTTCCATTTTGCTGTAACCACAAATTCCTTATTATATTAAGAGGAAGGGTGTCTAGAAGATCTTCTAATTAATTCGTTAGGAACACTAGATAATTTTCCTCGCTAACTGTACCCTTAAGGAAATATGGACCAAGTAACAGATTGCCTATTATTCGTCTCCATACATTCAAAGGCCAACGATGTTGATAATCCACGATTTTTATAAAACAAAGATTTTCGCGGTCACAATATAAAAAATTGTGTCTATTAACGTAACTGCCTTCATGGAAAGTCGCTTCGTTCGTGAATAAAATAAAATTATGAAACCCTGGTTCTTTCCGTTCTTTATTTAACATCCACCGGTAAATGTTGAGACGACTTTCAAAATCATTCCCAGACAATTCCTGTAAATAGTGTACATGGTAGCCATCAAATTTGTGTTGACGTAAAATCCGTAAAGTTGACGTATGGCTTATGCCTAATTGTAATCGAATTTTTTTGTACTATTATGGGGATCCTCAACTGACATAGAAAGTACTGCAAATTGATTATTTTCATTTGTAACTGGTTCGGCACGTTCTTCTTTTTTATATTCTACAAGTCCAGTTGTTTCAAATCGATTCTGAAGTCTTTCAAAGACTAAAGGTTCTGGATATCTTCGATTTTAATAACGTATTTGATAAATGCGCGTTGCGATCAATGGATTCGTTCACATTCTTCCAAAATATGTATAGGTGATTTGAATCAGCTCGTCTTTTGTAAGTTCCATATTGACTGATACTGCTATAAGTTTTGACGTTTCTATGAGACTATTCAACAACAGATTTTATTTGGTTTACCGGCCTACTTTATATCAATTACGTTAACGTATGTACCTTCATATTTTAAATATAAGTACAAATTTGAAACGCACGTAGATTTACAAAAATGTCAGCACAACAGACAAATAGAAAAGAAAGCTCAAATTTAAAATTTTTTATTTAATCGTTGATCTCTAACTTTCTTTTAAAGAACAATCCTACAACATACAGCTATGAGAAATAATTTAAAATATCCAAAACCACTAATTTTAACTAAATACATGCTTTATTCAAACTAATAGATAACTAAATTTCGCTTTCAACTAACTTGTAAAAATATAGTGTTTCAATTTGAAAAAATGAAAATTTTCGCATTTCAATTGTTTCAAAAAGACACTGATTTCTAGAAAACTCTGTGTAACGTATTTAAGTCTACGTCTGTTTATTGTTATCATAGGAGATGCGTCTAACGTTATGTTAAGTTTCATAACGTTACATTGTTCCGTTACTGAAATAATGGCATTTTTCTGAAGAGTGCAAAATGTCCAAATTTTCAAACAAATGTCAATATCTTCCAAACTAATGAAAATAACTGAATATGATCTTATATAAAGATGTCTTAAAATTCTCCCCGCAATTCAAAATTGTGATCATAAATAGGATGTTTTATTTAAGAATTTAAAGTTACTGATGGTTGCGGGCAAATTAAACATCCTGTATATCGTAGAATAATTTTACGTTAGAAATTGTCTAAAACTAAACAACTTTTGCTGTATTTTGCATAAAACGGATATATGAAAGAATATTGCACTATTGTTACACCCTGTATATATAGTTCCAGTGACAAACATATTTTGAGTTGCCACCAATAAGTTTTACAGGTTGAATTATAGGTAGGATATATGTAACTGTTACTAGAACGCATATAACATACGTACGTTTATAATTGTTTAAATTTACATTACTAAATGTTTAATGTTCTTAATCGCATTGTAAACATAATCGTATCTCACCAATGCTTTATTTGTTCTTAAACAATTTTATTATTAGATACATACATGATTTATAATTATATTAATTCAGCACTTATGGCTTTTTATAATATTAAAAAAAATCTGTTTCGTGGCTCAATTGTTACTATAAACTGCTCTGTAAATTTGTTTAATACTCTAATACGTTAGGGAACTCCCGTTAAACGCTCCTGATGCAAGTCAGAAATCAAATTAAAATTTAAAGGATTGGAACAAAATAATTTCTCCTTAATATTTTTACACAGACACAAACCGATATCTCATTTCTTACGTCAATCAATTATTTGCTAACATTGCATGATTGCAGTATTACGTCGTAGATTGTCATTGTTATTTTATTTTGTTTTAGAAATTACCTCACGAAAAGTACTGGAAACATTTTACTCTTATCATTAGTCCTTCTGAGATTACTATAAGAACATATGGTTCCCCAAACACTCTAACACTTCCAAATACATACTATCCAGAATCTCTAATTATTAATACCAAGTGGAAATTACATTCATGTAAATTTAGTTAATATTAAATTTAAGTATGTATTTTGTTAATAATCTTTTTTCAGATGATGTATATTCATGGGAAAATCCAGGTACATTACAATTACAAATACAAAATAATTTTTCCAAAAATGATGATATGTGTGTAGGCCTGCTATGTTATGCGCATGGTACACTCAAGTTAACATTACTTAGCAATAGAAACAGTATACTTAGTACTGTCAATAGCACCAAAGTAGGTATAATTTTGTATACTCATCCACGTATTAAAAACCAGCATATGTTTATTCTTATGTTTACTTCGAACCTTTAGGACAGTGATTCTCAACCACTGTGCCGCGATAATTTTGTGTGCCGCGAAATTCTAAAACTATGCCACCAAATTTTAGATATATAATTATTATATATATATATATTTAAACTTATCCTTTTCTTTGTGTGTCGCCAAATTTTAAAATCGTTAAAAGTGTGCCGCAGCAAAAAAATCAAGCAGAATCACTGCTTTAGAATCTCGACAAACACATCTATCACATTTTTATTAATTGAAATAAAATTTCTACTAAGAAATTCCGATTTGAATAAAAAAAATTAAAGGATTTAAGTGTAACAGAAGTTCATTTCTTTTTAACATAGTTTACAACTTATTACATAGTCTTAAGGATAACGCAGAATATCTTTAGAAAAAGAAATATTCTTCGGGTTTGAGTTCAAGCTGTAGATAAAATAAAACAACCAGTTCCACATTTCGTTCCACTTTCTATAACTTTATTAGCTACGTGAAATAATGTGAAAACTGGAAATTACAATGTCGAATATTTTTACAGTCGTATTACATCAACAGTGTATAATTATGTCAATAACTTTAAAACGTAGATAATCAGGATATTTGAAAGAAAGTAATAATGTTGTACAAACAAAAGTTCTACATATAGCATTACATCCCATTGTGTTATGTTACAATATATTGCACCAATTGTGAGTTAACAAACTAATGTTAGTTTTGAAGAAAATGTTATTTTTCGTTTCATTTACACACATATGAATCATTTCTAAATATAAACTATTTAAATATTTTTATGTATTTTGCTGAATTTCTAGTTTTTTTAAGGCGGTAAATAATGAAATATATAAATATATAAGTATAAGATCTCAACCAACACTAAAAAGAAAGTGTTTGAATCTTCGGCCAACTTTGAAAATCTCAATTCGTAAAGAAAGTGATAGTCGTGGTACTTTTTAATACGTTCATGTTCGTATACCCAAACATGGCAAACAAAACTCGAACATTTACGGAAACTAGTTATTCAAAAGTTTATCTAGCAGTACTTTTGCATACAAATTTTATGCATGATCCAGATTCAACATATGGCAATTTCATTAAAAGAACTGGCCTGTTGTACCAAAATTACACGAGATTATCTAACAAGTACATTACCGAAAATAGTGGTACCCTATCTGTTCTTACCTGCTGCGATTTTTAAGATTTTCTTTTAGTCAAAGGCAAAGTATAAAGGAAACCATTTGTCAACAATACGATGATATTGAATACGTGAGATAATGTATTGGACAATTTTGCTAAAGAGCAGTTTCACGTGGACATCATCAAGATCGCATTAAAAAATGTAGTCAAATATATGTATACCTATAATAGAATACTAATAAATGAGAACAGTATCTCGTTCTTTATCATTTAGGTATGTTTATTTGTTCTTCACGGAAAAATATAAGAATTGTTTCATAATATTTGCATATGTATTTGATGAGTGGTCTTAATGAAATTAATTTTGTATTTAGGCACAGTTGCTATTAAAATCTAAAAACGTTAAAAGACAATCTGTTATATAATCTGCTAACAATTTGTTTCAGCAAGGTGAATGGGAAGAGCTAAAATTATGTGGAAATATCCCATTTAATAGTTCTACAACGTTACAAATAGACACTATGACAGAACGGGCTTCATCCAAATTTTATATTGCGGATATTATAAGGAAATTTACTAAAAACGGTACGTAAACATTTTCTTCTAATACCACCAATTATATATAACTTGGTTATTATATACGTATGTACATACTTCTGCTAAAGCCAAGATCTTTACGTAAACCATTTCAAACCATTTCCCTGACAGATAAGTTTTAATAATAATAATAATAATAGTTTTCAACTAGAGGAATTTACTTAAATTTTGTCTAGAGGAAAGCATATTCGTTTCATATATGCTACAATACATAAGAGATGCATGTCTTTCTGACAAATTCGATATTCTGTTATTAATTTTAATGTTTTGTTCTTGTGTGTTTGTTGAATTTAATGGTATTCATCAAAACATACACAAGTATTGTAAAAATGTGCACTTATCTATACACACAAATTTTCCAAAAAGTAAATCAATTCAAAAAAGAATGCATACTTATGGGGTGATGTTTATAACAAATATTAAGGAAAGGTTTATTCCTTGATTTATCAAAATATATAAAGCGTATTAATAAAAATACTTACGGAAGCTTAGAATATTCATTAAATCGTAAGAAACTTCAGGTCCGTAAAGTTAGGCAGGTCCATATTACAACTTTCACTTAGAGTAGTCTCAAAAATTAGTTCTCAATTTATACTGCTTACGTCCGAATTTATACTTATTTCGTTATCGAGATACCTAAAAAAATAATGGGTCCATCCAACTTCACGCTAATGGGCTTATGTGACTAAATCGAAGCAAAGTAATCTCAAAAACTAGTAGTATTCATTTCAACTTTTCATGCAACTTTTACGCTTTCAGGCCCTTATTATCAAATCAAATCGAGGTGCTCTCACACATTAGTGCTCAATTTGTACCTATATGTGATATATTGCTCAGTAAGTATTTGTGCTCAGATTTTTATCGCAATAATTAGAAAATCAATGGATCCGTCCAACTAGCAACTTACGACATACGACATTTATTGCGAGAGCAGATTTCTCAATATGTCACGTCCGATTTTGCTGCCACTTAGTAAATTTAACGTGCCGCAAGAGGTTATTTATTACATTATTTATTATATTTATTAATTTATTATTTAATTTTATATTTAATTTTTCGTTGAAATAGCTTCTAACGAACATTAAAATCGGTGGTGCCCCACATTCTTAAAACCAGATATCGTTCTTTAACGCCTGATCGTTGCCTAAATCAGAAAATAAAATTATTAATTCGAGTAGTTCAGCAGAAACGCTTCGACATGCAGAAACAATTGCTAAATATTTCAAAAGTTGTACAAGTAGTTGTTCTATAATTGTCAATATGTAAGTAGTGTTTTTTTTTAATTTTTAGATGATGTTCGAATATTACAGAAGAAGAAGGATTTCCAAAGTAATCAGTGCTGCCAGAACATAAAACTATCTGAGAAAATATGTAGCGAACGTTTAACCAATAATATTTATTCAGCAGGTAGGTTATAACCAAAAACATTATAATTATTATGCAGCCAAGAAATACATCTATTTATTATAAGAAAGCATTTTGTAGGTCGAGAATACACAAAGTGCCAATCGCAACAGCTAGTGCAGCTATTACATCTTCTTGTATACATGCAACTGTTTACAACAAGAATATACATTCACACAAAATTTTTTTTATATGTGTAAACATAGCGAAGGAACTATCATCTTTCCGCTTTAACTTTTAGTATACAATGTTTCTCTACATTTACTTGCAATACGAAAAACAACAAATAAATTAGCAATTAGGGTTGTATGTAGACGATATTGCCTTTGTAAATATTAAAACAGACATGATCATGCATGCAGTCCCGATTATTTCCAATTGTCACGGCCAAACATACAAATAACCTCAAACTTCTAATACGCATTCATTTTTTAAACAGCACCGAAGATTTTGTTTATAGGAATATGCTGAGTTTTATTCTTCGTAATAGATAGTCAGCATTTTTTTAATTACAGAATATTTGTATCGCCTTACTTATACGCTTACTCGTTTCTAATCAATAAACATGTCTAATTTGGTACATATTCCAGCGCCGTACGGATACAATCCCGCATGTAATTTAAATTATAGGAAAAAAATCCACACGGGGTGATTAAGCGAGTTCTCCGGCCGTGCCATATTTCTACATGACACGACTGCATACTAATTTGCAATTCAATAATGCTGTCATACGTATGACAAGCAGGCCGATCGCAAACACAATAACGCTCAAAATATCTCCCGATGTGTATGTGGTACACACATGCCAAAATTCGTTAGGCGTAGGAGGTAATAATTCAAATGGCCGTGAACTATATAATGCTTGGATTGCTTGTATATTCAGTGTCAGATTCTTGCTCTAATTTATTTTAACAACTGATACTAATATAGTGACCGGCATAAATATTGCAACATATAGGAAATTTTTTATTATCGAAATACCCTAAAAATTTTTTTGGGGGATAGGTTGTGCATGTCTAAGAACCCCAAAATTTATTTTGACAGACGTCACGTGACCACTAGTATGGCGATAAATTTGAAAAATATGCCACGAATCTGCAAACCGTGAGGTTAGATGACATCATATTCAAAAAAGTTATTTGAAAAAGTTGCTTAGAATTCAAATTTATGCAAAGTTTTGTAAACATATTCAGAAAAAATTAAACAACAGAATTTTTCAAATATTTTTTAATTGAATTACATATTTCCATTTTCTTTTCATTTTTATCTGCTCAACTGTAGTAATATTTCTAAATTTGGCTGATATTCAAACGATTTGATCAATTTTTGCTTAATTAATACAGCGATAACTGAAAAGTACGTTTTCACTATGACAGTTGTTGTTGCAACGTACTGTATCTAGTAGTAATAAATAAAATTTTACAAACAGTTTCATTCTAACCTAGTTAGCAAACATTAGATACTTTTATAGAATTTTTGTTTTGTTTTGTGCAATCAAATGGGAATTCTTAGTCCAAAACTGATAACATTCAATTTCACAGGGTTATTGCACGCACCGAAGGTTTTTAAGTAGATTTCAAAGTTAGAAAATTTAATAAACTAAATAATTAATACTTTCAGCAAATGATGAGGATACTTAAATAAGCAAAAACGTTTAAACAATAACTAATAGTATTGAACAACTAATAAATGAAACTAAAAATCAATACATACATATTTGTTAGGCTTTGAAATTGGAAACAACAAAATAATATAGTGTGCCGTGATACAGTAAACAAAATATTAAGAGTATAACATTTTTGATGTTAGTCATTCAGCTAATATTAGTATCTTTGTTAATTTATTTTTTAATATTTGTACATTTTATTCAAGTTATTTTTTACGTTTGTGTCCGTATTGCATTTTTTTTTCTTTCAACTTTCGCTACAAGAAAAAATCGAAATTATCTTAATTTGCGGTGATAATTATAAAACCTCCAGGGAAACTGTAGACATTTTTAACGAACGTCAATAAATCAATTCATTATTGTACTGTATCCAGGTTAATAAAAAGTTTAAAAACAGGTTCGGCAGAATACAGAAATAAAACCCCTCATAACAAGCCAGTGACTGGCAATGATGGTACTTCAAATGTGCTTTTAGCAGTCGCAGAAACTCACCAAACAGCAGTAAGCGCAATTGCAGCAACTACAAATATTGAGGAAAGATCTGTACGAAGAATTTTAAAAAGAAATAAATTTCATTCATATAGGCCGAAATTTATTCAAGTGCTGTGCCTGAAAATTTTAATTTTTCAAAAAACATTCGTTTATCGGACGAAGCAACATTTTCTTCGAAAGGAACTGTCAGTTCCCAAAATTGTAGATGGTGGGCTACCGAAAATCCGGAGTTCGTTATTGAAAGCAACGACCAATATTCTTTTAAAGTGAATGTGTAGTGCGGTATTTTTATTTCTAGATTAGTCGGACCTTTTTCCTTTAGAAATAGTTTAAATTCCGAACATTACTTATTATTTTTACAAACTACACTGACAGATGTTTTAGATAATATGTATATCCTTCGCATAAAGAAGGAGTTTGTATTTTCAGAAGGACGGAGCTAGTGTGCATTCCACAATTAATATAAGAAGGTGATTACAGAATCAATTTCAAAACAGATTGATAGGTCGGTTCTCTCAAACTCCATGGCCGCCAAGGTCTCCGGATCTTACATCATTGGATTGTTTTTGTGGGACTACCTAAAAAATTCTGTATACAAGCAGCGGCTATTTAGAAATATAGAACATTTAGAAACTGTAATTTGAAACTGTGCTTTTGAAATAAATCCTAATATGCTTAATAATGTTTACAAAGAAATCCACAGAAGAACCATATTGTGTATGGAACGAAATGGGGGACGCACTGAAATTTAAGTATTTGTTTATTTTAAAAAACCATATTTCTATAAATAGTAAGTATCTGTTTTAGAAGTTTCCATTCCGACTTACATTACATGTACCTACCTAATTATTACTTATTTACTTTTATTGAGTTTCATAGACATTAAACTATTTTCATTTTACCTATTGTTTATTATTCGTTATTCTTTAATTACAAAACCTACTTTAATACCTTCGGTGCGTGCATGTAGTGTTATCAGTTTTGGACTAATGGTTTCAACTTTAACGGAGAAAGCAAAAGAAAAAATTATATTTTTCAATAAAAGTAATGTTTGCTAAGTAGGTTAGAATGAAACTGTTTGTAAAATTTTATTTATTACTACTAGATACAGTACGTTGCAACAACAACTGTCATAGTGAAAACGTACTTTTCAGTTATCGCTGTATTAATTAAGAAAAAATTGACCAAATCGTTTGAATATCAGCCAAATTTAGAAATATTACTACAGTTGAGCAGATAAAAATGAAAAGAAAATGGAAATATGTAATTCAATTAAAAAATATTTGAAAAATTCTGTTGTTTAATTTTTTCTGAATATGTTTACAAAACTTTGCATAAATTTGAATTCTAAGCAACTTTTTCAAATAACTTTTTTGAATATGATGTCATCTAACCTCACGGTTTGCAGATTCGTGGCATATTTTTCAAATTTACCGCCATACTAGTGGCGTAGAGAGAATATATATAGAGAATCCATGCAATGTTATTTTTTGGGCACGCCATTGTGGATCTGGAGGAAAGGACGGCTACATCCAAAACTAACAGCAGCACCGTCTCCTGGGCTTAAGCTCATGTATGGTAGATGTCGTGGTATATTTTCAAATATTCTTTTAGTATTAACCATAATAAAATAGTACCTAATAACTACTATTAACGCTCATATTTAATAATAAATTTTATTATTTAGATTTAGAAAGAAAATGAATACAAGCTGTCATATAAATTCCACCAAAATATGTACATATATAGCAAAGGTATGAACCTTGTTAAAAGACGTATATATAAAAACTTATGAATGAATGTGTAAAATCAAGACCGACTCTTTCTGACAAGGAAAAAATACATAAAGAACTTACACATCCAATTTGTGTTTGCACAGATGGTCATAAAATAATATATTTTATAGAAATGCCAGACTTTATATTCAAGTTTATATCTTAAAATATGTATTTGCAATATAGATCCGAAAATGTAAAACAATTTTTTTTTTATTCCTTTAATTAATTGTCGGATCATCAAAACAAATTGTATCCACTGAGTGGTGCTTCGAAAGATTTGATGAATACACCGATTGTGTGCATGATATAAAAACACACCGAAAACTTTAAATATAAAGAAATTGAAAATGAATAAATGCTTAAAAAATACCGTGTCAGCTTAATCTGGAAATGCCTTTTATTTTTAAATTGGATCATACTTTTTTCTGCATGCACGTTAAAAATAATTTCAAACTAATACCTATTTACATCTATATTGCACGTTTACAAAATAGAAGAATATTAGAAAATAGAATTGTTTTATTTAATGGGGTCATCCTAAATATTAACAATT
Organism: Holotrichia oblita; assembly: GCA_023690525.1. Lineage (NCBI taxonomy): Eukaryota > Metazoa > Arthropoda > Insecta > Coleoptera > Scarabaeidae > Holotrichia > Holotrichia oblita. Next base: position 113,597,462 of record CM043017.1, read on the forward strand.
ACGTTTCATAAAACCTGTTATGACAGTAAAATATTTGATTGACGGATATTAAAACCTCTAATTTTTATAAAACAGGAGCAACTTACTGTCCGAATTTAATTCCTAAAATTCTCTAACAGTTGAATTGAAAAATTAATATTAACACGAGAGCAATGGATAATAAAAAAGCAACTAGATTGACGTCAAAAGCATCAATGTTTGATATGTCAATTCTAAATATTATTCCATAAACCGTGAATCTAAACACTCCCCGTGCGATTGGATAATTTCGTCTGGCTGCCACATCCGGAACTCCAGTTATAACTGCTATAAGTAATAAAGATATAAATATATGAAATTCTATAAAGTAACGAATATACATACAACTTTAAACACCATGAATTGCTTCCGTAAATTATTTAATAACTGAAAGTAATATTGCAAAAGAGTAAAGAATCAAACTTGCCCCAAAAACTAAAAATACAAACGCTATTGTATCGTGGGCTTCCGTGAAGTTCTGTTTAGAGTACTAAAATCGTATGCATATACAGGGTTAGTCAAAAGTATGGAGTAGGCGGTTTATTTCCGTAAATATGAACTTTATAACAAAATGTCTTTAACAAAAGTTTTTTACTAACTATTCTCCATGTCTTAGACTACTCGTAGTTTTTTTATGTCAACGTATTTCCATGGAAGTGCTGATTTTTGTTTCTCTTTTTTTTTTTCTTGAAATGACTTGATATTTTTCATATGCTTTAATACTATATAATTTTTGGATCATCTTAATTTACGTTTAGATATGCTTTAATAATAAAATTTTAGAGAAAATACTCATAATACTTTATTTACTCAAATAATATTTAACTCAAATTGAATGTTCAATCTGAAGACCCTGTCCAGCTTGACAATAACCTAATCAATCACAAAAATAGCGCAATGAATTTTGCAGCCAGTTAGGTGGTATTTCTTCAATTTCATGAATGATTGTGGGTACCAGGTCTTGTAAATTTTGTGGTTTCTCTTTGTAAATTTTATTTTTTAAATGACCTCCGAGGAAAAAATTTAAGGGACTCAAATGGGGCGACCTAGCAGGCCATTCAATAGATCCTCGACGTCCAATCCAACGACCTGGAAAGACGTTATTCAGAAACATGCGAACATCAACTCCAATGTGGTGGAGCGCTGTCTTGCCGAAACCAAACATTGTCGTTTGGCATTGCTTGTCGATCTTCATTCGGAAATAAACTGCATTCTTCTGTTAGGGTCATCTTCGTTTAGCTCATGGAGAAAGTGTATCTTGTAAGGTTTGTATTTGTTCTTTTGTAATATTCGAACTAACGACGATTGACTATCATTATTCAAAGTAAGTTGGGTGGTTGACGTAATTGGATTATCGATAACACTAAGTAATACATCAAAAGCTTGATGCTGATTTGTGGCGGATTTTGGACGTCCAGACCTTGGAATATATCTTTCACATTTCCAGTTACTCTAAATTTTCTAACCAATTTAGACACTATGGATTGTACAATAGAATTTCTCTTCGGATGAACGTTATTAAATAAATGACAAACGTCTTGATGTGAACGTTATCGATCTCCATAACCAACCATAAGATTTCAATTCTTTCAGTTTCTCTGAGTTTGACCATGTTTACAAATTAAAATGAAACTATTTTGATTAAATTAACTTATTGAAAGGTACTTCACAATGATATGGAAAACGACATTAAGAAAACAGAGACCACTATAATTTTTTGTAGAATTATCCTCACATGAATAAAAAGAAGTATTAAAAACTGGAGAATCTGATTTGAAATCACATTTTGCCGTTTATTGAAAACTATGATTTTATACAGAAATTTTGTTATTAAAGCATATGAAAAAAAGTATCAAGTCATTTCAAGAAAAAATAAGAGGAATAAAGGTCAGCAAAAACTTGGTTGCCATTAAAAAAAAAATTAATACCTTTCCATGGAAATACGTTGACATGAAAAACCAACGAGTAGTCTAAGATATTGACAATAATTAGTAAAAAAACCTTTTTTGCTAAAGACATTTTGTTGTAAAGTTCATATTTACGGAAATAAACCGCCTACTCCATACTTTTGACTAACCCCGTATAAATAATCAGCATAGATGTGTGGAAGAGTAAAGTAATTATGTCGCAAAATATTACTACAATTTTAAGGCGTAATATATAGGTATACCTAGAGTAAAAACCAAATCATTTATAAGATAGAAATACTCGTGTCTGAATTATGTTTAAAGTTTTTTTAAACAGCAATACATTTTTTTATTGACAGTAGGTAATAAATCACTTTGATACCGTATGTAGTTATGAATGGAGTTATTTCATTCACAGTTTTGTTGGGTTAGTTTTCCAATTACAGTTGGAAATAAATTCGGTTTGGTTTAGTTTCACTCATAGTGTATAGGTGGTCATTACAGTCTTTTCTGCTTTCTACCACCAGATACCAGCACATTACTGGGTAATACACAAAGATTTACCCGAAATTTTATGTTGCCTGATTTGCCTATTCAATGGGCTCTCTATATATATTCTCTCTACGCTAGTGGTCACGTGACGTCTGTCAAAATAAATTTTGGGGTTCTTAGACATGCACAACCATGGATGTATTATATATGGATAGCGTCTAATATACTAAACAAGTGCAGCGCATTGACTCCAACATTAGAGTGAGAGGTTGCACAAGTGAGATAGAGCTAGAATAGGCAAAGGATTCATATGCGCCCATAAGATTTACATTGTTATTTTGGTTTCGTTTAGGTATTTATCCGTTTATCTCGTTTAATATTGATCGGATACCGACTTAAATATATGAAATGCGTAGCGGAATAAATAGGGAATAACTTGTACTTTGGTTTTTATTATAGATACCTAAGTAAATACTATTAAATATATTAAGAAAGCCCATCAATGCGTTTCCCCATATAGGTATGAAGTATATGTTAAATGTTCCGCACAAATAATATATAATACTTACCTTTTAGCGTTAGCTATATGGATAAGGTGGTGCATAAACAATATTCGTAAGCAAGATTTTCCCAATATATTAAATGCAATTGATTTTTAAAGTGATTTATGGGATATTGATAATCTTTGTGCCAAAAATCACAAAACTATTTTCAATATCTTTGTCTCAGGTATTGGCGCGTGAAATATACAATTACAGACACGTTAAAATTGGATAAAACAAGACATCTAGATGTCTTGTTTTTGTATTGTACTTTAATATTTTAACATTCTTTTAACTATAGAGATAAACCAATTAGTCAATTAACCAATTAGTCAATTCCCATTTTGGTGATGTATTCATTTTGAATCTGAGAGGTCATTTATTTTCTGGCTATGAAGATGAACTAACAGTTCGAAACCGGTAGCCTAAGGTTTTATTAAAGAAAATTGTGAGAAAGGACCATAATTCTTTTACTATTTATTTAAACATTACTCACACAGAGTCCACCATGGAATCTCATTAATATTTTAATGTTTGTTTAAATTTGAACAATACATTTTTTTCTTTGTTAATAAGAATTAATTTTTAAGATTATCAATATCCCATAAATCACTTTAAAAATCAATTTCATTTAACATATTGGGAAAATCTTGCTTACGAATATTGTTTATGCACCACCTTACCAATATAACGCTAAAAGGTAAGTATTATATATTATTTGTGCGGAAGATTTAACATATATTTCATACCTATATGGGGAAACGCATTGATGGGCTTTCTTAATATATTTAATAGTATTTACTTAGGTATCTATAATAAAAACCAAAGTACAAGTTATTCTCTATTTATTCCGCTACGCATTTCATATATTTAAGTCGGTATCCGATCAATATTAAACGAGATAAACGGATAAATACCTAAACGAAACCAAAATAACAATGTAAACCTTATGGGCGTATATGAATCCTTTTCCTATTCTAGCTCTATCTCACTTGTGCAATCTCTCACTTTAATGTTAGAGTCAATCCGTGAACAGAATGCGCTATCCATATAATAATACATCCATGTGCACAACCTATCCCCCAAAAAAATTTTAAGGTATTTCGATAATAAAAAAATTTCTATATGTTGCAATATTTGTGCCGGTCACTACATACTGTATAATAAACTCGGTACCTCTAAAAACAAATACAGAAACCGGTCAATTCAATCTTTCTCCGGCGAATATAAAGAGTAGTATTCAATTCTGTTGATTTAAGCAAGATCAGTCGATACACGTAAGCACTTAAATTATATCATATAATATTGTAGTTACACCATAGTTACATATTGTTCGTTCACGCGAAAAGATAAAAATATGTACATATATATACACTGACTGAAATTCAATTGAATCCTTAACAGCTGAATTCAGCCTAAAAAATTGTTATTCTGTATTTATGTAATAATTGCAATGCAAACAGATCATTATGGATTCAGTAGATCTAACTCTGCGTTTAAATGATAATTTCTAGTCATTATTGGATAAGACATCTTTCCTAAATAAATAACTACTCCTAAATAACGATGCAGTTCATTTAACCAATTCATTATTATCGCATTTTGGTTTTTATATTATACTTCAAAATCATATGGTACAAATTCTCTAAATACTAATTGTATGTGTGTGACTTTCTTTTTAGGTAATTCCAATTGTTCTTCTACATCAGTAGGTATAAGCTGTCTTAGTTGTGAGAAAATTTTTAATCAAACATCCTGTCCAACACAACCTATATGTGAATTCATTATATCCTCAAACAAGACTATATGTTCATGCCCGTCAGGATATGAACGTTTGGGTTGCAAAAGTATAAATTCCTATATACTGTAGTTAGAACGAAGACCGTTAACAACTATAATTCTAGATCGCTGTCCCAAAGGATGGTACGGATTTGGTTGTAAAGATAAATGCGAGTCTAACTGTGAAAAATCATGTAATCATGTAACTGGAATGTGTGACATTCAATTAAGTAAGTAGGTTCTAGAGTTATTCGAGATACAATATTGTCTACTAAAGAAAAAGCGACACCTAATTATCAGAACATCTAATTCATTTAATTTCTTCTATAATTAATTATTAACTCTCGACATTAAACTTATTTCACTTAAGATATCAATGAACGTAACAAAAACATCTGCAATAATTTCATGGAATGCACTTACGATTAATAGCCATAACGGAATGTATAAAATAAAGTACTGGGTAGGTATTATAGTTTAGTGATGGCGCTATTACATTGTGTAATGAATATTTTAAGAACATCAACAGTAATAATCAATCTAAAGGAAGCAAAGAGATTACACTTTAAACCGAAAAGCCTTTCGCTGACTTAAAGAATCTAGAACCATATTCAACTTATCTAGTGATACTATTTAAACTGCTACCACATGCAGCACATCAATTAGGGAACGTAACACAGAATTCTGCTGCATGTAAGTGAATATTGCTTACAATTCGTTCATCTATAGTATTTATTTGTATAAATTTTGATTATCCCTTTTTTTCCGGAATTTCAATTATATATAAAATACCTACCATTAGCACAAGTAATATTTTAAATCTGTTCCTTTATACTTTCTTTCTCTTTCTTTAGTGTTAATTCTGATTTTGTTTTACTTGATATTTGGGTAAATTAAAGTTTAATAAAACATAAACTTAAGCTTTTTATAATTGCCAGCTTGATGATAACTTATTACATTATTTTAATCATGTTTTTAAGTATTCAATATTAAGCAAACATAAAGTAATTCTTACACAAAGAACAATTATTAAGCATAAGACAATTACATTGTAAAATGCTCTTCGACTAAATCGCATTATTTCATTTTACTCGCATATAATTTTAAAATGTATGTCTCTAATATCTAATTGTTCTTTATGTAAAAATGAGATAGTCGCGTTTGCTTACAAATGTAGGTTTAAAAACATGATTAAAATAATATTATCACTAATCAAGTTGGTGAGTCACTAAAGGCTTAATAACCTATTGGCGATTTTGTGTACAACTAATGACCATAATAACCTGAGAGTACTGCTCCGTTCATGGATAACACTCTTTCCATCTTGTTTTCTTACCAGTCTCTTTATTTGTAAGAAATACATATGCATACATAGATGTCTTTCATAACGAACATACATTGAGTCGCAATCCACTGCTAATTCATTATTTCTACATCTTCGCTGGCTAATAATAACACCATAATAACACCTGTTATTTTATTTCGTCTAGTTATACCTTTCAGTTCTACATCTAAGACTTTGTCGTCTTTCATATTGTTCTTCATTATTGTTCTCTCTCATATTGTTGTGCAATGGAAAACAGTTTGATTCGTCAGATTTATAATTAGTATTAAAAATTAGTCGTCAAAAATAAGGAGATGGGAATTGCCAAATTGTATAGTATATAAAAAATATATTAAATAGTGAAAATAAGTAGATATGCACTCTATACAAGCATTATACAGATGTTGAACGCGTATATGTATAGACAAACTAAAAATAATTGTGCCCCATTTAGAGATAAGATGTATGTAGTAGCTGAGATAAGAAATTGTGATGTATTAAAAAGTAAGAGGATATAAAACCGTTATACGTTTTATAAGAACTTACGTAATCTGAGTATTAAACATTACAATTTTAAATAAATGCCAAAATATGAATTAAATCATTTCTATGTAAGTCATTTCATATAGAATAGTCATCATCATGTTATCGAATATTAGAAAATTATGCGATAAATAAATCGAATAGATTCAGTTGATTTAAAATATATGGTCATCAATGAACAAGATTAGCCGAGCAATTATCTAGGAATAGCAAACGATCCAATGAGTACAAGTGAATAGAGCGTAGAGCAGGAGAAAAAGTATCCGGACAGTGCGCGAAAGAAGGAGGCTTCTTACTCAAACTCTACGGGAACTTTATTGTCCTAGAGTGCATACAAATAATGTCTGTGCCACAGACAGTCCATGTAGGTATACTAAGTCAATAAAGTACCCGTGCATTTGTGTGTGTCTTTCTTACATGCACTGGCAGGATACTTTTTCTCTTGCTGTACGTATATGTGGATATTAAGCAGACGAGTGCGGCGATAGAATGATCACTTGCGTTGTTGCTAATCACGCGCCCAAGGGATCGCCGCACTCGTCTGTTTAATATTAACACAATGTACGCTTTATTCACTCGTACTCATTGGATCGCTACCTATTCCTAGATAACTGCCCGGCTAATCTGTATGTATACAGTACTAATTTTGCACCTATGGTCGGGACTCGGCTTAATCACGAACATAATTAGCTCGATAACTTAAAAACCGTAACAAATAGAATAGTCCTCTCCCAGACTTTTTTTGAGAAAATTTCATGCTCTACAAAAAAGTCCTAAAAGTTTTTTGGTATCTTCTTCTTGTCTGCATCAGGTTGGCTGTCGATATCCATCAATAGGCGCTTTTTATATTGTTCCTTTAATGTCTTAATCACATTCTGATCCATGGGCTGAATCAGAGCAGTTGTATTTTTTAGCAAATACAAAATCTCTATGTAACCATCGGCTGTCTTAACTCTCAATTCCTCTATGTTCGGATGTCCGGGACCACTATCCAACAGTAAAATGGCCTTTAACGGCAGATTTTTACCCTTCAAGTGTTGTTTCATCTCCGAAACAAAATGGTTGGAAAAACAATCAAGGAAAACTTCTTTAGTTACGCATGCTCGGATTTGACTCATATAAATCACTGGAAGAGATTCAATCTTGGTGTTCTTAAATGCCCTAGGGGACTTAGATTTACCCATAGCTAACAGTTTTAACATATCACTACCAGCGGCATTTGAGCATACCATTAAGGTGATTCTTTCTTTTTGAAGTTTTCTTCCGGAAACGTTTTTTTCATTCTGTGTTACAAATGTCTTTGTTGGAAGTTGCCACCAATTTAACCTGGTTTCATCGGCATTGTACACTTGTTCAGGCGAAAGGCCTTGTTCAACGAAGTTAAAAACTTTCTCATAATAATAATAATATAGATAGATAGATAGAGATAATTCATCTCCGCTCATTTGTATGTAACGAATACCATGCCACTTTTTGAAATTTTCAAACCAGTCATTGCTAGCAGGAAAATCATCTTCTTTTATGATTTCATTATGACAAAATTGGGCTTTCTGTTTTAGAATATGCCCAGAAATAGCGGCTTGTATGTTTCTTTGCTGTTTAAACTAAGCATAAAACTTGCTATCAACTTGGGTATATTCGCCCATTTTGAGGGTTTTTCTCTTGGAGTAGTCTTCAACAGATTTTATAAAATCGTCTATTTTTTCCCTATTTGTCACAATGTCACGGTAGGTCGATCGATACCATAGACTTTAGCAATGACAGTGGGAGTTTCACCACTGTCATACCTATTAATAATTCCCCATTTCTCAGGAAGAGTTAAAGTTTTATGCTCGCCATCACACAACCCTTAACAAAACTAACAGTAAAATATTAAAAGGAAACAGAGATATGATCGCGCAAAGTACATATGCACGTATCGCTACTGAATGCTACTGAACACAGCAAGTAACTAACGAAACTGCTGGATCGGGGAAAGACAGGTTGCAACAGACGTCATCTGTATGTCTAGACCGATACGAGGGAGCGTCGGACTACCGAGCATGTCGGACTATCGAGATTTAACTGTATTATAATATTCAAGGATTACTAAGATTTTAAATACATTAAGAATGCATATTTGTCGGACTTTCACCAGAAAAGCACTTGTAACTCGAACACCGTAAAAAATACAAACTAATATGTCTAATAATGAATGATAGAGAATTTTTAAATGTATTAAAAAACGCATTAATATATAGGTTGCTCCATTAAAAAAAGTGTCTTTCATTGATGTGAACTTAGTTAAAATCAACGTTAATTTTGGACGGCCCTGTATACATAGACATACCTAATTTTGAAGGAGTAGATTTGTTGCGCTGTATTTCAGTTAGTGACATGTCAAGTATCAAAAATTTACCAGCAATGGTTCCAAAAATACAGAATTTTTTACATAGCGTTGCAGTTAACCCACTGTTTGAAAAAAAATTAATAACTCAAAAACAGCTGATTTTAGGTATAAGGTACCTTACGTATACGTATAAGTTTTGATGCAGAATTGCATGAGCGATCCAAAAAGCTCATAAAAAATATACCACGCTATTTAAATTAAGAAAGTTGACGTGAACTTCCGGTAAACCGGAAGTGACACTATCCGTACAAGTTTTCAGAATTGTAGGATTTCATTCATCAAAATTTTAAAATGAAATTTTGCGGTTGAGTGTAATTGAATGTAAATGCCTATCTGAAAGTGTTTTTAATACTTCACTTCCACTTAATCCAATAAACTTTAGTTAGGTCTAAAACCCATAGTTACGGAGAGAAAAGCAATTAAAGTCGAAAAAAAGCGTTCCAAGGTCGTCCATTTTTTATAAGAACCGGAAACGAATACTAAAAAACTAAGTGTATCACTAAATGTCCCAAATTATTGAGTAAAATAATGGCTTCCACTCCATTATACGGGGGGATCGAGTTTTGTAAATCCATTTCGGACTTAGTTGTTTCAAATGGAACAGCCTGTATATTATTTTCATGTGTTAAAGAGAACCTCATCAGCTTTTAAAAAATATCATACCTACACGTTATTCTTTTAACTAGCGGCTTTTAAGCAAATTCACCGCAAATGCAGTATTTTGAAATTTGTTACATTACATACAAGACGCATATAATTGGTAATAAGCAAACTATTAAAAAATATTCAGTATGCAAAACTATGATTTAGTGACAAGGAAAAATATTGATAATCCAAAATTGTTAACAATAGATCTTAATATGCTCCATGTAAACAAAAACACATTTAGAGCCGAACAAAATTGTATATTTAGTTCGTGATAAAGTTTTAAGATAAAATAAAACGTAGAACTTACGTCCAAGTAGTTTTTTCAAATAGGCTCATGAAACTCATTATTATTTATTACCATTTATAAATAATCTTGTAGACATTATTTATACAGTGTAATATATCATATGAGACTATGAAACAAGGCCAAACTATATTTAGTTTCTAATGCTGTTTCAGCACTAGGTCCAGTTCGAAATTTAACTATCTATTCAGTAGGAAACGAAAGCGTAGAACTGAGATGGATGGAACCATATTCCACCGGACTGCTAGAGATGTATCTTCTGGATTACAGGATTACTTCGAGTTCACAGTTTGGAAATGCACGTGAAATTCCAGCAGGAACACGCCAGTGCAGTATATGGAAAAATCATATATGTTCTAAAGTAGATGCTCTTATAAGCAATAGCGAATATAATTTTAGAGTAGGAACAGTATCCTATCATTTTTATACAGCATTTTTGTAGTAGTATTCATTTCAGGTATACGCTAAAAACAAAAATGAGTATGGCCCTTCAACTAATGTAACAACAATAATCAAGGAAACAGGTTAGTTACAGCAAGGATTAAATAAAATTTGGTTGTTGCGAATCCTACTTAGTATATTTATTTTTAACTTATCTTTCACATAAAACCTGCTTTCTAAATACTTCATCTCAGAATGTTTATTTTGACTTTATATTAAACTTCTGTAATAGTTCACGTGTGTATCTTGAAATATCTTGGAAATTTGGAAATATTTAAAATTATATGCCGTCTTTCTATTACGAAGGCTTCCAGATTTTGATGCGTCATAATAAACTAATACAGGGTAATTGGTGAGAATGGCCTATTAAAAATATTATAGAAACGGAGCGGAATTTTAAAACAAAATTTTGCAGTTAGAGATAGTTAAATACGAACTATGACGTGAAAATATTTTTGAATAAATATCACTTCCGGTTAACCGGAAGTGGGCATAAACTTCGATTTTTTAAATAGCATGCTATAAAATAAATCACAATTTCAGCTTTCATGATAAATTTTACACATATTTCATGTATTATACCCTATACCTAAATACCATTCCTTCTGAGTTATTCGCAATTAAAGAAAAAAAGTGACATATACCGATCTTACTTTATAGTGATATTACGTCACTTAGAAGTAAAAGAGACAAATGAAATTTGGTATACGCACAGCTGATATTGTGTAGTTACACAAAATTTGAAGTTCTTCTTTGTAACGTTATACATGGTGTTTAAAAACTTAGTTGCTTATAAATAAGTTCTACTTTCGGAAAGTAGATTTTTTAAACGGAAAGGTATATATTTTCTTAGATATTCTGATTCTGTAAAATATTCTCTTTTAATCTGTATTAGGTATTCCTATACCTAAAATGGAAGGTCAATAAGTTATAACGATTTAATTAGCCTCCGTACATAAAATGCTCAGATATGTCAATTTGCTGAACTAAGGGTGCTTAGCTTGTTTGTTTTACATACTTACTTGTCACTTATTTTGACGTCGGTCATTTTAGTTAGTTGTTCTCGCGTAGACTGGACAAGGTTACGTTTTTTTTTTCAAGATTAAATATCGCGAAAACGGAAGCAATACAAAATGCGCTCTCAACGGAACAAACTAGCGCAGCGCGGGAGCAAAACGATTGCTTCATCAAAGTTTTAAAATTAGAATGTATTGCATACCAAAATACTATGTAGATATACTTTTAAATTGTTGCAAAGAACCTTTAGCAGAAAATGAAGCTCATACTGTCACTAAAGATTTCAACATTACTCACATAAAATATTTGAATGATCTGACGAATGCTTTCAGAAATATTTTGATAAAAACAATTCTGCGTTTTATGAAAATTTTATATTATCTAAGAACAAAATGAAAGCAATTGTGAAAGGATTCGAATTTTGTTACCTAAATAATAACATTTTTTTGTAGACAGTTTATTTTATTATGTATAATTTTGCCTTCAAAATATATATTTTATAAGTAAATAATGTTCAGGGCACATAACAATTTTTCATTTCTACATGGAAAACACTTTTTGTTGTGAGGGCTTTCAGCTTTGCTCACTCTTAAGTTCGAATAAGTTGTATATATTTTTTGTAGTTTAATTTTCACTTTTGTTTTATTTTGTAATATATGTTACCGTGAAAGTCAGAAAACCGGTGATAGTCGAGATATACCGGTGAATGTCAACATCCACCAAGTTACTTGGCGTATTTCTGATATATTCATCAAATATCATTATTTCTAACTTACACCGGCAAATGTCAACATTCATCATAGGACTCATGGTGTATGTTCAAAAGAAATTTTTTATCGAATTGAACAAACGACAACCCTTCTGACCATTTGTTTGAATCATTATCATGCATGCACGCAGTTAACATATTCTGTATGTCCTGATTGGCACTTTCGACTGAGCCTTATGATTGGCTGTGAGAAGGCTTTCCGTGCACTATTTTAACATCTTTCCACATAGCGCATAGTTCAGATATGACTTGGTTACTGAACTCTCTGCCACTATCCGAATGCAATATAGCGGGAGTGCCAAATGTTAAACAATTTAAGAAGGTGATATGCTACTTCTTCCGCTCTCTTAGTTTTTAACACTCGTAGCTGGACAAACTTGGTTAAGTGGTCTTGGTAAACCATTATAAATTTGTAATCGCCATCGCTGTGTGATTGCATGCTATCAAATCGACTTGACATCTAGAGTTTAATTCGGAATAATTATTAACTCACAAGCATCATGTGATTTTGACGTTAGGCTTTGACAATAAATCTTTGAGCACGCTTATTTTCCATAGCACACTGGATAAGTATCGATGAGTTATGTATGTATTTCTCAAAAATTCTAATTATCTCCTAAACTATCAATTTTAGCTATGGGACATGTGGGACATAAAAGATGTAGAATTGGACGCTGAAGACGAATAAGTAATAAAATATGGGGGAGGGGGGAGGTCCTATTTAAAAACATTAAGTTATGTATATATAATGCAATTTTTCAACCGCCAATTGGAGGTTGGAAAATTATATATACATCTACTTACGCCAAGAAAATAAACACTTCGGTGCTAAAACATTAAGTTATGGTTCTTCAAAGTTTCGAAGAGTTAACGTGGCATAGTAAAGTAACCATGCAACGTAGACAGTCGTTCTCGGTGCTAAAATAGACTCCAACATGTTGTTTAAGCATGTTATGAATTCTAAACTGATATCGGAGAAATCGAGTGTTCTCCGATTTTTTGAATAAATGTCGGCTATAGCAAATTTTTTTAGAAAAAATCGAATAACTACAAAACACCCGAATCAAATTGAAAAACCTAAATGTATTTATAAAGCCTAAAAATAAATGAATCCAAATATATCAAAATATACAGAGTGTTCTGTTAAAAATAACAAAGTAGACGGCGACTTCAGGTATAAGTGAAAGCACTAGAAAAAATATTTTAAATGAAGAGAACACAATCGATTATATACGATTTTGAATTTCCAAATTTATATTTTGGTCAGAACCCCATAAACTTCTAATGAACGGTCTCGCTGAGACACCCTGTATGTACTTTACTATGACGCGATCAAAACCCGGACGCCCTCATAACAAACTCGGACCATGGAAGCCTTCGATATCATGAAAACACTTTTCGCCAAAAAGTATTAACCCGAGAGCATGTGAGAAACGTGTGAGACAGAGGTACTTGCGCGCGTTTGCAGATTTTTGATTTAGTGGGACAATCGAGTAGTTTCTAAATTTGTTATGTTTCCCATAAGCATATTTTATTACATTACGTTTCAAGTCAATATATTTATAGTCAATGCTACATGGTATTTAGCAAAACAGTTGATATTTCATAATACATATTTTCAAACATACACACATATTTTGTCTAATGAAGTAGTAATTTTGTTGGATACAATACAATAAATACAAAACTATTAACAATTGAATTACAACATTACATACATCCAGATAGAATTTCAGATTTAAGTCTATGTAAGTAGTAAGTAAACTCTGCGGGCATCAGACCAGTCAATCGACGTGGACACGCTGTATAAACTGTAGTTTTGACAGGTAAAACCTGTCAAACTGTCATAATTATGACAATTTTCTGGTTTTACACAGGTTTTAGTGTTTCAGTCGACTATAACTTCATCAGTGCACGAGATGATTTGATCACGAAACGTTGACTTCTCCGCGCAAACATTGTATAGAGAAGTCTATATGTTAATGTGGACAAATAGAGAAATCAACACAACTAGGTAACAGGATTTACAACAGCCCACAAGAACTAGACAAAGAATCTATGCAAACAATATTTCTAACAAAAAGTTTTTCTGCGTACCAACAAATAAAATAAATATAGATTTTGTTCGAAACTTGTTTAACATGCTTGTTTGTTTCTTAGCACCTGCTTCTCCTGAACATATAGTTTACTCCTGGAAAAAGAACACTACTTTATATTTGCGATGGAGGCATCCATATATTGAGAAGAGTCGCATTTCCACGTTTGTAATTTACATATCTTCCCATCAAATATATAGTTATAATGTTACGCAGGAGCAACTTGAGTACGATTGTGAAGTACGTTTACCCTTTAGTACTAATTTCCATTTATTATAGTGTAACTATCGTTTCAGGTGGAATACTCTAAATTAAATATTACTTCTTCGCAAAATGTTGCACTGTTCCTATGTTCATGCAATAGCGTTGGATGCGAAGGTACAAACGTAAATATATCAACACCACCACGCGTGCCACGATTTTTGAGTGATTCCATTATGCCTAATATGACTTCAACTTTAATCAATATTCAAATACCCCAAGTAATCGATATTGAGGGTGAAAACAGGTATGCTTATTAGCTGTATTATGATTACCAATATACAGTTTTTGATTAACAATGTAAAATATATTACACATTTGTATAGATAATAAGATCGTCAGACCAAACTTTTGATTAAATTAGTTTTGAAATTGGTGTGTATACTCGTTTTAAGGTTACAATTTGAACCAACTGTCGTATTTTTGTTACAGCTTAAGTACGCTTAAGACTTATTCCAATTTACTTTTGTACAGACTAATTCCAATAGAAATTCCTTATATTCCACAATGCGTTTTAGATATGTCGGTATATTAAGATATACCAACGTAGCCATATATATTAGACACCCTTCCAAAAATTCGATTTACTAACACGTTGGTTCGTTGAAAATAACGTGTGTGTATTAGCCTGGCCGGCACAATCCCCGGACCTGTTACCTATTGAACATTTGTGGAAGATATTGAAGAAAAAGGTGTCTAGATATAAATATGCTTTCAAAGAAATGTTAAAAGCAAAAGTTTTGGAAGAATGGCAAAAGCTTTCTCCACAAATGTGTCATAATCTTGTATCAAGTGTGCCGCGCAGGATCGGTGCTGTAATACAGGTATATGATGGATTACAAAATATTGATATTATCAATAAATTATCATTACAAACCTTTTCTGTGCATGTGTTAATTTATTTCCAATACATACTTTCTCATCAACGCTGTAAAGCGCGGAGTGTCTAATACATATGGCCACGATAGTAAAAGGTGTCCCAACAGGAACTTGGGGATTTAAATTTCACATTATTTTCAAATAAGGTAACTTAGCAACCTAATATTTGGTATACGTCATCTATAAACTTGTAAAAGTCATGATGCAACGTTTCACGACTGAAGAACGTATCCAAATTGTTCAAATTTATTATGAAAATGGTTGTTCCATTACGAACACAATTCGTCGACTACGCGTTGTTTTTCATCAGAATCATATTCCCAGCAATACGGCAATTAGAAATTTAATGGCAAAATTTGAGCGAACTGGTTCTGTTCTCGATGTAAAGACACCACTACATCCTCGTAACGTTCGGTCAGTTGAAAATACCGCTAGGGTGAATGAAAGTGTTACCGAAAGTCCGAAAACTTCAATTCGTCACAGCTATTGGCCATCTCAAGATCATCTCTGCAACGAATTTTAACAAAAGACCTTCGGCTACGCACATACAAGATCCAGTTAACACAAGAATTGAAGCCCAGGGACCATCACCACCGCCGTATCTTTGCCAATTGGATTTTGGAGCAAATTGAATTTGATGAAGAATTCTGTAAGTGAATCATTCGTCACTGAATACGAAGCCCATTTTCACATAGGGGGTTACGTAAATAAACAAAACTGTCGCATTTGGGGGCGTGAAAATCCTCGAGAGATTATTGAAAAACCCATGCACCCAGCACTACGTGTCACTGTATGGTGCGGTTTCTCGGCCAGTGGTGTTCTTGGACCTTATTTTTTTGAAAATGAGAATGGAGAAGCAGAAACTGTCAATGGGGAGCGGTATCGACAGATGTTGAATAACTTTTTATGGCCTCGTTTGGAAGATATGGACCTCAACAATCTTTACTTTCAACAAGATGGTGCCACTTGTCACACTGCCAGGAAACTCTAAATTTACTGCAGGAGAAATTTCCTCGCCGTGTGATTTCTCGTAATGGTGACGTGGATTGGCCTGCAAGATCCTGCGACATAACACCGCTGGAGTTTTTCCTTTGGGGTTTCCTTAAGGATCAAGTCTACACAAATAATCCACAGACAATTGATGACTTGAAAAATAACATTCGTGCTGCTATTGGCGAGATTAACTTGCATATGTGTGATAAAGTCATTGAAAATTTAGAAAAAAGAATCGCTGGGTGCAATAGAAGTCACGGTGGACATTTATCCGATATCTTGTTCCAGATAGAATTTTAGAGTTTCTATTTTATGTTTACGTTAACAAATCGTTGAATTTCTAAATACTACGCATGTTATTTGGAATTTAAATCACCAAATTCCTGTTGGGACACCCTTTATTTCCAAGTAACTTTTTTTTTTTAATATTTTTAATAAGTCAAACTTCAGTTACATGTTGAATAATAAGATATTTTGACTTTCAAATTTTGTTTGTTTCTATAGTAGGCTAACAATTTGTCCTCCTCCTATACATTAAATCATAATTACTTTTTAGAATGTGTATTTTATTTGGGCGAAAACAAATACTTTGCAATAGTCTATCTGTAACATGAAAAATGAACTTGAATAGTCAATTTTTGGAGCTACTAACTACTACTACTTTACACTCTAACTCCAAAGTTGTTAAGTTTCTCTAGAAGAGCTTCCAAAAATGTGGTCTCATAGTAGACTAAAGTTGATAAATAATAAAGTATTTCTGTTTGAAGTCGAAACTGCTGTACTTATTAATCAGACAGAAGGTGAATCCTTTTCACAGCTTTTCTGTTATTGCACTAATATACCTTTTGAAGAGACTTTTCTCGAAACCTCATTTTTAAAACCTAAATTATGTAGGTAATCTATTTTTGTGCCATCACTGCACTGTCGAAGAATTACAAAACAACATTTACGCTGTTCAAGTAATAAATATGTATACTTACATCACGTAGTCTTGATGTGATAATCAAACTCCTAATTCCGAATAAATTATGCCTTTTAAGTGGATTCTTTTGTTGTATCTAAGTTTGTTTTCCTGAAAATACACATAACTTAAGAAAATAACCTATTAAAAGATTAACGAAATTAATTCAATTTGTTCAATTGGCTTCCATAAAAATAATTAACCGCATATTTTTAGCAAATTATATGTCGTTGTCACTGATATGCAGAATTCAGTCGACACATCTACAATATTTGAAGATGACCAAATACTACAGAAGGCAGCAGTTGATCCAAAATTAAATTCATGGATTGAATTAGAATACTCACTAAAAGAGAACTTTTCGAAAGAGCTTATTATTGGAAATTCCAAGAAATATCATTTGGTTGCTGGAAATACATACCGAGTGACTCTTCTATTACAAAATGAATACAAAAATGTTAGTAGATATTCTAAGATCAGCTCAGAAATAACCATGATAGAGAACTCTAACAATAGCCTATTTCTGTATATATCTATTGCTGGAGCAATTATCATTGGAATAATAATATTCATGTAAGTATTCATATATATTTCATTTCGTTAGCATTTTAATGTGTCGTTTTGAAACTGTCAATCCACATGTATTATTTATCAATTCTTCACACTTGCAACATACTTTCTGTGTCATGTGTGTATGTATTTATTAAAAAGAATCTGTAAAATGTTACTACAACTACTCTTAAAAAATTTAGTCCATACCTATAGCATGAACCATATCAGTTAGTTTTGACTTGAATGAATGAAACGAAAGAAATAATATTTTTAGCTTGTTCCATTCATAACACAGAAACTCACATATATACATATATATTTACATACATATGTAGAATATAAATAAATAAAACTTACTGCTGTAGGTATATATGTACGACATTTCTTTTTTAAGAGAAAAGGGCAAACAATTTAAGACGAATTGATTTTTAACGGTTAAAACCAGTCCATTAAAAATCACATAGGCGAAGGACGCTCTAATTGTTTCAACAAAAACTAAGTTGGGTGCTACTGCTAGTTATTATTTTGTGGGTGCCATTTTTTATTGTTTTTGAGATTTTTTCAAAAAAATCTTTAAGAAAGTATGTATGAACTCCTCGGCTAGTTCTGGAAAAAATATAAACATATTCCCAATACTAGAGCTGGGCTTTTCAAACTATTGCATATCCGTTAGTGTAGTATTATATAACGGTAATTGCAACTGTATTTATATATTATATATTTTCAGATTCTGCCGTTATAAACGACGTAAAGGTAAAGGTAAGGAAACAATTTTGTAAGCACCATTTTTGAAGATGTAATATTTTATAACTTAAATCCCACATTCGCAGAAAACGTAAACGAAACGTTGCCTATGGATCATACGTATGAAGAATTAGATTTGTTACCGGAAGTTGCAGATAACTCTAAGGTAATAAAGCCCACCTAGTATGCGGAAGTACAGTATATATATTGATAAGAGAGATAATTGAAACTCTTTTTATTTCACGGGTCTAGTTTTGTGAAGATCTACAAACCTAAAATAATGCTGATTATAGAGGATGTCCTACTTCCTCTGCACAGACAGCAATTTTGTTATTTTTTTTAATACCAACCTAGATTTTTTATCATTTATTTTGAATCTATATGAAAAATAAAAGGGACTTTGTGTATGGTATTCATACGAAAAAGCTGACAGTTTTTGAGATATTTGGCTTATGTTTTTCTAGTAAATTTTCGTCAATCATAGTATCGCAAATTTTGTGGTTAATTAACAGAAAAGCTATTTTTGACCAAATGTTAGGCAATTATGGTTCATCAAAACACCATGTCAGTAGTTCATCTACAGTATAAGGGGTGCCCACAAAATCTTGTCAAATTTGACGAAGAAAAATATGAAAAATCTCCGTTAATTCAACTGGAGCACCCAGCACTCAGCAAAACTCAGAATTAAATATTCTACAACTTCGCTATAGCATTCCCTATACCTAAGTTCAACATTTTAGGTAATAACCGCTGTATTATAGTAAAAAGTGAGTAAATTTATGCATTACTTCAAATTTACACCATAAAAAAAAAACTTCCAAAATTAAAAATACAATTAAAAAATTCTTCAAAGTGTTCACTGTTCAAAAAATAATCCAACAAGTTTATAACAAGTTTTATTATTATTAAGTTATTATGTATAATATCTATCCATTTTGCAGTAGGTAGTTATTTTATTGATGTAGGCTTGTTGCTACAAAAACTGAAACATCTTTGCATTATTATTTGTTGTGAAATCGTATTGAACGCAAATATTTTTGTAGGACATTCAGGTAATTATTATAAACTTAATAAAAACCCAAAAAAATTAAAGAGATTGTTTGAAGAAACGAATGTTGGACATCGTTATTTTCTCACTTTTTACTATAATACTGCGTTTTTTACCTAAAATGTTGAACTTAGGTATAGGGAATGCTATAGCGAAATTGTAGAATATTTAATTCTGAGTTTTACTGATCAATAATATACAGGATGTTCCAGTTGAATTAACGGAGATTTTTCATATTTTTCTTCGTCAAATTTGACATTTTCTACTGCCCCCAGATTTAACCACAAAATTTGCGATATTATAATTGACGAAAATTTACTAGAAAAACATAGTAAGCCAAACATCTCAAAGATCGTCACCTTTTTCATATGAATACCATGCATAAAGTCCCTTTTATTTTTCATGTAGATTCAAAATAAATTATAAAAAAATATAAGTTTGTATTTAAAGAAACAAAGTTGCTGTCTGTGCAGAGGAAATAGAACCTCCTGTATAATCGGCATTATTTTAGGTTTGTAGATCTTGAAAAAGCTAGACACGTGAAATAAAGAAGTTTCAATTATCTATCTTGTCAACCTATATATTGTACTTCCGCGTAATAGATGGGCACCGTTTATACATGTAGTATATACGGTGCAAACCATAGATCTTCGGTCGGTGCTCTGTTTACCATAGCCCCTCTGTAATTAGTATTATATACTTTTTATTTTTTGGGCATAATGCGCGACTTAAGCATTGCCACTTATTTGTAAATACTTTTCAGGTACCAGATGTTCAAAGCAATAAATATTCAAATAGAATCGTATTACAGGATTTGCAGAATTACGTGAAAAGATGCTTAGAAAATCAAGAACTTGAGAAACAATACGAAGTAAATGCTGATATATTTTGACTCTAAGATATTTTTACTTATAAATTTTTGTAGATGATGCCAATGGGACAAACTCAAAATTGGAAATGTGGAATGGAACCTGAAAATAAGTCAAAAAATCGATACAAAAATGTTGCTGCTTGTAAATAATTGATTTAACATAAATATGGTTTATAAGTTTCATTTACATATTTACATTTTAGATGACCACACGAGGGTTAAATTAAAAGTATCGAATGAAGGTGCTGTCTCAGACTATATAAATGCTAATTACATTGATGTAAGTTTTGCCATAATACTCAAATGACTAAATAAATTAATTTGGTAATCATTTTAATACGAAATGTACTTATCCGTATAATAAAAATTGAAAAACGTTTCGACTGAATTAAATTTAATAGAAAATAAATACTTATCTATTATATCATTTTGATAATATAAGTATGTATTTTTATTAATTATATATATTATAATTAATTATATACCAATTACTCGCATAATTTTAGGGTTATGATGTCAATAAGGCGTATATTGCAACCCAAGGACCAAAGACAAATACAATAAACGACTTCTGGCAAATGGTTTGGCAAGAAAATGTAGAATACATAATTATGATAGCAAACATTACTGAAGGAGGAAAGGTATAGGCATACAATTTGATATTTTACAAAACAATTCACAATTTACTTACTCATATTATTTATTATACCATTCAGACAACTACGCTTGATGAAAATATAGATTCCCTGTTAAAAAACTAAAATGGTTCGTTCCATAAAAGGAGAGGAACACCTAAACTCTCTTGAAGTAGTGACATATAGATTTACAAGATAATTCGCCCTATAGCTATCAATAATTAATTATAGTCGTTAGTCGATTATCTACTCTCATTAAGTTAAGAATGTTGAATATAGAAATTTTGTTGATACCTATAATGTCATGTTATTAATATGTCTAGAAGCATTTACGATCGGCATCATGAAAGTTAAAACTTCCTTTGCGTTTCATTGTAACGAATGAAGTTTCAAGGTATAAAATTCGGAGTAACTTTATGGAAGTTTTCTCGCAAAAACCTTTTGTAAACATTTAATGAAAACCAATACGTTACGTCAACCATACCTTAAAATTCCTCCCTCCCCTTGCTCTCATAGAAATTTGGTATTACCGAATACCTAGATGTAACGATAGAGACGGTGAACGATAGAGTACGAAAACCCGGCACATGATTTATATGTATTCGATACATTGGCATACTCAGTATTAGTATGTGAATTTCGAAGTGGCGGTAGTGACTAGTGACCGCGCGGTAATACCGCGCTGTTAATCACTTTGCTCCCAAACAGCGACTGGTAAGTCGATCCGGATTTCAATTCTCCTAAAAATGTCACCATCTCTCCGGAGAATTGAAACTCGACTCCTATCGTTCCGCCGCAACGACCTTCAACGGCCTAACCACTGCGGTTCTCTATCCGTTTAAAACAATAATAATAATAATAGCAAAATACGTAATTATAATATTTATATACTCATGGAAATAAGAAGCACATGGAAATAAGAAGCACACAGATATCATAGAAGTACTGTAGCTTTGATAAGTGTTGGAAATATTACTTATTTATTTATTTATTTTTAATAAACTTTTATAATTTTCATTTTTTTACTCGTTATTAACTGCAGCTGACTTATATGGCAACTTTCCCTCTCTTAGCAAGTACAATAAAGCAACTTTGAATAAGGAATATTATGCTTTTAAGATGCATGAACTTTCTCAAATGTTGATCAGAAATAACCCACACGCTACTTAGAAGAAATTACATTTTTGAATATATATTTGCTTGTAGAAAAAAGTTGAACAATATTGGCCAAATATCACAGAAACAAATATTTACGGTAATTATACGGTTACGTTCACTGAAATTCTTGTCTTTCCCGAATATGGAATCAAAACATTCAAAGTAAGCTATAAAGATAAAGAACGTACAGTATATCACTTGCATTTCACTTGTTGGCCTGACCATGGTGTACCCTTCTATGCTCAAAGTTTGGCTCCATTTTTGAAGAGAACCATTACTATTCCCTACAGTAAAGCACCAATTGTCGTTCATTGCAGGTAAAATGTTTTATAACCAGTAATTTATTTTTACAACATAACATAACATCATATTTTAGTGCTGGTATCGGCAGGACAGGAACCTTAATTTTATCCGATATATGCCTGCGAATGGCGGCAAAAACTGGTGAAGTAGACTTTTCTTACAACTTATACAAGCTACGTAATCAACGCATCAATATGGTCGATAACATTAATCAATACAAATTAGTTCATCTAGTCTTACTACATTGTTTGATAGTACCAGACTGTACTATACAATGTACAGAACATATGGAAGATGACGTTAACATTGCACTATCGGATAAAATTCATAATCAAATGAAATATATTGAAGATTCGTTCTGGCAGGACGAAGCAATGCGCAGTGTATCTACCAAAATCGATGAACCCGTAATTAAAGAAAAGAATAGATTCGAGAACATTGTGCCAGGTAAGTGATTGACATACATTTAATATGGTTTTAAAAAATCTCAAAAGGATTCAAAAAATTCTATCTGTTGTAATAGTAGTAGTAGTCTGACAATAACTACAGGTGGCACGTCATCGTATTATATTGGTAAAGTGAGTACGGAATATCCGAATTCACTCCTTATATTGAAGCACTAATCGAAATTGGTTTATTTGTTTTTCTTATTAAATTCCATATTGAAAACCATTTTATTATTATAAAAAAAAATACATTTATATTCATAAAATCTTCCAATGAATTATGTAGTTAATATAATTTGGCTTGGAATTTTAAATTCTCTTTATTTTATGAGTGACAAAATGTAATTTAAAAAACAAATAATGTTTAAAAGAATATTGTTAAGTGATTAATGCATGTGAAAAACTGCACAGGATTAACTTCTAGAAGTACCATTAAACTGTAGCAATATTGCTATCCATAATTCCGAAGTCCATTTAATATAACCTTAGACAAAATTAAACACATCTGCTTTAAAAACATATTTATTTGAATTTCTAGCTAGATTTCATAAGTTTATGGGGTTTCAAGTGCTTGCAACCTCAATTTTGTCAACTACCAATATCAACAAAGCTATCAAGCACCTGAGTACAGACTAGCAATGCTCTCTTTCAATACAATTAAACGCGTAACAAACACTAAGCAAAATACATAATCACCCGTTAAAGTTTTTAATAATAAATGAAATTTCATGGTTAATAATTCTTTCTCCTATTATGCCTCCAATAAAATGTTAAATAATAATAAATAATATGCTGCAATAAACTTTTGTTTCTCGATCAAAAATCATACAAAAGCACATTGGATCAACTTTAGTATCACATCACCAATTTTACGATACATATTCAAACTACCAGAAGAAACTTAAATGTTTAGAACAATTCTATTACTTTAATACAAGATTTAATGTTATTGCTTATTCGTAGACAAATACGCAAGAATCGCTTTAGCACCGTATCCAGTTTCTGATGCTTCGTCCAAATATATCAATGCTATAAAAGTAGATGGATTTTGTGTATCTTTTCGTTTTATCGTCACGCAGTATCCATTAAGCAATACTGTTGGAGATTTTTGGCGTGTAATAGATCAGTATGAAATATCTGTAATTATCTGCTTAAATGATTTGGACTTAAGTGATGAGGTAATTGTAAAATATATTTACTATATTTCATTAATTCAATTTTCTTTCTTCCAGTCCTGCTGTACCTTTTACCCGAAACTCGCAGAGCAAATGCAACCTACGCCATATTTAAAAGTGGAATGTACTAATGTTTCAAAGGAAACATACTACAATATTACTACTATAAATATACAGAATTTTGAAAAGGTGAGGATAACGGAATACTATTACAAAGTCATTGTGCCAATGCATGAAACATTGTTATTTAAAAATTGTATCACAAATTGTTTGTTACAATTTCGTGCTATATTGTATTGCCTTAATCCGCAGGTTTTCAAAGAATTTTATGAATTGTAATAGGGTAATAAATGTGCTTATTGGCTATACAAATACTTATGGTCAGATAATAATTCATCATAACTACACTAAGCAACAAATTTTATTTTTTTTATTTTTTCTTTAATAAATGGTCCGTTTGTTCGCGCCAAATCATAAGTCTTGCGAATGGGATAGTGCTGTTCTTACCGTTTGGTCAGCCCCTCAGAATAACAGCACGCCATGGGCAGCAAATGTGAGGAGCCCATTCCTTGTCCTGATATGTAATTTATAGACCAAAATAATGAAAATATAAATTTTCTATTAAAGGCATACTATTTCGTTTATGTCAATGTCATGTATAACAAAAGCAGTTACGATTATTTGTACACGCACGGGACATTATGAAATAAGAAGATGTTCAGATATCAACATACTTAAATTGAATCTAACGAGCCGTGCATAGCTCCTTATATACCAACACAACCGGAAATCTACAAATTCCTAATTTCATTGGCTTCAGAGCATAAATGGACGTGGTTTAAATGCTGTGGCGTAGGAAACAGGCAAGGACATGTTCAGACATGTCCACTCAATGCTTGGCACTACAATGTATATTGTAATGTCCTTCTTATATAAAAGCCATTTTGAAATTCTGTAAAATTGAATGCACTTATTGAAAAAGTTATTTACAAGAACTTCTCAAAATCCTGACGTGATTAAGCAATTTAAAATTAGTTTCAGAATCAGCATGAAAAACAACATGAACTATACTTAATGGTGCATGAAAAAAAAATTGTGTTGGAGAGTGTTATCAATTATGAAGATCAGAACAGAATGAAAGTCAAAAATGACCAATAATGATGACTATACTCAAGTAAATCATTAATCAAAATAAATATACAGCTAATCGAACAGTCCCGCAACTTGGACTTAGCGGCAAATTCCTCGACGTTAAGTCACCTACATGTACTCCCAGATAGGGCGAAGCGAGATAGTGTGCTACAGCAGTGACCAAAAAACGTTAAAGGTCAAATAGGTACCGTAACGACGGATATCATTGTTCAAATGCGGAAAAAATGTCTTGATTAATATCAATCATATTAAAATTATAGTGTTACTTCATTTAGATGTTTAAATAATGTCTTAATAAATAATAAAATATAAACTACAATGACTACGGCACTATTTAAGCGATTATGTTCCAGGTGTTGCAATAATAATGATAATTCCTGGTGATTCCTCTCTGTCACAATGTGTTTGAATCTATCTGTCTATACTATAATTTGATTTATTTTCGTTCCATACCTTCATTGTGCTTTTTTTTTAATTTAGTACCTTCAGTTTCAAGCATATAATAAGCATAAACTATATTTTAGAGGTAGCTTTAGCTGTTTAGCCATAATGTAGATAGTAGCCACTAAATAACATAATTATTCATAATTTTTCGCCGTTAAAGATCTATATGTTTCGTTTTATTTAGGCACAACAACAGAGAATAATCAAAATTGTTCATCTTAATAAGTGGAAGTATTCAGAGGAATATCCAGAAACTCCAACAGCCCTTCTGATGACATATGAAGAAATGAATTACTTGGGAAAAAGTAGCAATACAATTTTAGTAGCCTGTTTGTAAGTCCAAAGAAAAATGTCCCATTCTTATTCAAATTTGATGTTAAACTTTTTTTTTGCACAGGGATGGTACTCGTGCAAGCGGTCTATTTACAGCACTATGTTGCTTAATAGATAAAATCAAAATGGAACAAATTTGTGATGTATGTCTTGCTGTTAGAACAGTAAGGCATAGTCGGGGAGAATTCGTAAGACGATCCGAACAATTTGCTTTCCTTTACAAGTGTGGTTTAGAATATGTTCAACAGTTTGAAATGTATTCAAATTTTTCATCGCAGAAGAAATAATATTATTTTGCAAATGTTATGTTCTGGAATATAATTTATTTGTAAGTTACAATACATATAATTTAATTAATTCTAAATAAAAGTATATATTTTAATGAAAAATAAGTTTTATTGCTTAACCAGTAAATATAGCAAAAAGTAGTATCGTATATGTATGTATGTACATACGTACGAATAAGCTTACATGATGTTTAGTCGAAAATAAAGCAAGATAGTTTAAAAAAACGATGGTTATTAAAGTAGGATATTCCAAGAATTGTAGTTAAAACAATTGAAATAAGAAATACTATAACGAACCCAAACCACCCGTGGACGTAGTAACAAAATTCTAGTACAAATAGATGCCCTCGTGTAATAATAAAAAAATAAAATAGTATAATGGTGTGCACGACAACAGCACAATAAGAAATTAAAATTTTAGATAGCACAAAGTTTTGTGCCGCAAACCGGAAGTTTTGTGCTGCTTCCGTTTTCAAGATATTTCCATTTCTTTTGGGGGTGCCGTGGACATGCCAGCACCCCGACGCCGACGGTCAAAAATTCAATATCTAATATGGCTAAAGTTTTGTGCTGCAAACCGCAAGCTTTATGCCTCTGTTTTCGAAATATTTATTTTTTTTCTACAATACCAAGTATATCTATTGGCAATTGTCCATATCGCAAGTAACAACTAAAAACGGATTTGGTCATAGAGGCTAACGTTTTGTTCTACTGTCACAGTTTTTTGTGCCATTGAGAGGGAGTTTTGTACTGCCCCCGTTTTGTCCCACAAAAAATGTTTGAATTTGGCATGTCTCCGGCACCCCATGCCCCATATTTGCTATATGCAACCGAATCATCAATCTTATATTGTGCTGTATCTACATACGCGGCGTGGAGTCTAATAGGTACATATGTGCTACCTGGTGGTAGCCTACCCTACCATTAACACAGGCCCGCTGTGTGCGGGCGTGCAAGGCGTGCACCGCACAGGGCGGCATTGTCAAAGAGGCGGCATCGGCGACAAAATCATATCGAAAGGAAAACAAAACATTGTTATAATTTGCATGTCTACAATTGTACAAGGGGCGGAAGGGCGGCATTTTCAAGGGGCGGCATCGGCAACAAAAACATATCGAAAGGAAAACAAAACATTGTCATAATTTGCATGTCTACAATTTTACAAGGGGCGGCCTAATCGGTATTACACGCGGGCGTTCAAACAGCTAGTGGCGGGGCTGCATTAACACTGCATGATCTTTCAAACAGCAAGATTTTTTATTTACAGGGTGGTACATTTAAAGTGTAACACTGTAATATCTCCGAAACCATTAGTGTTATGAAGAAAAGTGTTAGACAAAAGTTTAACTATATGAAGGGGCTTATTCGATGGCGCTACTGTTGTCACTACAAAGACACAAAGGTCATAGCAAGGTCAACTCTTTTTTTTTTTTCAAATAGTATTGAATTAGAAAAGTAGTAAACCGCATATAACCTCAAACTAATCGAGATATTTCGAAAAAGTGAGGACATAATAAAAGTCAGTGCAGCAATGTTTTTCCTTCGTTTGTTAAATGTAAAAGTAGCAAATAAATGTTAATAGTAGCTACAATTTGTTTACATAAGGTAAACAGTTGAAGAAAGCAGCCGGCTACGGAGATATTTACCCCTAACTACATACTACTAGATACCACACACCATATCTGACGTGTAGACAAAAATTGATGCAAGGTATGGTATTCCTAGAGGTATGCAACCCACCGCATAGTAGGCAAAACACGTAATCCTGCATATAACATAGGATACTTATTAAATCAATTATGAAGTTAATTTTAATTGGCATAAGAAATAAACAAGACCACAGAAATTCATTAATAATAAGTTTATTGATTTTTAAACAAAACAATTTTATTATATATATTATATATTTATTATTAATTATTTATGTTTATGCCGCTCACTAACGGCAGCGCTTAAAGTTTTTGCAAGTGAATGTAGCCTAATTTTAATATACAATGATCATTACAGACACGACTGGCAGTCGTCGGTGTAAAATGTTTCCTTTTTAAATTTTCTACCCATTTATGTAATATTTCGAAGTTACTGAATGGAAATCTGAAAATATTGTGTTTTAAAAAAATATTTGTAGTAGTAAAAAGAAATGTATTGCAATACGACTAAATATTAATTCTTAATTCAATAAAATGAAGGCAAAAGTTCACAATCTACTGGGCACAGTTTGACCTAGGTTACTAATAAACAACTAACAATAACAAAATGTAACTTAATAGTCCAAGAGCCCGTGAACGCCAGACTTACGTCATACTATAAAAGCTGAATTTTTTTCTGTGTGAAGACACTATACTAGGTAACAACGTTTGGCTACTATGAATTTCGAGTCGTGGGCCCTTCGACAGGTAACAGGTAGCAAAGGTGTGAAAAATCGCTACTTAATTACGTCATAGTATAAAAGCTGAAAATTTGATATGTTGTAGGGATAATTATAACAAACCACCATCCCCATTGCCAGACACTTTGCGTAGGCCCTTCCTCCGCCAGACACCCTTGAAGTTCATTATGACGTAATATTGTACTTACGTCATAGTATAAAAGCTGAAATTGAAATATGTTACTTGAGCAACTATTTGAAGATGTTCCCCAAGCAGCTAGACACTTTCCATGGTCCTAAAGCCGTGCCAGACGCAGTTAAAAAAAGACTCAAAATTTCTTTGTATTTGATTTTCTAAAAAGAACAGTAGGTCGTAGAGACAAATTTTATGAACAAAAATTGTAGAGAACAATTATATCTACAATTTATCTCATAGAAACCTTGAGCTGCGACCAAAATTGCACGAACTAGAGGGCACTGGAATTTCTAAAAATCACTTTTTTCGTTTTTTTTTTACGTTAAAACATGATTTTTGAGGTATAATTGGAATAGAAAAGTTGTAGAGCTAAAGAATATCTACAAAATCGTTTATATACTTTTTTCTCATACGATGCACCATTACAGAGATACAGAGTTTTTACTTATTTTTTCATTCTTTTCATGTACCATCGAGCAATCTCTTGACGATTTTTCGTAAATATGTCGTTTTCTATGCTCTGAACAACTTTTGAAGATATTAAAAGAGTTGTAGAGCATAAAATTGGTACAAATTTCACTTAAAATAATTTTCATAATTTTCATTATTTTCTTGCTTTTTCAGTTTTTCGACCCGAGCAATTTTTTCAACTAAAGCTACGAATGTTTTATGTTTAGGCAGTTTCCAAGATAAGCCGGTTTCGTCGGCGTTGTATATTTGATTACGTGAAATGCCAAATTCATCAATTTTTTCCTTGACTACTAGCAAAAGTTGTATTTTCTTCAAAGGTCTCGTGCAGTTGTTTCGCCTTCTCTTTTAGCATTGCAGCAGAAATCGGTAAGTTTTTACTTCGTTTTTTCAGAAACCATCTATACAAAGCAGTTTCCATTTTGGGATTTTCTGCTCGTTTCATTCTTCTACGTTTACTAATTCCGACATATGTATTCGACAGAGCTTTTAGAATTTTTTGTTAATTCCTTCTAATGCCGCATAGAGTGGATCTGGCAACTCCATATTCACGCGAAAGCGAACTTGCACTTCTACCATCATTAAGTTCTTTTATTATTTCACCTTTTGCACTTAATGTTCTTAGTACACTTTACTAACTACACAATAACTCAATAAAATACACGAGTAAAATGCAGGCGTTCAATCACAAACACGTTGTACCATCATAGATAGATAGATAGATAGATAGATATTTATTTATTTCAGAGACAGGAACATATACAAATAATATACATGTATGTATGAAATACGTCAAAAGAAACGAATATGAAGGAAACACTAATAGGTACCTATAAGAATGTAAACTAACAATTTAGATAATATTCCTGTACACTGTATAACTCTTTACCAATAAGGTAGTTTCGTAGTTTATTTTTAAATTGTTTGTAGGTTGAACTGTTTTTTATGTGAACATCAAGTGCATTATATAATTTTTGGGCTGCATAGTAGCAACCTTTTTCAAACAGACTTAGTCTATGTAGTGGCAACTGATAATAGTTATTCCTTAAACTGTAAGAATGTTCTTTTGTGTAACTAAAATTTTGCCTGTGATTGTAAACAAAACAAAGACATTTGTAAATATACACAGATGGAAAGGTCATTATATTTAGTTTCTTAAAAACGCCCTTACACGAGTCTCTAGGTTTTTTACCCGCTATTATTCGTATCACTTTCTTTTGTTGTTTAAACACATCTATGGCACCTCGTGATTGTCCCCAGAATATTACTCCATAAGCCAATAGAGAATAAAACATGCCGTAGTACGCTGTAACTAACGTCTGTAGATTGACGTTCTTTTTTAGTTCGCGAAATGCATAGCACTTTCTACTTAATTGCGCCACTAACGTACTGGTATGCTGCGACCACTTAAGGCCACTATCAATTGTTACACCCAAAAACTTGGTATGCGATACAAACTGAATATTCGAGTTTGGGAGTACATTTATAATGTCTGGTGTAAACGCACGGTCCCGATCAGTCTTAAATAACACACAATTAGTTTTAGAGTCGTTTATAGTCAACCCGTTTTTTATGCACCAGCGGTTCAATGAGGAGAAACTATTTCTAGCTGAATTTTCAATATCTTGTACATCAGATACTTTAATTAATAAAGATGTATCATCCGCATAGTTAACAGTTAAAACATTATCTGGTAGGTGATTAGGCATGTCGTTGATGTAAATTATAAAAAGTACAGGTCCAAGTACACTACCTTGTGGGACTCCATGTGCTACTCTCAGTGTTTTGGATTGCACTGCTGAAGATCCCGACCGTAAGCAGACTGTTTGTGTTCTGTTGTTTAAATAGTCTTTAAACCATTCCCAGCAAACTCCTCTTATACCTAGCTTATCGAGCTTCTGCAGCAAAAGTTCATGTCGTACACTGTCAAAGGCTTTCGTGAGGTCAACGAATACCCCAAGTGATTTATATTTATTCTCGAAACCAATCAAGATTTCATTTACATAGGCATAGATTGCAGTTTCTGTCGATCTATTCTGTCTAAAGCCATGCTGACTGTGTACGATGCATCCGTTGCTCTCTAAATATTTGATAAGCTGATTGCACACTATGATTTCTAATACCTTAGATATTGATGATAAAAGGGTGATTGGTCTGTAATTTTCAATTGATGTTTCCGACCCCTTCTTGTGGACAGGTATTACAACTCCTTGCTTTAAGAGTTCAGGAAAATTCCCGACTTCAGCGAACAGTTAAATATGTGCTCCAATGGATCAGCTACACAATCAACAACTCTCTTTAACAAAAAATTCGAAATTTCGTCCGCACCATGTGACTTCTTATTACTAAGCTTAGATGTAATTGCTACTATTTCTTCTTTGGTTACCGGCTGGAAGAAGAAGGAACCGTTAGGGCTCTTTACTAGTGATGTGTCAGATATGTTCGTTATGTGTTGTGTGCTGCTTCCTATAGAGACAAAAAAATTATTGAAAATGTTTGCTACATCTTGCTGCTTTTTTATCATACGGCCGTTGTGCTGAAGAATTATCTCTTTATGAATATTATTTTGTCTCGTGTTAACTACCGCCCATACTGCTTTACTCTTATTATCAGAGTTGTTAATAAGTTTATCATTGTAAGCCTTTTTGGTATCTTGTATCTTTTTTGTATAAAAAATTTTATAATTGTGTACTTGTTCTTTTAGGTTCAAGTGTGTATTGCCTATGTATATCACAGATCAAGTTATACGTTTCACGATAAGATCTGAGGTTGTCGGTCATCCAACAATTTTTTGGAGTAGTGTTAAGGGCAAACTTTCTCAATGGAAAGCATATCCAGAATAAGGTCTTGAGTGTATTAATGAAAAATTCATAAGCCACATTTACATCTTCTGCTATCCTTAAATATTTCTACGGTACGCTCATTTATTACTCGCCTGTAGCTGAATTTTATGCTACTTTCTGGATATGGCGTCCAACAGACTTGTTGAGCGGTGTGATCAGACAGATTGGAGTTCAAAGTTTGTGCAGTAATGTGTCCCGTGTAATTAGTAAACACGTTATCAATGCATGTGTTTGTCGTTGGGGTAATTCTGGTCCCTTCTTTGAATAACTGTTGCATATTGTATGAATTCATAAGAGCTGTCAATTTCTCAACGTCTGGTGTGTTTTGCTTCATATCCAGATTAAAGTCACCAGCTATCCAAACTAGCATATCTTCAGTAAACGCTTTATCTAGGATAGTCTCAAGTATGTCGATTAGTACGAGAATGTCTATAAGGCGAGAAGTTCTATATATGGCACAAATAAGCATTTTTCTGTTTCCATATTTAACTTCTACCGCAGCGCATTCGCATTGATATATAATGCTGAGATTTCTAATATCACTTCTTTCTATAGCTTTACATATTTCATTGCAGTATATTGCCACACCGCCATGACTATTTTTTGTTCTACAGAAATTTGAGACACATTTGTACCCACTTATTTTTATACTGTTTAACTGTTCTTCACAAAGCCAATGTTCCGTAGGGCAAAGAAAATTGCAACCACCGATGTCATCTAGAAACATTTCTAGCCGTTCCAAACTTGTAGTTAAGCATTGTATGTTTTGATGAATTAATTTTAATCTAGGATAATTGTTCTTATTATTTAGTGCTACTCTTATGTGTTTATTATCTTCTTCCCGACATTCATAAAAAAAACGATTAATTTTTGTACCCCTCGGCCACATTGTTGGATTTCTAACTTCATCCAGTAACTCGATCGGAAACGTTAGTTTAAACGATGAATATTTTTCCGGGTATTTAGGGATCATAGCATCGCATTGGACTTTCGATAGATTGTGTGCTGTAAGGTGTTTTATGATATCTTCAGATGAAGTTTCTGGTGCTAGGTTAAAGACATGCAGATATCCATACTGAGTAGATGCTTTGATAGTGGAGCTAGTAGCTGTCCCTATTATAATTTTACTTCTTCTGTTTTCTTTTCCTTTACGGATTACCTTTTGAAATACATCATTGTTGGAGTTCTCATTTGAGGCTACAGTTATTGGATGATGTTGTGATGTATCTTCTTTAGTTTCATCTACAGTTTTTTCATCGTTTTTAGGTATTTGCTCCGAATTATAGCGATTATTATTATGTTTGTTTATATCGGTTTTCTTTAGTATCTCCGCATAGTTTACGAGAGTTTTTTTGTACACTATTTGTGTTTTCTAGGTCAATAAACTCCATGTCGCTATTGCTCTTAATTAGGGGGTTCCTCCGATCGAGTCATCTAAGTGCGCGCACTCGCTACTAAATATAGGAGTACACATCTAGAATATGTAACTGGTTCATCTTATTGAGTTGGCTATTGTTCGCCTTATAGAATACTGTGTATAAAAATTTATTTGTTCACCTTACCGAACTGTTTATCTTATGGGATGTTCACCTTATCGCGACTCTACTGTATATATGAATAAATACTATTTTCTTATTATATTCCTTATTATTCAGTCGATACTCACGAAAAACCACCGATGGTACATGAAAAGAATGAAATGGTGCATCGTATGGAAAAAAGTATATAAACGATTTTGTAGATATTCTTTAGCTCTACAACTTTCCTATTCAAATTATACATCAAAAATCATGTTTTAACGTGAAAAAAAAAAAACGAAAAAAGTGATTTTTAGACATTCCAGCGCCCTCTAGTTCGTGCAATTTTGATCGCAGCTCAAGGTTTCTACGAGATAAATTATAGACATAATTGTTCTCTACAATTTTTGTTCATAAAATTTGTCGTTACGACCTACCGTTCTTCTAGAAAATCAAATACAAAGACATTTTCAGTCTTTTTTTAACTGTGTCTGGCACGGCTTTAGGACCATGGAAAATGTCTGGCTGCTTGGGGAACATCTTCAAACAGTTGCTGAAGTAACATATTTCAATTTCAGCTTTTATACTATGACGTAAGTACAATTACGTCATAATGAACTTCAAGGGTGTCTGGCGGAGGGAGGGGCCCACGCAAAGTGTCTGGCAATGGGGATGGTGGTGTGTTATAATTATCCCTACAACATATCAAATTTTCAGCTTTTATACTATGACGTAAGTCTGGCGTTCATGGGCTCTTGGACTATAACCTATTGTGAGCAGTAAATTCTGAACTTTTAGACAACAGTCTTGCTTACCGAAAATAATGAATGCTGCTTCCTGCTTTGTGTCTATTATTGCAACCGTAACCGAGCAGGATACAGGAATTTTATTGTAATGAAATAAATAATTTTCGAAGTTAAGGTGTAAATACCTACTTGTTGAAATTAAATGCCACTTTTAACTTTGAAAATTATACTCATTCTTTGCTCTAAACTAATGGCACCAGTAATGCAATACGAAAACCGTAATCATAAGCATATTTAATACAAAATACAAGCGTTCATTCTCCACACAGCTTTATGACAACTCATATGTTTTGCCTGCTATACAAATGGCGGCTCCTTCATGCGCGGGGACGGATTTGCATCAACTGGGGTAAATATCTCTGGCCGGCTATCGAATTAAATGTTCAAAATGGCGGCCACCGGCCTCAATGCACTTTCGCATTCGCGCAGAAAAATCTCTATACACACGCACACGATACACTTATACCGGTATGCTATATACGGAACCGATTTGCGTTCCGGACGCGCATGACGTAATTTGCGGAGCAAGCTGAAGCAAGGGAAAAGTGTTTGTATATACAAATCAACATCGTTGAGGTTAGTTTTGTTTACATCAACATCGTTGAGGTTAGTTCGGTTAGTTATCGCAGAGTGTCGCTGATGTTATATGGCTCGCTAGTAATGCTTCGCACTGACGTAATAAGAATCTTCGCATCGGCATACCGGTATAAGTGTATCGCGCACACGCAGTAACATGTCTTCAGAAATGTTTGAACATGTCTTTTATTTTCTGCTGCATGTTTTCTGATCTAAGCATTCTAAAGATAGACGACATAATTTTGATTTTCAAAACACTAAAATTTTAAAAAAGCAAAATAATTATAAAAAAAGATTAATTTACGAAACGATATACATATATTAAAAAAGATAAAAACGCGGTAAATTTTAGAACGGATATTGATAATTTAAGCGTTATTTATATTAATTTAATTCACGCCTGAATTTTATTAATTTTAAGCTCTTGACTAGGTTTTTCCCTATAGTCCTTGAACAGAATTGTAAGAGCTTGACAAAAAATAGATTGATATACGAATAATTCAAATCATTTCAATTTTTATAGTTGTACTAAATCAATATAACCTTCATTATTACTTGAGAATATAATTAAAATTCAATTTATCAATGGATTCTTTGTTTTTTAGAAAATTTTGTTGATAGGCATGGCAATTTATATTTATATTTTTAGTAATTTGACACATATTATAAATATATATATTATATTATATAATATATTATATATATTATTATATATTAAATATATAATAATAATATATATAATATAAATAACTTCTTCAGTGGAAGAAGTTATTTAACGAAAACATATTATTATATGTTATGGAATAAATTGGTATTTAATTATTTATTGTTTTATTGACCTACAAGTGGAAATAAATCAGGACGAAAAAGATAAGTACATAAAGGTTAGAAAATACATATATATATTAATACTTTTATACGAAATTGTCGTTTTTATCATACTGATAATTAATTATTTTAAGGTTATGTATCACGAGTGTCCCATTTTAATGGCGGATTTATTTTATTTTACTTGAGAGTAATACTTTCGTATTGAAAGTAATAGTTTCTAAACGTATATTATTGTAATGTAATAATGCCGTAATTTCAACTTCAAAAATGTTTATAATTTTAAAACCTAAAATTTATGCACTTTTTACGTAGATAATTTAATTGCTACTAAAAATTTAACGCACAGGTGGCAATTACTGGAAAGTCATATCCATGCGTCAGATAACGTATGTCAATCATAACCAAGTTTTGCGCCATCTAGTGAGTACGTTCGCATTATTATGCGAAAGCGCCACGCTTAAATATACCAAAGCGTACGATGCATTTTATTTCAATTTATATTTAATAAATTAATACAAAACATAAATAACAAATATGTATATAAAGTTATATTGTATTTATATGAATAAAGTAAATTACAAAAGCATAACATATTTGATAGAAATACGGGCCGATTTCGTAATAAAACCTAATGCCGTATTATTATTTAAAGTCACTATTAAATATCTACAAATTGACTTTCATAAAAAAAAATAGTGTTATGCGATCATTAATTGATATATTCCTAAAGTCCTTTTTGATGTACCGTTAAACTGCCATACTCATTAGTTAACCGAGAATAAACCGAATGAAGGACATTATTATGAAATCGGACCGTAAGTACATAAGAATTCTGTATACAATAGAATTTTTCTATACAATAGAAAAAAGAAACAGAAATTCAAGATAATGATGAGTAATTATATCATTTATAAGCCATTTAGCTCCCTGCTGCAATTTGTTTATACTATGAATAAAAATGGGAGTTGATGCTTTTTCTGCTGTGGCCGGTTTCAATACAGAGAAATACGAAAATTTTATGGTAAGTATTCCAGATCCGGTTCCATAAGAAGATTTTCATGGCTATAGGTTGAGACCATACATTTTCACTACATATATTGTTATGTTATAATTTGGCAAATTCTCAGCTGGAACTTCTTCAAAAATTCTCCGAAAAATGATTGTAAGTGAAACCTTTTTTCATTAGTATGAAGCAATATCGTAGATGTCTACCAAAATAGGAAGCCCATAGAAATAATATAAAAAATATTCAAATCATCAAAATAGGTGAAAAACGCACGATCGCTGAAATGTTAAAATTTTTGCCGCAACAGCAAAACGCGTAATGAGAATTAGGCCGAAAGCTTACTTGGAATATTTAAAACTGAATATGCAGTAGACAACAATCTATTATTAGATCCAAATTGATCATTAGTAAAATGATTTCTGCAAACTCGTCGATTTTGATATACATTTTCTGGTGGCAAACTTCGAATTTCATCATCACATCAGTACTTGATCCATTTTTTAAACATATCCATATTTTTCGCTGGAATAGGAAAAATATGTCTGCTACCATATTTTACTGCAAAACCATTTTTTATAACGCAGCGTGGACCTTCCATATTAGTTACTTGTTAAATTATGATAATATGCTAGAATACTAAAATAATTAACATACAACTAAATACAAAATCAAACAATAAAACCAGAGTAATTAAATATTGTGTTTGAAGAAAGAAAAGAACTCGAAATAATCAATAATATTGAACACAACGCTTAACGCAATTATACATTGACAATAATTTGACAAATGTCAATTAAATTCAAATTAACATTTGAACAGCATTATTGCATTGCAGCGCCTCTCATGGGGACGTTCGCATTAAAAATATAGGTAGTAGCCATGGTAATCTAGTGAAACCGGCCTGGTCATATCGTTGTACCGGTTGAAAGTAACAATAACTTTGAATCAGTAACCATATACACGAATTTACCAAAAAGTTATTTTGCAAGTAATATTGGAGTAACGACTCCGATTCTATTTACACTATACCGTGATTAACTTTAAAGTGATTTATTGCGTGCATATAACGTAATTGATACTATGAATATTACTTGCGGGTAAATAAGTCGCTATAGTTACAATTTACAGTAAAAGCTACGTAATTTAAACTATGACAAAGTAACGATGTCGATAGTACTAGTAACTCTAACTATGTGTGCTACTTTTGGGCACTCTTTCTGGAACGGGGTCGCTTTCATCATTAAAAATATTTATTTTGCACGCCGTACTCATTTGACTGGAACAAGTGCGGAAACATATTTAATGATTTAAATATTGAATAGAAGCCGCCCAGTTCATAAAACAGTAAGTGTTTCAACACGTTATACATATAATATATTTTTTATCATTATTTTATGTGTAAACATTCATGCGTCCGCATCGCCTATGCGCACTCATGAAAATCACGAACATAAATGATGCGAGTATTACGTAAATGTTACTGAATAATAATAATAATAATAATAATATTTATTTAATCTAGGAATGCAAATACACAAAATGTACATACATTGTAAGATACGTCATTTAACATCAGTACGCATCAGAAGTAATTGCATATATGTACATGTACAAAGACATCATTGAGCGCATAATTGGGTTTACATTCTATTCAAAAATTCATTAACAGAGTAATATGGTTCAGAGACAAAAAAATTATAACATAATTTGCGAAAACTTTTAAAGTCCGTGCAACGCTGAATGTGAGCTGGTAGTTTGTTGAAGCATCTGGCACCAATATAGTCTATCCTGTTTTGACACACAGCTAGTCTTTGAAAATCAGGGCGTAGTAGATTTTTATTTCTCGTGTGGTAGGTATGATAATCACTATTTTTACGTATTTCACTGTTTCTTTTGATATTTATTACTAAATTGTACATATACAGGGAGTATAGCGTCATTACTTTAAGTTTTTTAAACAATGGAGCACAACTGGTTCGCGGATGTACACCTTCGATTATACGTATAACCTTTTTTTGAATTTTGAATACGGTATCAGCATGGCTACTGTTACCCCATAGAATAAGTCCATATTGCAGGATCGATTGGAAAAGCCCGAAGTACATATGGATCAACACTGGTTTAGAAACAGTAAGTCGTAACGTTCGGAACATATATACTACCGCACTTACTTTTTTACAAATCCATTGAACATGTGTATTCCATGTTAATTTACAGTCGATGTACAACCCGAGAACTTTTACGTTTTCAACTTGCGGGACACTTTTATGGTCTATACGGATTAAAATATGTTCATCGATATGTTCGTTCATGGGATAATATTGAATCATTTGCGTTTTCCCAATGTTGAGTTGTATGCCGTTTATGTTACACCACTGTTGCATTTCTTGTATAGCTAACTCGGCAATCTTAAGTAGTTGACGTAAATCGGTATGTGTCACTGTCAGGTTTGTATCGTCTGCGTATATACTCACATCCGTAGCGGCAGAGCATGATGAGGGTAAGTCATTAATCATAACAGAAAAAAGCAGCGGACCCAGGATTGTGCCTTGAGGAATACCCCTAGTTATGCACCGCTTTCTCGATTTAATGCCGTTGATACATACTATTTGTTCTCTGCTAGTTAAATACGAGACAATCCACTTGTGTGCACCACCACGAATACCCAGGTCATATAGCTTTTGCGCTAACAATCTATGGTCGACAGAGTCAAAAGCACGGCTCATATCAAAGAATAAACTCAATACCTTATCTTTCTGGTTCAAAGCATCATATATGCAATCGATAATGCTTTCGAGAGCAGATACGGTAGATCGCAATTTTCGATATCCGTGTTGTGAGGGACTAAGAACATTACATTTTTCGAAGAAACTATTTAGGCGTGTATGGAAACAATATTCGAATATCTTGGAAATCTGACATTGAACTGCGATTGGCCGATAATTGTTTAAGTCTCTCTCGTCACCCTTTTTTTTAAATATGGGAATAATTTTTGACACTTTCAAATTAATGGGATATACACCGCTTTCAAAAGATTTATTGACGATGGTACATAAAGGGACACTTATTAGCTCTTTAATTTCTAAAAGAATCATTCCCGGTATATTATCGACTCCACTGGATTTCTTTTTACAGCATTTGGTAATAGCTTCCTCAATCTCTGTAGGTGTAACGGTGGTCAAATAAAAACTGTTTAATAACTTGTTGTCGGTTTCATAAGTGCCTTGAGGTGAAGGACTTTGTTCGATGATGTTAGTAAAAAAGTCATTAAAAACGTCCTGGATTTCTAAGTCGCTTACTTCTGTACCGTCCTTAACAATCGATATCTTCCCTGTTCTTGTGACATTTTTGTTTTCACGAATAATTTCCCAACATGTTTTGTTGATATTGTTAGATTCTGTTATCCGTTTGTCGTTGTAGCACTTCTTAGCTTTATTTATTTCTTGTTTATACAATTTCTTTAGTAGGTTATATCGTTCATTATACAATGGACTGTTTATTTGTTTTCTAACTTGGGACATTTCACGCAGAAGAATGGACGTGTCCTTCAGTTTTTGTGTAATCCAGGGTTTGTGATTACTATTCTGTCTCCTAGAATTATACAACTTAGCAGGAAAAGCGATGTCAAAATTTCTGATTAATAGCGCATGAAAGCAGTTAAACATCGAATTTACATCCCCCATTGCAGTCAATTGTTGATGAAAATTATTCTCACTTGTCATTGTATACTAAACTCTTAAAATATGATTTATTTTCAGCGCTGTATAGTCGTTGTAGCTGTTTGGTTTGATTTTTAAGAGAAGAAATTTCCAAGTCGATGACTTGATGTGTATGGTCAGATAAGTGATTATTTTCAATTAATGCATAGTCCGTTACTATGTTGGTAAAAAGCACATCAATGCTTGTTTCTGTGAATTGGGTAATTCTGGTCGGAAGGGTTACTTTGTTATGTAAATCATACTCAAGCATTTGACAAGTTACTGATCGTTGCAGAGGACCATCTTTTAGAAAGTCTATGTTTAAATCTCCTGTTATGATTACTTTGGTGTTCATAGGGATGCTTCCTAACAGTGTGTCGATTTTGTCTAATATAACTGTACCCCCGTTGGGAGGCCTGTAAATACAACTCACAAACACTTCATTATCTTTAAGTCTAACATATGTTGACGCAATTTCGAATTCCTTCTCAATGCTCAATTTACTTTCAACTACCCTTGCTGACAATTGCTCCGTAACGTATATGCATACTCCGCCTCTGGAATATACTGACCTCGAAAAATTGGTGATTAGGTTATATCCGTAAATTTTACTCGAAGAGATTTCTTCTTCAGAAAGCCAATGTTCAGATATACATAGTATGTCTGCTCTTTTTTCATGTGCCAATATTTCAAGTTCTATTTGCTTCCTGTGAAGACCTTGAATATTAATATGCAGAATTCGTAAAAGATCTTTCTTTTCAAACATTGGATTCTGCTTTAGTTGCTATATAGGTTTATGAATCTTTTCCCTTTGATTATTCATGATTCTAAGCAAACACTGACAATTAGAATCCCACACTGTGTGTTGTGTGTCTAAATCCAGGTTATACTTTTGTTTAGCGTCACAGCAATTTGCACAGTTTTTATTTTCATTTTGGCAATCGTTGCTACTATGGTTTTCAGCACATCTCGGGCATCTTAGACTATTTTTGCATTCTTTTGCAATATGTCCATATTTTTGACAGTTATAACACCTTATAATTTTTAAATCTTCGTAAACTTTGCATCTCATCCAGCCAACAAAGATATTTTCACGTTTCAAGAGAACATCACGAAGTTGATGAGTGCATTCCATGGTTAAATTGTATCTTTTTTTAATTGGTTTAGACGTGTGGACTACTTTCAGATCACTTAGGTTTGTTTCTAATTTATTCTGAGTAATTATTCTTTCCAACAAATTTTCATCGTCGTTTTCTTCGTGGATTCCCACAATTTTTACTCTTGGTTTTAGTGATTTTGGCTCCTCAATATTATACTTTTTATTCAGTTTTGATTGTATGTTTTCTTTTAAAGTTGAAATTGATTCATTATTCTCACATCTTAGTATTATTCCACCATTTTTCGTTTGCTTGCCCATTTTAATACCTACTTGTAATTTAACGGGATCAATAGTCCTTCTAATGTCTTCTCTGATATTCTGTGCTTCGGTTTTTTCCTTTGGTTGGATAATCAATATGTTATCGGTTTTTGTCAGAATATTCGCCTTGATACCGCGGCCCCTCCACGTTCTTCTCCGCACTGCACTGAAACTTCCTCCGTTTTGCCGAACTTAGTTGTTACCAGTTGTTACGCAAAACACTTTACTTGTGAGTTCATACTTATGCAATTTCATTGACACCGATTGCTAGTGCCTGTAAGAGATATTTACACTTTACCTCAATGATCATGTAGGGTCAATCAAATGAAACACGGACAGAAACAAAACGATAACCAAGCGACCAAGCCATAAAAGAAATAGACAACAGAATAAACCCCCAACACATATTGTACAAAACTGCGTATATATTTCGTAATAATAGTTATCTATTTTATTTTAACTTTGCATGATATATTTTAATCTTCTGCTTTTAGTCCGTGCTATAAAGAATAATAAGTATATTATGTGTAAGTGTCTATACTAACTGAAACGATTTCGAAGTTGTATGAAAATATAACTAAACAACATTTGAGGTAATGCAGGGTTAGGTGAAACTATTTACAAGAAACCATTCTTATAGGAGCTATAAAAATGTACCCCTTCTTCTTTCGTTAGCCAGGAATTTAGATGTCTTTGATTTGAATTTCCCGCTGAGTTCTCGATGATATCACGTGACCCACGCTGTCTGCCATTGTAGTATAAACAACGACCGGTTTTAACGGTTGGTTAGTGTTTGTGAGTAAATCTAAATAATTGTGTCGAAAAAATAATTTAAAATGTCAGAAGTGGATGCTGTTAATGCGAATAATGCCGTAAATGAAGAAAACAGTCAGGTAAACTAATTATTGTTAATTTTACAACAGTATGAATTTTAAGAACCTGGGCAATGTGTACGTAATATGTGAAAAGCGTTTAGAATGTGATATGCTATGTTTAACCACTTCCGCACACATCATATAACTGTAAACTTGCATTATATAATCACAGTCTAAGGTGATCAAGTATATTTAGCCTCTTTACACTGATTTATTTACTTTCTTTTGTCTATTTTAGTATTTTATATAGATTTTTGGTAATTGCCTAACACCTATAATGATTTGCTGTGTGAAATTTTCCTTTATATGCCATGAAAATAGCATAAGATATATTTTATATTATTGAAGAGTTTGATGACTTGAGAATACACATACGCTTACGTTTAGTTTGCATGCGTAGGAATATGGTTTGACAGAAACGCGTGTCGTTACTAGCGGGAAACAACACTTAACATTTTACATTTTGGAGGGAAACTCCATGCGTTTTAAAAATAAATACTTTATGCATTACTATAAAACTAATAACTATTATTATTATTTTCCTTATTAGAATACGAAAGGAAAACAGAAAAAATCGCCACGTGTTTCGACAATAGATAGGACACGAGAGGAAAGTGAGGCTATTACTAAGGTAAGCGTTAAAGCTAATGTATGTTGATTTTTGTTTAATTATATTTTTGAAAGGGACTGGGACCAGAAGTTGAAGGTAGACGTCGCACACGGTCCGCTGTTAAAGGTGTAACAGCAACACCACCACCTCCTGCGAAAAAAGAACGAAAACATTCAAATGCCGGGTCGGGGAAACCGAAAGGTTTGTATTTGTTTTGTGCTACAGTACTTATAATTAAGTTTATTAGGACTGTATTGTAGTATTATTATAAATTGTATGTTTTCTGGAATGTATGATTGTTGTTATTGTGATAGTTTTAGTTTTTGCATCTAGTTTTCGTTTTAGTTGTTTACACCAATGAACATAATAGATATAAAATTGATCGTTACTTGAAATTACTCATTATGTAATGTTTTAAAAATGTGATGTGGATATTGCTCCAACAGAATTTAAAATTAATTTTTCTTTTTGTATTTTCATAGTTTTTCTACGTTTACAATTATGAGCAAGCTCATTACTTAGATTGTGTTGTTTATCGTCATTAATGTACTGCTTTATAACGTTGTAAAATTAATTCAAACAGTACGATAGTGAATCTAAGTTCTTATACACATAAGAACTTCAGTTAAAATATCTGTCGTTTACTTCTTGTTCATACGTTTGTCTATTTTTTAAGGCCGTGGTCGCCCAAAAAAGAACGTGGAAGAATCTTCAGATTCCCATGATGAATCAAAAGATGCACCGACATCAGAAGGTGGAGAAGATAAGAAGTCTGACGATAAAGAGGACATAACAGAGAACAGTCATAAGGATGAAACAGCAAACAATAATGCAGAAACACCGAAGGTAAAATTATTAGGATATAGGGATTAAAAAAATCTAGGTATTCTTTATAATACATATTTTTTTGCAGTAAAATTAGTTTTATTTAAGAAGTTGTATT
Source organism: Holotrichia oblita (assembly GCA_023690525.1). Taxonomy (NCBI): domain Eukaryota; kingdom Metazoa; phylum Arthropoda; class Insecta; order Coleoptera; family Scarabaeidae; genus Holotrichia; species Holotrichia oblita. The sequence goes on from CM043017.1 coordinate 113,642,127, forward strand.
TACTTTAAAGTAATAGACATATGTACTTGTGGGAGAAAGTTTGAATAAAACGTGTAAACCAGAGTAGAGAACATAATTTTATATTTCAAAAACGTTTGTTGTACATTTATGCTTTATTTTATGTGCAGGGTAACATCGCTTACTTATGGCACTTTACAGAAGATATGATAGCTAAATGGTACAAGTTTTTACAAAGAAGATTAAGAGTAACAATTATTAGGAATGCGGAAAATTGTTAGGAAAATGGATGATTGGTTCAGAGATGAAAACAATATTTACATCACCAACACAAAAAAGTCATTGCGACTTGCATATCTTCAAGATATGACACGAATTTATTGGTATTGTTAAACACTTCAATCAAAATTAGATTTATTCCAAGTTTAATAGCTACATTTAGCTGCAATTTTTTAAATTTTCAAGCAAACTTGTGAAACAAAGTAAATCAATAAGTGACTTATGTTTCTTTTCTATACCTTTTCAGCTGTAATTCAGATTAACGAGTTTTATTGGAGAAAGCGTCAATTGTAAATCGTATTAGCAAGTTTGATTTCAGAAAATGTCAATTGAAATTAGGAAATTTCAATTGTAACTCAGAGAAGGATTATTTTTGTTTATATACACACATAATTATAATAATTATATGGTTACATATACAGTGGTGGACAAAAAAATAGGTACAGTGTCAATATTTAGGAAATTGTATAACGAAATAGCAGAAAACAACTTTGGGTTTTGAGAATGAAAATAGTTTTTATTTAGTAGTAAAGGACATTATAATATAAATCAAAAGACTGCTAAGTGAATAGTTAACCCTAATAAAAAGAAAATGGCAAATTCTGCCTGGACAAAATAATAGGTACAAGTAAGGTAAAAGTCATAAAGGTATTAGAAACTGGTTTGGTGGTTGGTCAGTACTTGTATACTTCAGTAGTTTATAGCATAGCCATTGTTGCGTATAATATCACACCACCTGTTAGGCAAAGAATTTAGTAACCGCTGGCATATTAAGTAGAATAGCGTACCAAGTTTCTTGCCATAATTCGTTTTGATTTTTATGCTGCAACGAATCCTTAACACACTTCCAAAGGTTCTCTATTGGATTAATATCCGGTGATTGAGCCGACCAACCTAAAGGTCGAATATTATTTCCAGAAAACCATTGTTTCACACACTTGGAAGTGCGTTTAGGATCGTTATCTTGCTGATATATCCATATCAGCAGCATGTTCTCGGCGTATCGAAACAAAATTTTGTATAATATCTGTAAATTTCTTTCGTCATAATGTCTAACCCAATGAATTACACCGACCCCGTTCCACGAGAAATGGCCCCACACCATGATGCGACCATGCTTTATTTTCGTTTCATCACTCCATAGCATGTTTCTCCATCTTTCAGCTTTCCATTACGCACAAGTTCTTGCAAACATCAATCTAGCTGCAATATTTTTTTTTACTTAGAAGTGCAACTTTCCACGTAGCTCTTCCGTGCAAATTGGTCACGGGTACTAATATCCACATCCAGATCTTTTGCAATTGATATGGACGTTGCAAGCGAATTCTGTTTTGCTAGTCTAGCAATGCAACGATACATTTGTGGAGTTATTTTTTTGGTTGTCCTTGTTTCAGAAAATGCCTAGGCGTTTTAAGGGCATTGGTGATCATATTTGCAGATCGGTTTAATACTTTCGCAATTTCCCTAATCATTTTTCCTTTCGTACGCATTCTTCTAATGATGGTTCGTTCTACTTCCGAACAATGTTTACTTTGACCCATTTTATCAAAGTACAATAGCTAATTACCACAATATCTAGTAATAAATTGCTTACCTTCGGTATTTTTCGGTTAATTTTGTTTTTTTTACAACACGCAGTAATGTCAGCGAATTACGAAAATTTGGCTCAAATGGTCTACGCATTACCAATAGTACGTTTTCAGAACTAGTTGTGGTAATCTATCAGCAGGTATCGTAAGCACCAAACGATCAGTAACGGTATTATACATTCAATACTAATTACCGTTTACTTTCTACCTATTTTTTTGACCACCACTGTAGATATGTGTATACAGTGCGATTCTAAAGTATCCTCTCCCCTAGTAACTTATGATCGGTTTAATAGAGATGTTCCAGTTTTGGGTTATTAATATGAAATATATACTACATTCTTGAAGTAAAATTTTTAGTTGATTTCAAAGATTGACGAAATGGGGCGATATAGTATCAAAATTTTGAATGGAACATGTGGTCGAGTCACACCTCATTTTAAAGGGCTTACTAAGTAAGATATCAGGCTAAAATTCCATAAAAATGTATCCCCTCATATGAACATAGTAACACAACAAAATGTATGTCATTATACATTTTCTGTTTGCAGTTATCTGCTCAACATAAATTTAAAAGTCTATTGTAAAACTTCTGCCTTCTGTTGTGCCGTGCTTAAGCATCGGCACAACTTCACGCATGGACTATAAAATATTACCCTTGGTGAAATTTCTCGTCCATTATTATCAATCTCATTTATAACTACTTCGAAAATTGAATAACATGCGACATTATCACAAACAATTACTAAGTTTGTTAGTTAATTACCATTGCTGCAAAATTGTAGTTAACTACTTTTGTCGAGTACCTCGGCGACGCTCCATAGGAAAGAGTTGCACTGCTCTATCAACTTTCGAACCACTGCGTGTTCTACGGCAAAATAGATTAAAATTTATCTCATTTATTCAAACTATTTGTTTCCTTGCTTGATTGTATTGGTTTAGGATTCTTACATATAGTGTGCGTTTTTCCTTATGCTCATTATTGTTCATATTTAACGTCACTTTATGAACACTTTTTAAAGTTAGTAACCTTCCTTCTAAGTAATTTCCCATCGCATAAATAGACGCATCTTCCTGGAATTTTCTTAATACTTTGTTTTTAATTTATTTCAGTGTTAATGTGCAATCTCTTTTTAACCATGAAATAATTTGATCAATCTGATTTTCAGTTAACTATTTGAATTTTGTACCACATTTTGGTATCATTTCCTGTCGGCCTGAAAGAACCCAGTTAAACGCTGTTTTGTACTTTATTCCTAATGCCGTAGCCAACATAGTTCGATCTTCTCCTTTATTAGCACATGCAACAATTCTATCTCTATATAGGTGGAATTCCTATACAGCGTCTGACGTATACGTACATCTGACGCAGTACGGCAGACGCATAGTTAGCGTTTCCTAAAGAGCGTCAGTCGGTCTGTGATCCTGTTACTGAAAGGTATGAGCAAGCGCAATTTGTTGTTGCTTTTAATGTTAGAAGAAGTTGAATATGAAGAAATTTTACTGCAACTTTGTAAGGAAAATGCCGAAACACATCCTGTTTTTCAAACAAGGCAAGCATTATCTTTCACAGTTTACCATTTCTACAAGTTTCTCGTCCTCCCCCACTGTAAATAGTACCTTTCCTTCGGACATAGTTCGAGTGTTCTCCTTAGCAGCTGCTTCTATTACTGCTCTCCAACCGGTGTGGCCGCACGGCTCTACGGCCCTAGCGTCAACTGCAGGTAGCTGCCGCTTTATAAGAAACAGTCCCATAAACATCCCATTGCAGCAGTGCTCTGCGTCAGACGCTGTATAGGAATTCCACCTTATCTTGTTAATGTAAGTTCTTTTAACATCTTCATTATCAGTTAATACTTCCCTGCAGATAGGACAAGTAACCTCTTCATTCATTATATGTACTTAGCAAATTGAAGGACTTTGTATGAAGCAAATGAATACATGGCAATAATCTGTTTACAGTCTTCCTTATCATTGCTATCCGACAACTACCAGAATTGTCTTTAAAATTCTTTATTGGTACCAAACCTTCGGTACACACACAATGCAAACAGTTTGTAATAACTACAACTGGTATTATCTATGCAAATAAAGACATTCTGACGTTTATAATTATAAAAGCCTAGTTGAAATCATAGTCTAGCATATTTTTGAATTACAGATATTATGCTCTGAACCAGCTCTGAACTGCGCTTGACACATTCTGAAATTAAAAGTAATAAATCTGAATTACAATTGGCGCTTTTTGAAACTAAGCTATCTAATCTGAATTACATATGACGGGTTCCGAATTAAACTTTCCAGTTTCTAAATTACAGCTGCATATGGTGTAATGTAGTGATTTATATTGCAGTAATATTGAAGTTTAATATAACAAGATTTTGATAAAGTTGACTATTTTATTGCATCTAAATTTCATGTGTATTGATATCAATTTGATTGGATATAATTAAGGAGTAAAGTCCTCTTACTTTATACAGATTATTAATGTCAAAATTATGTTGATTCAAATTGCAAAGGAGAAAAAACTAGTAACAACAAAAATAGCAAATTTATCAATATTGAGACTAATTTAATAATGGGGCCGATATTATATAATTTCGATTTAAGTATACAGGGTTCCCGGATTTCGTATGGACAACATCAGTAACTTTGTGTATTTGAAGACATATAAGAAAAAGATAACATCGTACTTATCACCGCAGTACCTTTCACGATGACGTTGGAACAGTACCTGTAACTATGGTAAAAAGGACGATATCTGACCGGCCTGCAAGATCAACTGATTTGACTTCTGATGTGTTTTGTGGGGTACTGTTAAAAATAGAATGTATATTCCTACATATGCCAGCGTTAAAAAGTTGCAAGGAGCAATACTTGAGGCATCTAACAGCATTAATCCCAATATTATTCACAAAGTAATAAATTGTATTCAGAAACAGTGTCAAGGCATTGTAAACGATGCAAGGCCGTCCAGATATGCTTTTTACTTTAGTGACAAGTACTGTCCTAACGTTACCGTGAAAGATACTGCGGTTATAAGTACGATGTTATCTTTTCCTGTGAGTACATGTATGATGACGCGCTTTTCTCATAGATGGTGTGATAAACAAAAACTTGAAATTCCTTCCTAAAAATAATAGGCTTAATTTTCCAAATATTGAAAAAGTTTTCATCATGCGATACACAATTGCATTCAGAAAAAAAAACTCTTAAAAGGGCAACAAAAATCGCATAGTACAAATGAAAAATTTCGAGGTGATGTTAGATTACTAATAATATGCGCACATGCAATTTGTATTAATAAGTGTCAGATTTACGTTTTACTAGCTTTTGATATACGCACAAAATTCATCGTATTTTTCAAAATTATCCATTATATTTTGTAGTAATAACGTTGGCACTTTTGACAGGTCTGAGATTAATTCAATTGATATTGCAATGATTCTACTATGTAACATGTCAATTATGTCGGAATAACTGTTACTGTCTTAATGATTCCAATTCTTAATTCCAATCAGTGGAAACTGCCAGTTAAACGTATATTCGTATGGTGCCAAAGTGGTTTTCTAAAGGTTCAGATGTATCTTCCATGCTAAGCAGGTTTCTTAGTTGGTTACTAGAGGGTTTTAGCAAAATTACGTTAAAAGATACGACAAGCGTTAAAGTCGCTAGAACAAACGTACTAGACCTTCAGCAGTAGCAGTCTAGTAAAATTGGCGGTATCCAAATAGTAACTTCTTTAACTTTGCTTTCCATTGTGATACATTTTCTCAAATCCGTACTTACTTTAATTTGTAGTGTTTCAATTAGAAATTGGATTGACTATTATGGAAGACTTACTAGCAATTGCTGTGTTGCAAGGTAGATGCTGTAGAAGATGCAATACTGCACGAATTAATAGATCAACAAGCAGACAGGTTTCTAAGAGTTATAAAATATGAACGATTGAATTTAAATACTTCAACGCAAGAAGAGTGTCGAGCAAATTTCAGATGTCATAGAAAGCAATTAGAAAGATTGTGTATTGCTTGAAACATACCACCTCGTATTCAAAAAATTTCTTTTAGGTGTAGTAACCAAATCGAAAACGTGAAATTCCCCAAATTAACTAAACGTTAAAGCATACGCTAAGCACATCCGAATAGCGTGAATCGGTATCTAAATAGCGTTACGCGCATGCGCAGATACTCATCTGTTAAAGGTTACCGTATGTGTTACGGTAAGTTGCTAAAACTCTACTGTCGTCAAAGCGTGATCAGTTGTTCCCGTTTGTTCCCATTCCCCTGATCTTGTTTCGATTTATTCAGTATATTGCCGTTTTTGTTTGTATCATCGCGACTCTTTGTACCTTCGTTTTCCTTATACAAAGCTTGCAGATCAGTCATGTGAGTTAAGGAATGTAGTAATTGCCTTAAATATCCATACATGAAAGTTATCTTTAGTGACATAAGTCTAAGTTACTGTTACTTAATATGAAAAATATAGTCGATAGTGTAGAAGTTGCTAATAAACATGTTGGACGTTTTAGTGATTACTCAATTTGAAATTACAAGAATAGTCCACAGTACGTGACCGTACACAAATCTTAAAATTCGTATCTTAAAATATAAATTAAAATAATTATAGTACCTATTTATTCAAACTTAAAAAGACAGAAAGGGGTTCTCGACAAAATTTGAAATCGAAATAAAAATTACTGTAAATAGTTATTGTGTAACTGTTCTTGCGGTTTAAAGTACATATTTAATAGTATTCCCATGCAAAAATAATCGACTTTTGTTTCTTAGTACACCAAATGATTACAAATGAAATCTTAGATGTTCTCTGCTCTTTTTACTCTATTGGCGATTTACATTAACTGACACGCCTCTATGCGGTAATTTTTAGAACTAGCGTTGGAGGTATAGTTGTATTTCTGGTTGTATGATTTATTGGGTTTTATTATGTCGTCTTTATCTTTTCGTCGGTATTTAATACTTTCGGTACTGTTTAATGGCAGATTTGTCTTTATAAAAACAATACAAGTATCAGTTTTTAGTAAACCTCTGGAAATCCAAGTCAGTGGACAACAAGTCATAAGTTAAGCTCCAACAATGATATACATATATATTAGTTGAAAAGACAGAAGAACCAATTCACCGAATCAGAAAACTTTAGGTTGATTGATCTGTTAATCTGTACCGACTTGTGTGTTTATGAGAATACCAAAGTAATGAGACAACTATATCGTTACACGTTATGGTTATTTGTAAACTATTAAATACAGCATATGTGTAACTATAGAAAGGCAAAAATGAATATATAAGGAACAAACACGCATATATTGGGTTGCTGGATTTCTCATCATCAACTTCAATTTCCATACTTTTTTCCTGTCCACTTTTCCTGAATTCCCAATTTATTTGTTATATACACAAAACTACTTCTTTCTTTTGAAAAGCGGGTGAAGCTTAGAGAATTATTTCTACCTTTTTTCTTGTGACAACCGTAAACGCAGTGGTTTGTATTACATTTTCCCTTTGGCTTCTTACATATTTGAATAGGCAGATGGAGTAAATCTTACAAAAAAGCCGCTTCTAAAGAAATTGAAGTCAACATAAAATTAAACTGGCGAATGTATGAAACGTTATATGACACTGTACAAAACTACACAGGTATACCTCCATTCGACGCCATTTTGGCATCGATTGTGGCGCTACCAACGGCAATGTTAATTGTAAATAGTTATCAATTTTACAGACCGTTTCATTTTTACATTTTCATATATGTAAGTAAAACATCAAATATTTCACGAAGTTTTATGTTGCTTTTGTTGTAGGAATCAACCGAAGAGGCAACAGAAAATGGTGCTAAAGAGGACAGTACCGACACTCAAACGAGTGATCCAAAAAGTGAAGATGAACAGAAAACGGAAGAGAGTAGTGCTCCCGCGATAGAAGGTGATAAGTCTGCAGAGTAAAGATGTGATTTTTTGGACGTATCTTTTTACTGTAGGTTTAGCCTATTATAATATATATTCCGTGGTGTAATTTTACCAATTTTGACTACATAAAATATAAAAAAAATCATTAGTATAAATAAAGTATATTACTTTCGGCTTTGTATTCTTCATCAAAAATGTCCAAATGGTAAAAGTACATTGACATAAAATCTAGATGATGCCATTTTTTACAAAACAAAGAAACCACCGTTAATATACCTGGTTAATATACTTTTGTACATTTCAATATTAACGGTGGTTTTAAAACAGTGTTAATCAATAACCTACAGTTTTTCTTCTTTTTGATTTAACGTCAGAAATGAGAAAGTACATATGTAATTATGTACCTGATATTTCATGTTACATTTTGTTTCTATTTGACATAAATGGTAAGAATCGAATACGCAATATTTAACATCACTATCTATACATATGAATTAATTCTATTTGTATATCGTGAAAAGAAGAAACAAGATTTTAAATTTTGCATTTTATAGGTTTATTTGAGTGTAATAAAATGCAGATAATTTGTAATTATTGGTATCTCCATTACTACAAGTAGGTTTCATGTTTATCGGTTTTCTTTTTTTTGTATTAATCCATCGTTTATTAAACATTTTTTAGTAAATAATTCAAGGATATAGTAAAAGTAATTGTTTGCATTTCTGTAGGAGTCAGTGTAATATATATTACTTTTGTTTCAAGATAGAATCATATAAGTAAGAAAGTTCAAGTAGTGTTTATTATTTTAACATATATATGTAAGAAATTGTATAACTTAAAAATTTCAATATAGGAAGAATTTTATTGATTAATGTGGTTGCTTAATTTCAAGTTCATTCTCTGTTGTTTGGGTAACCGACAATTTTCTTACTGATTATCGCTGAATTCAGATACATTACGAGATGTGCAATCTATATATATATTAGAAATTTTTTGCTAATATTATGTATCTCAGAAATGAGAAAGTACATTGTAATTATGTATTAATTTCATGTTACATTTTGTTTCTATTTGACATAAATGGTAAGAATCGAATACGTAATATTTAACATCACTATCTATTATGAATTAATTCTATTTGTATATCGTGAAAAGAAGAAACAAGATTTTAAATTTTGCATTTTATAGGTTTATTTGAGTGTAATAAAATGCAGATAATTTGTAATTATTGGTATCTCCATTACTACAAGTAGGTTTCATGTTTATCGGTTTTCTTTTTTTTGTATTAATCCATCGTTTATTAAACATTTTTTAGTAAATAATTCAAGGATATAGTAAAAGTAATTGTTTGCATTTCTGTAGGAGTCAGTGTAATATATATTACTTTTGTTTCAAGATAGAATCATATAAGTAAGAAAGTTCAAGTAGTGTTTATTATTTTAACATATATATGTAAGAAATTGTATAACTTAAAAATTTCAATATAGGAAGAATTTTATTGATTAATGTGGTTGCTTAATTTCAAGTTCATTCTCTGTTGTTTGGGTAACCGACAATTTTCTTACTGATTATCGCTGAATTCAGATACATTACGAGATGTGCAATCTATATATATATTAGAAATTTTTTGCTAATATTATGTATCTCAGAAATGTTAGTATTGACTGTTATATTAATTTGATTTACTCTTCATAATTGTTCAATCTCCTAGATTGCTAATACAACAATAAATTTTCCTAAGTTCTGCATTTTCGGATGAATCTGAACCCGGCCTTAGTTAACAATTTTATTTAAATATGTACTTGGTAAGTAAATACATACATTTATATATGATGGTATAGCTTAATTATTATTAATAAGTATGTCTTCATTTTTTGAGAATTCATTTTTTTTATTCATATCATAGATCTTAGAGACGCATCATCACTGTACTATATTTACCATAGAACAATTGTGTTAATATTGTATGATTTATTTAAACAAAAATTATCTGTTTCTGTATGTAGTTTGTAACACAATTTTTCTGATAAATAAACACTTGTTATTTTTTAATGAAAAACGTATTCACATAAATAATGTTCAGTAGCGTATTTATTTTATATTTATAAATCGTGGTATACATATAGCAATAATCAAAAATGTCTATTTCCATCAATATTATTCGGCCCCTGAGTATTTTGTGTAAAATCGGCAGTATTTTACACAGACAAAATATACATAAAAAATAGTTACATAGTTGGTTTCTTATACGAGAATTAGATTTGGGTATTTTACTATAATTATAATGGTCATTATAATAATCAATAAAATGCACACACTTTGTAGAACTATACAGCAAGTGATTATATTAGCTTTTGTTTTATAAATTACATCGTTCATTGAAACATCTCTACATTATATAAAATGCAACTATAAATTATAAAAATAAAATATATGGATATTTTAATTAGAAACACAAAATAAGGTAAACATTTAAAATATCCGGTAGTTCATTTACAGGCAACAAGTCCTGCACACCTTTTTTTTTCATATAAAGTAATTACGTTCGAGCCTCTATTCGACATTAGGCGCTTTCTGGGTATTTTCTCATTGAACTTGGGCATTTGTAAAAATTATACGGCTTTAGGAAACTTGGCGTACACCGTTGTTGAAATATATAAATATAAAAATAAATAAATATACGTCATCAGTATACAGTAACACCACTGGCTAGTAGCGATCATTGCATTTGTAACGAAAATAATTCTAAAATTCGTTTCAGATTAAGTTTAATTTGCGATATTACCAACTGTCGGTTTCGTTACGTATGTTAGGCATATCGAAGATCAATATATTAAGGCAACGTGACCGCAAAAATTACAAAAATACGTGATAAAAGGAAATTACAGTAGCAATTTGGAAAAAGTATCGAAAAGTACAAAAAAAAATTAAAAGATTTGCACGGAAACAACGTAGAAGTCTTTTTTTGTACTTTTTACATTTCAAATGATAGTTGTTGCAGTTATTCTTTTTATCAAAAATTTTAAATCTTGCATCAAATTTCCCCATTATCGCATATGGAAAGAATTTTGTGACGCTTCCTCTGGCGTAGGTTATCCAGATAGTGCACGGATGTCTATATGTAATGGGTATCTTCTAGGGATATGCTGGATATCTATAACACGTCCGTTCGATGTCCTTCGCATATGCGGACGTCAAGAGTTAATGAAGTCGAGACAAATTTGGCGGAGGTGGCTATTTGTTTCGGGGAGGCTTCCCGTAATTATTCAGAGGTTGAGTTTGTAGTAATTCCCATCATCGATTTAAAGGTAGTGGAGAGCTTGGATCCATTTGGTAAGTGATCTTGGGGATACTGACAATTTCTCATTCATATATTTTATGATGTCGGTTTCGGAGCTGCACATTCCGTGCGGCTGACTGAATGTCCGCCTTGACGTTTCGCGCACAGCAGCAATGTGGGTCTGGTGTAACTATAAATAGAACAAAAATTTCATAAACCATATTTTTCCTGAAATTAGAGGAACCGTATACCTAATCATGTCAAAATATATAATTTTATAGCAAAAATCATTACTAAACATACTGAATTCGTTTTAATTTTATAGCACAACTGCATTACTTCCTTACATTAAGGTGGCGTACTTGGCCCTCTATTTCAGTAAGTTGAACTTGAAGAGCAAATGTTGCATTTTTATCGAATATACTCAAAATTAGATGGCGCAAGACTTATGAATCTGTTGAAAAGTAAGATTAGAATATTGGTTGTAATATAGAATATATTATAATATAAATATAAACTTCTCGGAAAAATAAAATTAACATTATATAGAAGGAATGTGTGCGACTTACGTACGTACGTGCTGTTTGCGTTTTATACAAATAGAATTTAGTGCTATATGCGTACAGGGTGATTAAGCCCCTTCTATTAAGAATGTCTGTTATTAACAAGCAGTGCAGCTTGCGTATATACGAATCGATAATGGTTATATAATAGCACTATATCGGTCATTCGAAAGAACAGTGACACAACTCAAATACAATTATGTTGAACTTTTGTTAAATCGATGCATTATGAGTACTCAAAAACTCAAGTGATCCTCAATGATTACAGTTTATGAATGCAAAAGTAAGAATTTAATCCCTAAAATCAATAAAAAAGAGGTAGCAATAATTTAAAATGTGTCTCCTGAAAATCGTGGATTTTTGAGTTGTGTCACTGTTCTTTCGAATGATCGATATTTTGAAACGAATAGTACTTATGGCAGGGATTAAGTAATCTTTACCACACACAGAGAAAAATGTTCTTGAATTAAGAAAATATACTGTTTTACACAAATATTTTTAATTCTAGAATATTTTTGTTTTGATTCAAACACATTTTCTTGGAATAAGTAAATACGTTTAATACGATCGAGACTATATTTGTTGTAAAATACGTATTTCATCTGAATAATTTTCCTATTTGTGCAATAGCTGAATTGCAAATTTTTAGCAGCCCGTTCGAGATTATATGCGTGTATGAAGCCGTTATATATGTACATGCATTCGACTTCAATCTTTTTATCTGCGTGCATCATTTTGCAAGAATTAGATATATATATACGTTTTTATAGTTAAGGCGTGGAAATTTGCAGTAATAAAAGTACATATTTAATAATGGATTATGTGAAGTGTATTTTAGCTTCATGGGAATTAGAGGAATAATTTCAACCAAACGTTGTACTTGAAGTAAACCCATTATATTCTTACATTAAAACAATGTTGCTTAGCGTCACAACAATTTCCTTAGAAAATAATATTCTTGTAATAACACTATATAGTCTTGCGGATATACAAATACGGGATTGTTTTGAACTGAAACAGTCTGTTTTAACTCAAGATAATATTTTTCTGCGTGCATTATCACAACTCGGTATGAACCGAAATAACTTGTTCGTAAGTAAAACTGCTTATTAGGTCTTTCCGAATTACTATTTCATTATATTCATATCACACGTCTGGTCTTCCGCTCCTCCGATGAAGGGCTCTTCTTTTCCAGCTCCACTTCCTCTGTTGGATGTCCTACTGGCGGTCCTGGTTGGTTTCTTGTTAATCCTCGGAGTCTTCTAGTGGGCTCCTACGCTGTTCTGTTACCTGTAATCATATTGAATACGGTGTTAGTATTGTATATGGAAATGACCGGTTCACGCTAGCCGGAGAGTCTCCGTGGTGGTCCGGTGCTAGTTCTCCCCATGAACTTTCGCGCTTTAGCGTTACTCATTGCTGGGTTGCTGTTAGCCAGGGTCTTCCTGAAGAAGTCTCGGTTGAGTTTCCTCAGGAATTCTGACAGATCTGGGACGTCCGCATCTGTGAGATGTCGGAGGACTGCCAGCGAGGTGCGTCTAGGAAGGCGGAATACAATTCGCATTACACGATTTTGTACTCACGCCAGGTTGGTGAAGTATGTAGGAGCTGCCGTTGCCCAAGCTGGACTGGCATAGGTAAGGATTGGGCGGATGTGTGTTTTATACAGCATCGCGCCCATTTTTGGACTAAGTTTGTGGTTACCTAGGAGAGGGAACAGCTGGCACATCCGTCCGATGGCTCTGTTCCTGGCTCTACCTAGATGCTCCGAGAAGGTCAGTTTCCTGTCCAGGAGCACTCCCAAGTACTCTATCTTCCCGCTCCAGTCAATCTCCGTCCTTGAGACGGCGATTTTCCTGGGCGGGGAACGTCTTCCCCGAGTAAACGCAATCGCTTGCGTCTTCCTCGGGTTAATAGGGAGGCCACATGTTTCGAAGAACCCTTCTATCCGTTGAAACTGTGCCTGAGCAAGCTGGACGGCGATTTTGGGATTCGACGATGTGGCCACCACAGCGGTGTCGTCAGCGTAAATCGCGTTGAGCACTCGGTGGTCTGTCGGCTTGGGAATGTCCGCGACGTAGATACTGAACAATGCCGGGCCTAGTGCCGAGCCTTGTGGAACTCCAGAACGCATGTGTCTTTCCGAAGATACCGTACCATTCACGATGTTGTGGAATCTTCGGCTATCCAGATATGATCTGATGGTCTTCAGGATACGCGGCTGGAAGCCCGCCCTTCATTTTCGACAGCAAGCCCTCGTGGCGGATTTTGTCAAACGCCTTCTCCAGGTCCAGGCAAACCATTACGGTCGTCTGGTTCCTGTTAAAGGCAGTAGTGACGTGATCCATGATCCTAAAGAGCTGCAGAGCTGTCGAATGTGCAGGTCGAAAACCGAACTGGTCGTTATCTATGAGTTGGTTATCTTCCAAATGATCGCAGATCCGACCAAGGAGCAAGCTCTCTAGGACTTTGCTCATCGTGCGCAGCGGCGATATAGGTCGATAACTCTCAGGAGAGTGAGCGTCCTTTTAGGGTTTTCGGGCGGGAATTATCCTAGCAGATTTCCACACGGCAGGGTAATGTGTCAACCGGAGTGTCGCATTAAAGATAGCCGTCAAGTTGACGAGCAACTTGAGCGGCATATTCTTCAGCGCTCCATTGGGGACACCGTCCTCACCGGGGGCTTCCCTGCTAGGTATTCGCTTGATCACCCGGAGAACCTCCTTTGGAGAAACAACGATCGGTGGACCAGGGTCCATATCGTCGATCTCGTTCAAAGTGCTCCGGAATTCTCTCTCCTGCTCGGGATCGTTACGTTCGTTCGGAGTAAAGTGTCCTGCGAAGGTATCGGCCATTGCTTCCGCCTTCTCCCTGTCGGTGATGCATCTGTTTTAACCATGCTTGATCTCGGGCATGGGCGGTCGGTTTCTTTTCAGTATCCCAGGCACCCTATGCGGATCTTCGGTTTGGCTTCGTTCGATGAAATCTCCCCATCGTCTGATTCGGTACGCTTCGATGTCTCTTTCGATTTCTCTCCTCAGATGGTTGTATTCCATCTTCGTGGGAGGGTATCTGGTGCGCTGGAAATCCTTCCGGAGAGGGTTACGCACCTTGATCTTATCCACTATATCCCTTGGGAGGATTTGCTCCTCAGGATGTCGTGGCTAGATTTCCGATCTCGTCAGGGCTTCCTGTATCTGCCGAGTAGTCTGGCAGACGGCCTCTTCTAGGTCATTCTCTGTCTCAATACCGGGATTAGCTGCAATCGTTTCCGATATTAGCCTTCTGTACAGGTCCCACGGAACTTTTGATGGCGACGTGGAAGCTGATCAGCGAATCGAGGGTAAGATTAATTTGGACTAGGGCTCACGCGGGGGCGACAGGAAACGAACGCGCGGACGAATTAGCTAAAGAAGCGGGACAAGGCGCGAACGCGGACGCAGTATATGAATTAATTTCGGCAAAAACGGTAAGAAGCGCAATTTCTAGTGTATGCGAGGACGAATGGCAGGATCGGTGGGAAAATGCTGTAAACGGTAGATGGACGAAGAAATTTATCGGAAATGCGGTTGAATTTAGGAAATTAGACGTGAGGATGTCATATCAAGCGGTACAACTGATAACCGGACATGGAAACTTCAAGGCGTACCTCCATAAAATAGGACGTAGAGACGATCCTAATTGCTATTGCGGCGCGGAAGATACTGCAGGACACGTATTATTCGAGTGTCCCGGAACGGCGGAGTGGCGAGCACGCGCGGAAGCGGCAGCGCTACGACGAGGCTTACGATGGCCCAGAAACGACCAGGAGATTAACGACCGAGAAACGGCAGACTGGTGGGAATTCTTTAGCAAGGAGGCGGAAAAGGTGGATCGTCTTAAGCACGATCGATAGGAAGAAGGGAAATCGCCGTGAGTAATTTAGTGTTTTAGGATTAAGTTTGTAGGTTAAGTACCGCGAGTGTTTAGATCGCGAACGCGGGGCAGAACACGAACGCAGGATTAGGCAGGGCGGGAAACAACAGTGCCCAATACTAGAGTCACCACAACGGGGCGTGCTGGCTACACTGGCGGGCAGTCTCCTGGGAGATGAGGCATCGGCCTACTGTTGCGCGAAAAGAGAGGATCCAGACCTAACGGCGCATTTCGGCGTCGCGCGAAAACACGCTGGCCCGTTGATCCCGGGGTACCGGGCGGCCGGTGCTCTGCTGGCCACATGCCCCCGCTGCGGGTGAGCGGATACGAAAGACGGCACATAGCGTGACCGCTTTGGACCTCAGGATAGTCGCAAAGAGTGCTGTCCAGGTCCAGGCGAGGGACCCCTTGCGGATCGCGCCGTTGGCGACCGGGTCTCGCCCCAAGGGGCGAGGGGCGGCCGCCCTTGGTACCGCATGGAATTGCAAAGAAGTCCTCCGGAAGGTTGACTGCTCTGAAAGCGGTCTGGTTCTCCGATCTCGGGTAACGGATATTTTGGGTGTGTTTTTGTTTCAGGATTTGCTGACGAACCCATGGGTAACCGAAGGGTTAGGGAGGGGGTGGGGAGGTTGATTAACAGCGGAAGGTGCTGGAGGCATCCACGCAAGGGGAGTAACGTTCCAACTGTTCACTATTATGTTTCGTATTACGCTTGTTTCTGTTCAAGGTGCTGCGCGTTACAGCGCAGAGACGAAATCTCTAGGACCCGACGCGGACCAACAACGGACGACCTTTGACGAGGAGACATTTATATTTATTTTTTTTTATATGTACTGTATTTGACAAATTATTGAGTGGAATAACGAAATATATAAGGGTTAGGAGATGACATAATTAATTAGTTAGGCAGGGCGCGGACTAGGTCCACATTAGCAGTAGTTGTAAGTTAGCTTAGATATAGTTAGCTAGAGTAGGGACTATTTTGTATCTACAGGAATATATATTTAGAGCAGGGGAACCCGGTGTAGTACCTTTGAGTGGAGCACCGGGTTTAGGGATGTATTGTAATTATTTAAGTTTTATCAATAAATGAATTGTACAGGTCCCAGTTGTGTTTCCTGGTACCTGTACCCGACTTCAGCGTAGGCAGGGTCAGGGTCGTCTCAGTGATCACTGGGTAGTGATCGGAGGTTAACTCCTGTTCCGTTCTACACCTCAGAGGGAACATGCAGTTCTTGAGAACAGTAATGTCCAGCACGTCCGGGTCGTAAAGCCCTATGGTGAGTAAGTTCTGTAGGAGCGGCGACATCGAAGTCGACATCCTGGTCTAGCCACGCCCGGAGGAGGGTCCCGTCTGCGTTGTTCAACCTGGAGTTCCAGGAGCAATGTTTGCTGTTGAAATCTCCCGAGATGAACGCGTGGTCGGCTGGTTCTGCGATTCTCCTTATATCGAGGGCGTTGATGTTCATATCAAATGAAGAAGAAAGTATATATATTAGCACTACCCCCCAGTACGCAAATCGCACTACTGATTAATGACGGGCATTCTTAATAGCAAGGGCTTAACTACCTTGTACGCAAATCGCACTACATTCCATTTGTACGCAAATAGCACGTACGCAAGTTGGACGACACCATATAGAAGAAAGGTATCCAAGGATTTTTGAAACGAGTTTTATTGGTTGCATATGTACTTTAGAATTGGGTGTATTGAGCAGGTATATTTCAATATAATCTTTTCTGTATAGATACGATAGCCTAAGGCAATAACACCCTAGTACCCTAATTACAAAACATATGCGTACATACATGTATGCGTTGTTTGTTTCAGGTAGAATCTTAATTCTGCACTAATAGTCTTGCGATGACTCGCTTGATGTTAAAGTTTAAACTGTTTTTCATTGTATTCATTAATTTTGGATTATTTTTTCGTTGCATATATGTAGTTATTTTAGTGAATAAACGTGGCAAGAGTTCGGTTTCTATGAAAGTATAGTGGATCAACAGGAAACATAACTTACAGTATATGGCACATTTATCAACAAAGTTGGAATTATAATGTATGTGTCATTATGTTTTATGGTAACAGATGCGTTCAACAGGAGGAAAAATGATATTGCATGAAGTAGATGTAAAGGCAGAATGGTTCCAAAATTATGGCAATTTTTTCTTGGGTGTTTTTTACCTGAGATGATTCAGCTGTTTCGTGGTGAAAGATGCACACGCAGCTGTACTACATTTCTAGGACTAGGCAGGAAACCTTTCTCCACACAAGTTACGCTTATGCAGTACCTATATTCTATAATGGATATAACTACATGTTATATAGATAATTATTATTAAAATTTCCGTTATAACTATAAATGTAAATACCTATATAATAAACGACAGTAATTTTTTTTTGATGAATTATCTGTATTATTTGTAAATAAAAGCTTTCAATTCCTGAAATATTTCCATTTGTAGGTCAATAAAACAACAATTAGTTCAATACCAATTTATTCCAACTAAATATTTCAGGAATTGAAAGATAAGTACATAAAGGTCAGAAAATAGATATATTAATTGTCAATAAAAGGAGGATTTGGGTTTTATTTGTCTTTCTTTCTTTACACCTACACCAAGTAATGATTCATCAATATACCGGGTGTTTCTGGGAGGTGGTTCGCCCCTATACATTTTTCAAATATTTGAGATAGAGAAACGAAATTTGGGAATTATGTACGGGGCTTTAATTTATATTTCTTGGCATAGTCGATACATTCTTATCACTTTCGCTTTTACCGGAAATGACTTTTATTTTCGATTTTTAAATGGGACTACCTGAATATTTTTCGATATGTTAATTCGGGATAACATGTGGAGTACAACCCGTACAGCACAAAAACCTTGCAAAATGATTTCAGAAATAGTTCACTGAAACATTGATAACATTGCGTAAATATTTCGAAATTTGTTGAAATATTTCAGAAATATTTATATATGCTAAAATGTCCGCTAATATTTCAAACTTTTGAAACATTTATAAAATATTGTATAAATAATATGACAGATACGTTTTGTGAATATGTCGGACATATTTCTGTAAATATGTATGAAAGGTAAATGAAACATAATACTTAATTAGTAAATAGATTTATATTATTAAATTTATATTACAAATAAAACGTTGAATATACTGAGGCTGACCTCTTCTCTCCCTAAAAAAGATAGATGTAATTAACACGGATATTAACACTGTATTATAATACGAGTTAACATGAACGTTATTGCATTAACACACGTAATTATATTCGATGCACCAATAGTTAATACTTACTTTTTATAATAATGGTTTGTAGATAGACTCACTATAATGAAAACACCCGTGTAACGGCAGTGAACATATATGAACGATATGAGCTGACCGAGCTGACATTGGCACGCATAGGTTCATTCAGAGGTTATGAATTTATGAATGCTTATGAAGTTGAGCTGGGCCATATGTTCACATCATGTCGTTCGGCAACAATCGAGTGCGCGCTCGATTACAATCGCTACATTAATTAAAGGGTTTGTTTGAAAAATAATTTACCTATATAGATAAAAGGTAATTATTCCACAAAAATTTAATACTTGAAAGTATCAAAATCACTAATCTAACCAAAGGCCGATTAGACATTTTGAAATAACTTTAATTAATAATGTGTCTGTCCGCTGTCTGAAACATTGTCAAGAAATATTTCAGTTGCAATGTTTCTGATGCATTCCTGAAATTTACTATTTGTAGTGAAACCTAGGTGACACATTGAGACGTGTCTGACATATTTCGGACACTTCTTGTGCTGTATGGGAACTGCAGCAAAAGTTATTTTTTGATATAAAATTTTTCTTTTCATTTTTTTTTTCACCGAGAGTGCTTTGAAGTTCTTAATATGCTCAGGTGTTACTGTATAAACATGATACGAACATTTTTTTTAATTTTTACTGTATGCCCAGTTTTTTAAGCGCATTTGTGACCTACAAAATTTAGTTTTTATATTTTAATATAATTTTTCCAAATGGGAACAGGGTGGCTCACTAAATCATCACGAAAGAGCATAGAAATACCTTCATTTTGATACCCTACATTAATACGCCGAACGAACGTTTATTAAGTATTTTTTGTGAAAACGCAAATAAAATTGAAAAAAAAATTTATATCGAAAAATATTTGCTGCAGTTGTATTCAAAATCTTATCCCGAATCAAAATATCGAAAAATATTAAGGTAGTCCCATTTAAAAATCGAAAACCAAAGTAATTTCCGGTAAAAGCGGAAGTGATAAAAATGTAAATTAAAGCCCCGTAGATATGTATTTCCCAAATTTCGTTTCTCTATCTCAAATATTTTAGAAATCATAGGGGCGAGCCACCTCCCAGAAACATCCGATATATTTACTAGTGCATGTGTAGTTATAAGAATAATAATATGTCTTGAAAGTATTGAAATCAGTTTATTACTTGAATAAAAATAATTTAGTATGAGTTTTCTACAAAAATGTTTATATTTGTGCAGACAATCAAGTTTTGCAATTCTTCTAATATTAAATCCAATAATATTCGTGATGTACACTATTTTGAAAGGGATGTATAACAATAATCCTGTATATTAACAAAACATGTTATGTATGTATTATATAAATCGTCGTCGTAAATCTGTTCACGTTTATTTTATAAAGAAGTACATAATGTAATGTTCTATGACTATCTCTCACAGTTACGGAAAAAGAAACGAATCGTATGTATAGTGACGTGCTGTAGTACTGACTCAAAGCACAGAATAACCAGAAAGGACAACAGCTGATTTTTCTATTGTTATCGAGGGTGCGTCGTTTGGGGACCTTGAATTCATTGTATTCGAATCCGCCATATTGTAAACTCACAATGTTTATGTTTTGATAGTTGACAGTTACCATAAAAATGGTGTATTCAATTTTTTTATAGGCAAATTTACGAAACAATTTTTAGTTTTTTTTAACGTCCAATGTCCAACGCATTGCATTTAACTGCTTTGTGATTTCAAATTAAGAATATGCGAAAGGAAAAGGAATATGAATTAGTAAATTAATGCGTATTTACATATGTACTACATGGATATTATAACTATCGTAACTTGTAAGAATGGATAGATGAAAACTACTTAAACTTATAATGCATACTTGAGAATTCTTAGTTCTTTACAATCAAACAAAGGCTATTTACATAACATATTTATTACAACAATCTGAAAACATTATAAGTGCTCTAATAGGTACAGTCTCATCCGTCTCTACAATACACCTTGTTGGTGATGCATCGACTGTAATATTTTACAATAAATTGATATACTTTCATCGCTCAGTAACATTAAGCTAATTTTATAGCTGTTAATGGTTTCACTGGATCACAAATAAATAATGTTGGTATAGCATGCGGTTTCAAACGATTTTTCGTGAAATTTAAAAACATTCTATCTTCAAAATGTTTTCCACATACATAGGTATTATATAGCTCTCCAATTAATACCTCTTTCTAACAAATCTTCACGCTTACATATTTTTAGCCATTCCAAAACACTGCAAAAGACCAAAAATTGAAATAGTTGTCCAACGTAACAAAACATTTACAGTTTATCATTTTTAGGGTATAGGAAGAAGCTATACCGCTCTGTTAATGTCGTATTGTTTTTGCAGGAGGGAACACTACACCACCGGCGATAAGATTTTATAGAAATTTAGAATAAATTAAAAATAACTGTAGCTTTAGTAAACACACGATACGTAAACATAAACATTGTGAGTTTTCAACATGGCGATTTACGGTCATGCGCATAAATTCCATGATCGGGTCGTGTCCCTTCTGGTTATTCTGTGCTCAAACTACCATAAAATTTTATAAATATAACCCTTACGTACGACGATATATAGTTGACTGCCCTCGAGGGGCAAGTCAGTACTAAAGCACGTCACTGTACATACGACCGTAAAATTTTTCTTTCTAGTTCATTTACAGTTAGGAGGAATGATTTTTTAATAAAACATTTTAATTTACTTTTATGTTTTTCGGAATATAAAAGCAGTCAATTTTGGTGTCAAACTCATTGCCTATACATAGTTATATAATAGTTATCTAATGCTATAGTGACATCTAATATAAAACTGGAAAACTGTTTGGACAGATATGGGGCTGTTGATATTCAGCCCATAAACTTACTTCGTGACAAAAAAAATACTGCATATTTTCAAATTATGTAAATACAGAACGTATCAGTATATTTTTCTATCTATGTACATACTGTAAAAAGTAATATTATCAAAATTTTATATTTTTTCTCCTTTTTCTCGCAATCAAAGAATATTTAATTAAAAAAAAGATATTTAGATTTACAACAATTCAATGTAACAACGCGAAAATACATTTTTAAGTTCAAGTTTTTGCGAATAGGTATGTACTACGTTTCTAATAATTATTGTCGAACAGCGCCTTCTACTTTACCGAAACGCCCGTGTCTGTGAACTTGGCACTTCATTTTTGAAAAAACATTTTTTTGATTGGAGTTCTCAATCAAAAGTTCTTAATCAAATTTAAAAAAAGTTCCGTAAAAATAAACATAGAAAACAGTAGTTGAAAATGCGGGGTGCCAAGTTCACAAAACGTAGTACGAAAAATTGCGATATCATTTAAACTAATTTAGAGAACTCTTGAGGTGCTATCCAGCAGTCCAACAAAAAATTCAAAATTTCGAATTTTTCCACCTATCGTGGTCGTTTCAATTTTGAGTCATTTGTTGTAATTTCTATTTTACAAATTTTTTTAATCGGGCTATGTCGACTTTCTTCGCACATTTCGTTTGACACGGTTTGACTCAATACGTAATATATTTACGTTTACTGTTTACGTGAGAGGCAGTAATTTTACGTATGACGTATTTCGACATACGTACGCAAAGGAAAAATATTGCAAGTACGCATGCGTTCCTGTCAGTTTTGACGGATACAAATACGTGTTCGGCTCTGCTATAAGCTATAAGTCTCTATTGTTATTGTTTAAATGTTTGTTTTGCAGAAAATTGCTCTTATATTCAATCAGTTGTTAATCAGTTTGATTCGTTTATTCACAAAGGGCAAAATAATATGAACGGACAATAAAATTATCTTTATTATCGAATTCATACAAAGGAATGACAAAAAAAACAAACTGAAACTAAATATGTAACACCAAAAAATACTGTTTTTTAACAAAACCAAGAAAATTATTTAAAATTGCGTAACATAATTTCATGTTTATTGAACAGCAGCGAAAGTTCGACAGCGTAATTGGATAAAAAATTCACACAAACGCACAACCGATTATACGGTCTATTTTAAGTATTAAAACAGAGCAGTGTAAACAATCTCCGACTGTTTCTTTGTTTATTCGTTTACGTCCCAGAGAATTAAAAAAAAAACACGATCAAGCAAGTCTATAACCGGCGCGATAGGGTTGCGTGAAGTTATCCACACTTTTCCAGCCACACTTCTATCGTAACGAAAGGTGGAATGAAGTAGTAATTCCAATATAACATATACGATCGTGGTTTTCTTATAAATTTTACAATACATGTTCTACAATCCACAATATATTAACCGAATTCTCTCTGGTGGAAGCTATTTGATATATCTAACAACGAAATTTAATTGGCTCGTCGTTTGTGGCCTTCAGAATAAAGAAAAATCGAAAAACCGCGGAGGGGATAATTAAAACGTCGTGATTCTCTTATTAATTCGAGTGCCTCGACACCGACCATAGGTCGTCTTTTGGCATGCTGGTCTCGTACCATACCAACCATCGAATTCATTTGGCTGGCCGTTTACGACCTTCAAAAGTAATAAAAATCGAAAAACCGTGGCTGGGATAATTAAAACGTCGTGTTGCTCTTATTAACTCGAGTGCCTCGACACCGACCATAGGTCATATTTTGGCATGATGGTCTTGTACCATACCAACCATCGAATTCATTTGGCTGGCCGTTTACGACCTTCAAAAGTAATAAAAATCGAAAAACCGTGGCTGGGATAATTAAAAGGTCGTGATGCTCTTATTAATTCGAGTGCCTCGACACCGACCATAGGCCGTATTTTGGCATGATGGTCTCGTACCATACCATCCATCAAATTCATTTGGCTGGCCGTTTAGGACCTTCAAAAGTAATAAAAATCGAAAAACCGTGGCTGGGATAATTAAAACGTCGTGATGCTCTTATTAATTCGAGTGCCTCGACACCGACCATACGTCATGCTTTGGCATGATGGTATCGTACCATACCAACCATCGAATTCATTTGGCTGGCCGTTTACGACCTTCAAAAGTAATAAAAATCGAAAAACCGTGGCTGGGATAATTAAAACGTCGTGATGCTCTTATTAATTCGAGTGCCTCGACACCGACCATAGGTCATATTTTGGCATGATGGTCTCGTACAATACCAACCACCAAATTCATTTGGCTGGCCGTTTACGACCTTCAAATGTAATAAAAATCGAAAAAACCGTGGCTGGGATAATTAAAACGTTGTGATGCTCTTATTAATTCGAGTGCCTCGACACCGACCATAGGTCGTATTTTGGCATGATGGTCTCGTACCATACCATCCATCAAATTCATTTACCTGGCCGGTTACGACCTTCAAAAGTAATAAAAATCGAAAAACCGTGGCTGGGATAATTAAAACGTTGTGATGCACTTATTAATTCGAGTGCCTCGACACCGACCATAGCTCATATTTTGGCATCATGATCTCCTACAATACAAGCTATCAAATTCATTTGGCTGGCCGTTTACGACCTTCAAAAGTAATAAAAATCGAAAAACCGTGGCTGGGATAATTAAAACGTCGTGTTGCTCTTATTAACTCGAGTGCCTCGACACCGACCATAGGTCATATTTTGGCATGATGGTCTTGTACCATACCAACCATCGAATTGATTTGGCTGGCCGTTTACGACCTTCAAAAGTAATAAAAATCGAAAAACCGTGGATGGGATAATTAAAACGTCGTGATGCTCTTATTAATTCGAGTGCCTCGACACCGACCATAGGTCATATTTTGGCATCATGGTCGCGCCAAAATGGTTGATGGTTGGAATGGTACGAGACCATGATGTCAAAATATGACTTATGGTCGGTGTCGAGGCACTCAAATTAATAAGAGCATCACGACGTTTTAATTATCCCATCCACGGTTTTTCGATTTTTATTACTTTTGAAGGTCGTAGACGGCCAGCCAAATGAATTTGATGGTTGGTATGGTACGAGACCATGATGCCAAAATATGACCTATGGTCGGTGTCGAGGCACTCGAATTAATAAGAGCATCACGACGTTTTAATTATCCCATCCACGGTTTTTCGTTTTTATTACTTTTGAAGATCGTAGACGGCCAGCCAAATGAATTTGATGGTTGGTATGGTACGAGACCATGATGCCAAAATATGTCCTATGGTCGGTGTCGAGGTACTCGAATTAATAAGAGCATCACGACGATTTAATTATCCCAGCCACGGTTTTTCGATTTTTATTACTTTTGAAGGTCGTAAACGGCCAGCCAAATGAATTCGATGGTTGGTATGGTACGAGACCAGCATGCCAAAATATGACCTATGGTCGGTGTCGAGGCACTCGAATTAATAAGAGCAACACGACGTTTTAATTATCCCAGCCACAGTTCTTGGATTTTTATTTCTTTTGAAGGTCGTAAACGGCCAGCCAAATGAATTCGATGGTTGGTATGGTACAAGACCATCATGCCAAAATATGACCTATTGTCGGTGTCGAGGCACTCGAATTAATAAGAGCAACACGACGTTTTAATTATCCCAGCCACGGTTTTTCGATTTTTATTACTTTTGAAGGTCGTAAACGGCCAGCCAAATGAATTTGATGGTTGGTATGGTACGAGACCATCATGCCAAAATACGACCTATGGTCGGTGTCGAGGCACTCGAATTAATAAGTGCATCACGACGTTTTAATAATCCCATTCACGGTTTTTCGATTTTTATTACTTTTGAAGGTCGTAAACGGCCAGCCAAATGAATTCGATGGTTGATATGGTACGAGACCATGATGTCAAAATATGACCTATGGTCGGTGTCGAGGCACTCGAATTAATAAGAGCATCACGACGTTTTAATTATCCCATCCACGGTTTTTCGATTTTTATTACTTTTGAAGATCGTAGACGGCCAGCCAAATGAATTCGATGGTTGGTATGGTACGAGACCATGATGCCAATATATGACCTATAGTCGGTGTCGAGGCACTCGAATTAATAAGTGCATCACAACGTTTTAATTATCCCGGCCACGGTTTTTCGATTTTTATTACTTTTGAAGGTCGTAAACGGCCAGCCAAATGAATTTACTGGTTGGTATGGTACGAGACCATCATGCCAAAATATAACCTATGGTCGGTGTCGAGGCACTCGAATTAATAAGAGAATCACGACGTTTTAATAATCCAATCCACAGTTTTTCGATTTTTATTACTTTTGAAGGTCGTAAACGGCCAGCCAAATGAATTCGATGGTTGGTATGGTACAAGACCATGATGCCAAAATATGAGCTATGGTCGGTGTCAAGGCACTCGCATTAATAAGAGCGTCACGACGTTTTAATTATCCCAGCCACGGTTTTTCGATTTTTATTACTTTTGAAGGTCGTAAACGACCAGCCAAATGAATTTACTGGTTGGTATGGTACGAGACCATCATGCCAAAATATGACCTATGGTCGGTGTCGAGGCACTCGAATTAATAAGAGAATTACGACGTTTTAATTATCCCAGCCACGATTTTTCGATTTTTATTACTTTTGAAGGTCGTAAACGGCCAGCCAAATGAATTTTATGGTTGGGATGGTACGAGAGCATCATGCCAAAATATGACCTATGGTCGGTGTCGAGGCACTCGAATTAATAAGAGAATCACGACGTTTTAATTATCCCATCCGCGGTTTTTCGATTTTTCTTTATTCTGAAGGCCACAAACGACGAGCCAATTAAATTTCGTTGTTAGATATATCAAATAGCTTCCACCAGAGAGAATTCGGTTAATATATTGTGGATTGTAGAGCATGTATTGTAAAATTTATAAGAAAACCACCATCGTATATGTTATATTGGAATTACTACTTCATTCCAACTTTCGTTACGATAGAAGCGTGGCTGGAAAAGTGTGGATAACTTCACGCAACCCGCGATAGCACTTGTCTCAATCGTATGCGAAGAAACTCAAGCAGCGCGACTGCGTTATAATAGTATCGCGTTATAGGAGGGCTGTCGCAATTTTGGCTCCGCGTTATATGGAAACCGCGGTATAAACGAGTACCACGTTATAAGAGTACCGCGTTATAGGAGGGTTAACTGTATAGTTAGGATTCAAGTTACGGCGCTGAATTCATATGCAATATTATGAGCTGTTATATGAATACGACGGCAAGGATATTTTATACACAAACGTATATTCTATTCTGGGTACTATTCAAATAAATATAATATATACAGTCCCTGGCAACCGAATTAGAGCCACCATATAAATTCATTTTTTTAGTGTATTAAATAAAATAGCAACTTCTCAGATGAACACCATTTATTTACATTATATACATACTATTTACAACAGTTTTTGATTAATATTTTGTTAACCTACCCTTGGCCTTAATTACTGCAGCTACCCTTGCCGGCATACTTCGAATGCAAGATGCCGCTACTTTTTGCAAATCAGGATTAATTTTCCAGTCATTCTCTATATTTTGCCTCAAAACACATATAATAATTAAATATATAATTAGTAACCAAAAATGTTCTAAATCATACACCTTCACACTCAACGATAGACAAAAAGCAATGAAAAGCAGGTAAAAGTACACCATTCGTATTATCCAGAAATCCCACCAGGGATAGTCCTCCATACGATGGATTATCATCAACATAAGTCGTTGGCCATTAAATTAGGACCACCAATGAAATTACCAATTTCGGGATAAAATGAGAATAAAACAATGTATTATCAGCGATTATTTTATTAAAAGTCATGTAAAATTGAAAAGCTATACTTTTGATTAATATTTAGTAGGTATTCCCTCCCTTTGCCTTAATGACAGCAGCTATCCTATTGGGCATACTCTCAATTGATTTTATTATGGTACGCTGTATGGCTTCATTATTTGTCCAACTTTCTGCGATTGCTTCCATCAATTGTTGTTTGCTGGTACATTTATGTTGGGCAACAATCCTTTTTAACACGTTCTCAATGGGATTGAGATCGGGTGAGTTTCCTGGCCATTCCAATAACGGTAGATTTACCATGTCCAAATAGGCTTTTACGGATTTTGCCGTGTGACAGGGAGCGTTGTCGTGCACAAACACATACGGCCCTTTATCTTCATCTAGTGAGTTTATATAACCAACTAGGTACTCACCCAACACTTTTTTATATTGATGTTGGCCCATTGTACCTTCAACAAAATAAATTGGGCCTGGCCCCTGCACAGTGATATAGGACCATATCATCACCGAGGGTGGATGTTTCACGGTTTTCAATGTAGAATGTTCTTCGTAGCGCTCAGACGGTAATCTTCTCACATACTGGGAACGTTCTACCACCGCCTGCATTTTTGATTCATCACTAAAGACAATCTGTAAAAGAGTGTTGAAGGTATTTTATTCATTGCAAACATATTGAATTTGACAAGTTTAGATAAATAAGATAATCACATATGATTACCTTTTTCCAATCATCAACAGAGTAGTTTTGATGTCGTTTCGCCCAATTGTAGCGAGCCTTTTTCATCCTGAGCGTCAATTTTGGTTTTTTTACGGGACGCCTACATTTCAAGCCAGCCTCGTAGAATCGCCGTCGAATAGTTCTTTCCGATACATGGATCCCACTTTCTCTGACATTTGCCTGAATTGCTTTAGTTGATAATTGACGATTTTGCTTTGCTATTTCTATGATCTTCCGATCGTCACGACTTGTTGTTTTCCTATTTTTACCGCAATATTGTCGTGAAGTGCTACTCCCGGGAATATTTTCTTTGATTAAATTAGCTATTCTCATAACTGTTTGATGTGAAACATTTTCTCTGCGTGCTATTTCTCGCTGAGAAAATAATCCCGTTTCTAAAAGAGCACAAATTCTGTTCTTCTTGTCTTCTGTGATGTCTTTTCTTTTACCCATAACGCAATTAAAATTTAACTAACTTTTATGTGGCAGCGAAACGAAATCAATCGTATAGGTTTAAAAGAACAACTTGCAACAGATTGTTTAAGTTCACGTATCAACACTATAACACTATCTTGATCGTAAGGCACTTACTGATAGACTAAATACCGACGCACCGAAGAGACATCGATGAGCGGTAGGGGTAGTAATAGGTACCTGGAATAAGAAAGTATTCCCGGAAGGCCCCTATTATGATAATCTCGAAATTTCGAGTTGATAATACTATACAATAACATTTATGACAAAACTGCTACAATAGCTTTAGTATATACTTGTAGTTTTCTTTCTTAGATTATAAATTATAAATTTCTCATAGTGGTCCTAATTTAATGGCCAACGACTGTATATAAAGCCACTCCGCTTCGCGTCGTGGCTTTAAACTCGTTACTCGTGCTTTAAAAGCTTGATTATGCACTAGTGTCATAATATACTATTTAAGTTTGATTGGAACTGCATCAAATAAGCTGTGCCATAATATTTAGCAGTATATTTTTTTTCGAATTTTTATATTGTTAAACAGCACTTGTGTAAAATAAAAGAAGTTTATCAGTTAAACTAGATATATTATTGATAAATGTTGTTACAATTTTGTGTCGATATTTTTTTTATTTTTTTGATTATTGGGACTTTTGTTTTAAAATAGACACTGCATTAAATAAGCCGTGAGCCACTGTATAAGTTCTTCTCACAATTTGTATTTAATTGAATTGTATTCTCTATATTGTCTACATGTTACCAAATTCTATTTGGTTTCAAAGATTGACGAACGAGGGCAATATAGTATCAAAATGTTAAGTGGAACAGGGGGCCGACTGACACCTCATCTTCAGGAGCTCTCTGAGTATGGTATCAGGCTAACATTTAATAAAAAATTATCTACTCATATGAACATAGTAATAAAACAAAATCTTATTTCATTATACATTTTGTGTTTGCATTTATTTGCTCAACATAAATTGAAAAGTCTTAGGTATGAATGGTAAAACGTGTTAATCCTATGCTACCTTATGAATGTCATAGAATAGAATTTTATTGATGTAAGTGCCATAATCATGCTTGCAGCATCTCCGAGGTTAGTAGATGCAGGTCAAAAAAGTAGTAAAAATAATTCGATTAGTTTATAGCAAACACACTAGCAGGAGCCAACGAAAATTACATTTGACATGAGAACTCATAAAATTATTTTTCTAATTTTATAAGCACTGAAAGCCGTTAATGATCATGGCGTAGTAGGTTGTATATGTATAATTCTACCTAACTTTATTTACGTTAGGTTTACTATATGGAGGAATTGTGTAGAACATGATCAAAAACTTTTGTTATATAAGAAACAATTAATAATCATTTTTGTATATAATTTTCAGTCTGTTTGATACACATCATTGGTAGCTTTCTATTTTCTTTACAAAGGATAGATAATAATGAAATACAGGATGAATGCTGAAATCATTTATTTCCAATAAGTTAATAGTAATCAATTATTATTATGTTATTATCTAAAACATACTTATCTATTTCAATACCGGAAGAATTTAAATAACATCAAGGTATCACTCTAATTATGTCTATAATAAAACCTCAGATATCACAAAAAATCAATGTCGAGATCGTGTAATAAGTAGGATATAAGTTTATCAAGCACCCGCATCATTATCTGATACTGTTTAATCGAACGGTCAGAAATAAAAAGGAGAAAAGGTTAACTAAATACAACACATTAGATATACAAAAATATCACTAATACTGTTTGGAAAGACTATTGTTAGATATTATCATATATATTATTTATATAATTCCTTTAATAGGCAAATAGATGTAATACTTCAGAATTCTCACATGTCACATTTCGCAGTGGTAACAATTATGTGAATAAGTTATACTTGTAGGTACCTATAGCTTTTTTTGGCAGTTCGATTGTTGATAAATAGAACTACACAATACACACTTAATACCTCAACCAGAATTGAGAATACTAAGTTAACCATTTCAATACAATCCAAATTTAATTACTTGGCAATATGATATATACCATGAATATCAAATTATAGTTTTACTAGTAAAGATATTAATAATTTACAAATCTCGTGCTTTCACAATTCTGATGGTGGTAATCATTAATTGTCTACACTACATATTTCCCTGCGATTTTTAGATATGCTCGTTATAATTTGTAACGACTGCGAACACAAAAATAAATGTACATACATTCTTGTATTTCCAGGCACTGACGAATTTGAAAAGTATATTTTTATATATAATATAATCAGTCAGTGTATATACAATTAGCGTGAATTTACGACATATCAAAAACTTCTACACGCTACGAAAGAGGAACACAAAAGTGAAGCTTTCACTCAGATAACATTGATTTTTTTTTGTTTAGTATTTCTTCTTTACAACAGGAATCATTACTTAGATTATGTAAGCAGAACATTTAGTCACAATTTGGTTTCTTTGAGGTTGGTATAGTTCTTTCTTAGATATATAAAAAAATATAATAATTCTATAACTTTTGTGGATGTATTTCTTTTATTATCGGGCGATACAACTGCACTGATTTTCAAATGTTACTTCTCGATAATATAATAGCTGTGAGTACAATTACTTTTTGAGATATATAGAAAAAATAGTTGAGTGTAGGTTTTTGCAAATGTTGTTCACTCCACTTTTTTTGTATAGCACTTTATAAATAGTATATTTCATGAAATCTCTAGTATCAAAGTTGCACTTTCTGAAATTCTATTTTATTCTTAAGTAAATTTCATCGACGATTATAGTAGAGATATAATTTGTACAATTAGTTAACATTGCAATATTATATAAGGTTTAGAACATTCTTATGTGTTCCTTACCAACTTACATAACGCGGCCCGGGATTTGAGTTAAAACACATTAAATAAACGCCTATTTGTTTCTGTGTAATAATACCGCTTTTGCATATTTACATTTAACATCATAGATTTCAAATGAATCTAATAATATTCTATCTTTTGTCTATGTAATATTTTCTCATACTTATGTAAATGTATGCCATTGACGATGTTGCCCCTTTAAAACATTTCCTACGTAGGTCTGTGATAAACTAAAACTCATGGCTTTGTCGGCCTATACAGGCTACAATTGTAAGAGGTATCAATTTCAGATTTCAGGCAGATATATAGGATAATAAGGAGCATATTCTAAAATTATTTGCAATTATATAGGGTGATTCAAAGTTGGGTTATTTTTAATGGAAAATCCTGTACTTTTTTGAATTACCCTGCAAATAATGCGAAAATGTGCTGCTTATCTCTCTGTATACCTGATTTAAATCTCAAACTGACATCTTTTACCGGTTAGTCACAAGAGACCAAGAAAGTAGTCGTGACTCGCTCAGTTGTTATGTTTATGGATCATATGTCATGTAGTATTATTATAAACCTCCACACGAAAAGCTTAGCAGTATTCAATTCTAATAAACCGTTGTAAATGAAATAGTCACGTTTCGGTCATGCAGATGATTACGATACAGATTGTTAACCGTAAATTCAGTTTTTTCCAATTTTATCTTTTAAGTTTTCAATAATAGAATGAATTTATATAGACCTAGGTGCCTTTATATTTAGAGAAACAGGTATGTTTAATTTGCGGTGGAGGTAATGGAACTATTTTATTTGCAAATAACTTGAATAATCTGAAATTAGCAAAAATATTTCTTAGAAAGAGCATTTGCTTAGAACCGCTGAATTTCCATATCATTCGCAAAGAACTTCAAAGACCAGTATGCACAAAACGAATAAGTAAGCCAAACAAGAAAGAATTTACTTTTAGGTTCTTACTACGTAAGTTATTATCTTATCTTGAAATATAACTCGGCTCAGCCATATTCGATGACTAATCCAGCATAGCGAATCAGATAGGTATCTCTCCGTCACATTGTTATGAAGACGGCAATATTTGTATAATATTAAGGAGTGTACATATATCTACATGCATCATGTATTGAGTATTTAAGTTTTCAATAGAAAAAGCTTTATAAGTCACATTAATTTTAGGTAAAATATTGATTGCTTGAACCCACATTGTCGGGTTGTCTGAACGTGCAGTATAAAAGCACCCACAATGTAACCAAATTTTGGACCGGTTTGACTTAAATGTCAAGACGAACCGGGCCGGGCCAAACTTTCACGATACTAGTGTGTGTAATCTTATCAGAATATGGTGGTTGCAAAACATTCATGCTACTCATATCGTTGCCGGTAACTTGAAATAGGATTCCAAACACAATGATGGTAATGGAGAACATTACAAACATAATTTTCAAAATCTTAAAGTAAGTAGTCTGTAAAATCTTATAGTATGCGAAGAACTTTTTAGTGGAGTAATAGTTAATTTCTGTAACTGATGCCTCCATTAAGAGTCAGAGGCATTTGGATATTTAGGAAGACAGAATTGTTATTCCAACTGAATTTGGTAAATTAATTTTTCTTTCTGGAAGTCTCTGATAGTGGAAATGCTTATCTGAATAATTAGATAAGGATACTATTTCACACTTTTACGCTATATAATCGAGAAGTAGGTTGATCGTATAGAAAGATCTATACCAGTCTTCTTTATCAAGTACACTATTTACAGTTTAAGACATTATACAGCACTGATAGATTTGTTAAATTGTAGATTAATGATTATTTATATAATATATGTATGTATATATATATATATATAATATTCGCAATTTTCGCTAATATCGTTTTATTATTTACAATACCATATAATGTCTATCTTATAAAATTTAAAAACCTATCTAAGAGGTACATGACAGGATGTTATCATACAGTCATATTTTATAACAGAAACATGAAACTTTTGATAATAAAACAAAAAATACTTATTTTGAAATTAGATTGTACAGATACCTTATAAGAACAATAAAAATAACTATCATAAATATTTATCCCCTATTCGTTCGAAACAAAAGCTTTTTTATGTCAAATATATACACACCACATCACAAAACTTTATACATACATGAAATGCAAAATCACAAAATATCCTTACTTCTAGGTAGTATCTATGTTTCTGAATGACTAGAACATTAGAGAATAGAATATAAAATTAAATAGCCTACACACTAACAAGAAACAAAAGAGCAACTATACATGTTTGTCACAAGATGTGTATAAATTTAATGATTTATACTTCCTTTATATTAGTAAAAAACCAGTAAATTCGTATGTAACAGACCTTGTCAATAGAATTCCATACAGTCACGAATGCCCTTGTGGTAGAAGTATATTTTTTCTATCACATGATGTTACTTAACGAGGGTATTTTAGGTGCAGTGTAGCTATACACATTTTTTTGTTTTAATCTACATATAAATTGTGCCGTAATATCACCAGATTTTTCGAAAATACTTCATCTACACTCTTCCATACTACGCAAACTCGATAGCTGTAGATATCTTTGTTTTTATTTATTTAGTTTAAAAATAACTTTCAGTGATAACATATACCAAAAATACTTCAAGTGGTCAATTACATATTTACTTTAGAATATATTAGAATATATTTATATAAATATGAGTATTTCACTTACAGTACTAATAATATTCAACAATTATTATCGACGCGAAATTAAAAATACATAGTATATGGAAAATATGTAATCTATAAAAATATTATGAAACATATAATAGTAGGAAATGTACGAGAAAGATACGTCAGTTTAAAGTTCTTACTTTTTATTTTCAAGTAAGTTATATATGCTATTAATATTATAATACAAACCGCCATGGTTAGAACGATTTTCGGCTTTTAACATATAAATAACATATTAGAAAGTATCATGATTTACGTCACTGTGTTCTTATTTAATAATTTTGTAAGTTTATCCTTTACGATAGTTATTATGTTATATCAGTATATTTTCCTTCTGAACCTGTATTTATCAATTACCTTACTTGCGTATTTAATAAATAAAATCCACATCCGTTGTTACATCAGTTTATTGGATTTATAAATATTTTTGGGCTCTATTTTTTGTCGAGTTTCTTTTCCACACATCACACTTAATATTTATAGTTTTCTATTGGCGTCTGATTTTGTACATAAGCATTCCTTTTATTTGTCTACGGTCTTCTCTCTTTTATTTGAGTTACCTAGACGGGTTCTTTGGTGCGAAGCGTCACATTTCTTTTTCCCTCCTTTCATTTGTTTCCAACTGATTTTATACAAGACTTGTTTCAATTTCTGATACTCGACACTAACAATATGAACAATTAATATATCTATTTTGTGACCTTTATGTACGAGGGAGCGTTTTTATATTCGCGGAATGAGCGTGTTGTAGGCGGGTGATTAGGCGCATTGGGGGCGTGGCCTGTGCAGCGACTCATAATTAGTATAAATACGAAGTTTCATTGTTATTAGACAGTTAGTCTTTGAGCTATCGTCAATCAAGTAACATAATCAGGAGTGAAAAGTGAAATATGGAAAAAATCGAATATCGTGCCGTTATAAAGTTCCTTACCAGCCTAGGAAAATCAGTCGCGACCATAATGAATGAGATGTCATTGGTTTACGGCGACTTTTGTCCAGGAAAAACCATGGTGTACAAGTGGCATAGTTTATTTAAACAAGGAAGGCAATCCCTTGAAGACGACCCGAGGCCGGGCAGGAGCATTGAGGTGACCACGCCAGCACTTATCCAAAAAGTTGAAAAAATGTACTCGAAGATGCTCGACTAAAGAAGAAACAACTCGCAGAAATGGTTGGAGTATCCGATACAACAATTTTTAAAATCCTACACGATCATCTCGGCATCGCTAAGGTCAGCGCAAGATGGGTGCGCGTAGAGTGTTCGCGTGCATTTTTGGACCTCTGTAATGAAGACAAGGATGGTGTATTGAGTCGAATTGTTACTGGAGACGAAACTTGGGTTCATCATTATGAACCTGAGTCCAAGCAAGACTCCATGCAGTAGCATAAAAAGGGCACAGCACCTCCTAAGAAATTTAAAGTGTCACAATTAGTTGGGAAACTCATGGCAACGGTATTTTGGGACTCGGAAGGAATATTGTTGATTGATTATAAAGATAAAGGTGTTTCTATAACCGGAGAATATTACGCTTCAATATTAGAGCAGCTAAAAGAAGCCATTAAAGAGAAAAGACGGGGAAAATTGACGAAAGATGTGCTGCTTTTGCACGACAACGCGCCCGTCCACAACAGCCGCGTTGCGTTAGCTGCCCTGCATAAGGTGGGCTTCGAAATTGTGAATCACCCACCCTACAGCCCAGACCTGGCACCGAGTGATTATTACCTGTTTCCGAAAATGAAAAAAGAGCTGCGGGGTAAAAAATTTATTGCCGATGATGAAGTCAAGGAGGCAGTTTCGGCGTATTTTGCAGATAAAGAGAAATCATTTTTTTATGAGGGTATAAATAAATTTATTGAAAGATGTGAAAAATGTATCCGTCTTGCAGGTGAATATATTGAAAAAGAAAAATAATTTGGTTTTTTTATTTCCACGCCTTATCCCCCATTCCGCGAATATAAAAACGCCCCCTCGTACTTATCTCTCAATTCCTGAAATATTTCCATAGTCCAAATAGTGGAAATATTTCAGGAATTGAAAGATAAAATTTTGATCTGTGTATGGTTTTACTGTAGATTATTAATATATCTATGTTATGACGTTTATGTCCTTATCTTTCAATTCCTGATTATGTATGTAGATTATGTCTATTATATGTAGTTGTCATATTCGTGCTGCCAAACATTTGGTCTTCCCTCCTTGCTATATTGCATACATCCCCAGTATAGATTTCTCTTTGCAGCGTTTCATGAATTTCGGCTAATCAGTTTTACCGGATGTGTGATTAATTCGTTCAGCCTTAGATCATTATGAGATACTGAGTGGTGACCCTTTCGGCAGAATTTCTTTTATATTCTGAAGAGGATTTGTTGCTTATGCTGGATAGTTTTCTCCGAGAGTTTTAAATTTTATCGTTTGATTATGATTATTGTTTCCGTTTCTGGTCTAATTTTTTACTTAGTAGCGAATGCTGTCTATAGCTCATCGACGTTGAACATCCTATTAATAATTTGGACCAGTGATAAGCCTGTAGTGGGCAATTTCCGAATAAACCACATCGACGCACAAGACTCAATTCTTCTATATTCCATGTAACAATTTTTTTTGATCCTTTGTAATTTTAATTATTTCATTTGGTCGATTAGCATCAAAGTCAATTCATTTACAGTTCTACACATAAGTAATATGTTAAAGTATTTTAAATCAGATACCTTTTCATTGAGTTTGTAAGCAATATTTTCTTCCTTAACATCTAGTTAAGTAGTAGCATATTTTTGTTATTTTTCAATTGGTAATTATTTAATATTTAATTTATATACACAGTTTCGCAATTTTGGCTTCATTTGACTTACAATTAGTGGAGGTTTCCTTTATTAATCAGCAACTTTCTGTTACACTTATACTAAATCAAAATAATATCTTCAGTTTTTCTAATGATCTACTTTTCAAATATGGCTATTTTCTCATTTTAAATCTTTTAATTTTGAGAATTCAAATTTACAGAGTTTTTTATTGATTTTGTAACAGAATTTGCAAGGTTGATGTTTAATCAAACGTATACTTTATTTCTCGATTGTCAAATTTTCTTAACAGTTACCTACGCAAATTTAATTAATTTTGTAATAGCAATTTTAATATTTTTCGCCATATTATTCTTCAGATGGTTTTAAGAACCTGCTTTATTATAACCAGTCTCTTGTATTTGTTTGCCAATCAATTGTTTTACTTTTAATAAAATTGTAATGTGTTTCCTATTTGACTTCCGATTTCGAAGGTAAATGCATTCCATGCTACCGAAGCCATACTTTGAAATTAGTGGTGCTACATTTTTCTAAGAACTTTTCGACCAACTCCTAAATGTCACGATATTCTACCCAGATAGGTACGTCCAAAAGTAAGGCCGTTGTTTTGTAAACCTGATTTCCCTGATTTCTTTCACATAATGTATAAAGGAGATATAAGTTAACCTTTGGCAAAAATTATTAGTCCAGTTGTTAGGTGATCAGTCGCTGATGACACGGATTGTATCACTGTATGGACATGTATGTATATTATGGAGCTGCCCTGACGTTCTATATGTGATTTTGCTTCATTTAGGAAACTACGTCCGATATTCTGGCATTTTTCAGTAGTCATCCCATATGGCCAACATATGAATTTATTCATTTTGTTTTGAAAATATTTGATAAGTCTTCCAAATGTGCAACATCGACATTTTTTAAATAAGTAGTGTATTGTACCATAAAATATGATGAAACAAATAGGTACGTATTAACATAGATCCAAAGGTGCTCCAAAGTGCTCCCAAAGTGGTCCAATTGGATGGTGCTCTACCTCATTTTGGGTTAAGAATCTCAAATTGTTACATTAATTATCTACAACGAAGAGTTGGGCGTTTAGGACCGGTGCTGTGGCCTCGCTAGATACTAGACGACTATTAATTTTAAGAATCAAAGATGATTGCGATGGAATAAAATACAAATCTCTGGATTTATATTAGAAGTTTCAACATTTCCTTTAATAAAATATTCGTAACACTAGTATTTAATGTAATTCTCTCAAAAACAAAGCACTTTTGGATATATGTTTGTGTTTTTTTCATCAGTTTGGTTAGTAAAATATACTATTTAAATTTCCCCAAAACACCTGAATGACCCTGTACATACATGTATATCCCGTTATTTAAAATACTTTCATGTGATACGATTAGCATAAAAAACAAATACTTTGATGCATGACATCAATTTTGTATATAGTTGTATTGTCTATATATTAGTAATACTGCAGAACATTAAAAACTGAAAATCGTTCTAATGCGTGACAGAGGTTTCAACGAAATAACATGTTTTTCCGCATTAACTATTTGGGTTAAATACGTTCCGCTGTAAGAAATGTTTGTGAAAAATTTTTATAATTAGTATAGCATTTAATGAAAAATATACTGGAAACAAAGATAAAAAAAATAAAGATACTTTATAGAAGCAACATTTGTGTAAAGGGAAAAATCTATGAAATTCACTTTAAAAAAAGTCAGTTGAAAGGTGACTCTCTATTAAAACGATTGTTGATGAAAATTGTACTTATTCAAAAACCTGAATAGAAGGGTGTTATTTCCATTTTATGCTTAGATACATGCGTTTCTAACTTCGCATCGCATTTTATTCCTTTGTCTTTTACATTTGTACGGTAAACGATAAGATACGCAACCTAATCTTTTTCGAAGCCTATGTTACAAATAGAATTACAATATCCATGCGCTTGTTATCAATCAACCCACATAATATATCTCGATAATCAAAAACAATATTTTATTTATCCTTGTGCAGCTTCTTTCACACTTTTTTATGTAAGTAGTGGAACTATGAAATAATTAGAAAATATCAGAATTGGCCGTGAGAAATAGGATGCCAAATATAATTCCAACTGCTTGGAATATTAATTTCTAATATATGTTTTACTCAACATACTTAATTTTTTTCTAGTTTCAATTTTTTGTTGAGCATTTTGAACTTACGGCACTCTTCTCTTCCTCAGTTCTTTTTAAGTTCACTTCCGTAACTTACATTTCTTTAGGTATTTGAGTTTTCCTGTAGTATTTTCCAAATTAAGAAGTATAAAAAGTTTTATAATTAAATATCTATTATGTATGTTTTGCATAGACATATTTTTATATTTTCTTTGAATATCGAGATATACCACAATTGGTCGATTTAAAAACTACATAGTGTACGTAAGTACTTATGTGTGTGTATGTGTGTGTGTGTGTGTGTGTCGTAATAATATTGTTAACTACTAAGTTACCAGTATTTTCTTTGTTTCATAATCTTAGTGAAAAACATCAGTCCCATAGAATTCAATTCATAATAACTATACAGTATAACAATCTCTAGATCGATATGATACATTCGTACACGAAACGATAACAAACGAACAACTTATGGACCTAGATAATAACATCTTACTAATCCTCCCACGTGGGAAATGCGGTTTCACTTATGAATAGTGATGAGCTGGCAGGAGACTTGTTCTGTGGCGGTGGATCTACCGGACTCGGCCTGGGCGGTATGGGTCTCGATGGAGGACGTGATGGTATCGGTCTACTGGAAGAACTTGTCTTATTTATTACAGATTTGGTGTTATTCGTTTGTATATTATATTGTTGTTCAACTTGATATTGCTGACTATTTGGTTGGCTCCATTGAGTCTGTGCCGCAGGTTCGGACCATGTGTCATGAGTCCATACAGTATGTGGATCCCATTCATAATTTATTTGGTTTTGACTGAAATCAAATAAGATGTAACTATATTGATTGCATTTTAAAGTAGCAAAAACTTTTTAACTTGTTAACTTGTTGACATTCTTTCTAGAGTTTTTTTTTAATCTAAGGGTGAATGGTACAATTGTTTTTTTTTCAAAAATCACCGATCCGAATATTTTTTATCAAATATTAATTGAAACTATTGAATTGAATTGCGTTCACTAGAATAATTTAATCTAGGTATTAATGAGCTCCATTATTCAGGTTTTTAATAAAATAATACACTATACGTTGAAAGTATAATAAAAAATGCTATAATAGTATAAATAGCGCAAAATTGGAAAGTGCGATTAATTGACTACTCTTATTCTAATCGAAGACCTTCTTAATCCCAGGTATAGTTCCACTTGCAGTGCAATTAACAACACTAATCTATGTTCTGGAATAAATTTATTTTTAATTAATTCTAGTTTTATTGCCCTACGAGTGGAAAGATGTCTCGAATTTAGAAGATACGAACATAGATGTATTAGTCTTTAATATCTTGGTTTGTTTAAATGTTCGAAAGTAATTTTTTTGTTATTCTGATTCACTTATTCGGATATTCGGCTGTAGCATCCTAAATAATTGTGTAAAAATTTATAGGTATACATACAGAATGTCCAAGTGCTTTGATTATATATAACTAGATTCACCATTCCCATAAGAAAAGAGTTGCGCTTTAAAGTCGAGCTTTTGATGCGGCCACCAGGAGCCCGCCACTTGTACTTTACATCAAAACATTTTCGTCTAGTTAGGCGGCAAACCGATATCTCACTGAATAGCTTGATGTATTTATACGTTTACTTAATAGGTGGCGTTATTGCGATTGATAGAATTATGAGAAAATGAGAAAAACGTAGTAAGTTCAGAGTGATAATATAGAGTGATATAGATATATATATCTGTCTTTTATTTGTCGCTTTTTAGGCGAACACCTGCTCATAAAAATTGCAAGCAAAGTAAAAATATATCGATTTCCTATTTCGTGATATTTTATTTGAAAAATTGCTTTGGGATATCATTTGTAGGTTACATAACATACATGTATGAGTTAAAATAAAAAAAAATTAAAAAATGCACAGTAAATATATTAGTTAGAAAATAAAATTAATGTTAGTATCAATCTACAGAAATAATTACTTTAGAGGATTGCAGTGTTCGATACTTTGCTGGATATTTGGCACAGTGGACCCTCAAAAAAACGACATGCCCGCCTCTGTGGATAGATCGTCCACTCTAAAAAATACCGAAGAATTGCTAATTCTATGTATACATAAATTATATATTCCATTTTATGAATACATTATTCGCACCTACAGATTTATTTAATAATGCTAGTTCTATTTTGATA
This sequence comes from Holotrichia oblita, assembly GCA_023690525.1. Taxonomy (NCBI): domain Eukaryota; kingdom Metazoa; phylum Arthropoda; class Insecta; order Coleoptera; family Scarabaeidae; genus Holotrichia; species Holotrichia oblita. The sequence continues at coordinate 113,683,626 of CM043017.1, forward strand.
AAAAATTTGCAAGAGTGCTTTGATCGCATTAAACATGCAGTGGCTCACAGCTTATTTGATGCAGTGCTTATTTTAAAATACATATAAGTCCCAATAATTAAAAAAAATAAAAAGAGTATCGATAAAATTTTGATGCAGGTTTGTAAACGCATTCACAAATATACACTGCCACGTTTAGCACAATGGGAGGTTGCAATTATAATTAATAGAAATAACAAGTAATTAAATTTTAGCTAATACACGACTTAAATTTAAAAAGATGGATCGCCGTACAACTGTAAAAACAGCGTAAACGGCTCTTATATCATTATAAATTGGGGCAATTGTCCTGAAAATTCGCTCAGATGGTCAATCTGAGTGCGTGCAGTGCAGCATATTATTGAACGTTTTGTAGATGATAATCGGGTGAAAGATAAGCGAAGAAGTGCACCAAATAAAATGTTCAATGCATCTGACGAGCGATACATTGTTCGGAAAATCAAAGCAAACCCGAAGTTATCGGTTCCAAAACTAGCTATTGAAGTTCAACATGAATTAGGAAAGTCATGCAGTGCTGAAACCATTCATCGTGTGCTTCGCGACCATGACTTTAATGGCCGAGTAGCTCGTAAACAAAGCCGCCTTACCTTTGCTAACGAGCATGTTAGCAAGGACGCTGACTTTTGGAACACTGTAATTTTCGCAGAGGAGTCCAAGTTCAACATGTTTGGGTCCGATGGCATGTCCTACATGTGGCAGAAACGCAACACCGAATGAAAGAAGGAGAACCTCAAAGCCACAGTGAAGCATGGCGGAGAAAGTGTGATGGTTTGGGCCTGTATGAGTGCATCTGGTGTTGGAAATTTAGAATTTATTGAGGGAATAATAATGGACAAAAATATGTACCTCAATATACTCAACAAGAATTTGTTACAAAGTGCAGAAAAATGCGGCTGCTGAATTATTATAAAATTATTATAAAACTAAAGGGATCATCCCAAATATTAAAAGTAGTGCAAAATCAATAGATTACCTATATTATTTTTAAGTTTGAATGGAACTGCATCAAATAAGCTGTGCCATAATATTTACCTAGCAGTATTTTAAAGAAAAAATAAATAAAAGAAGTTTCTTAGTTAAACTAGATATATTATTGATAAATGTTGTTGCAATTTTGTGCTAATATTCTTTTTATTTTTTAAATTATTGGGAGTAGTAAGCTGTGAGCCACTGTAAGAAGAAGTTATGGCAAAGCATTGCACATAGAGCTATAAAGATTCCTGACATTGTGTCTTTCATTAGTGGAGATTGCAGTTGTTATCGCCTGCTACCATTAAATCATTGCTTTACATGCTTGAAATTTAAACAGTGTAAAGTTGTTTCTGGGTATCCACACGATGTAACAGGAAATAAACTCAAAAATGTAATGCATGTGTGAAGAATTTTGTCATGTTCAAGTTTTAACATCTTAGTTACTTATATTGGTTTGAATACATGCTTTTGAATTCTTATTTGTTGTTATTGTTGTTGTGACACTGTAGTCTCTGGATTTATAGCTTTAGTCAAGCTAAATATGTAAGTCACAATGATATTTTTAGAACATATTCATATTTATTCTAGAAACTTTTCGATTTCCCCTATTGTCAGATGTATATTTATAAAATACTTACTACTATAAATTGTTTTTTATATTTCTACAAATGATTGTCTTAGGGCCGTTTGCACTACCTCTATTTAAAAGTTCACTATACCAATTATCAAAATCAACATAGTTGTAAATTTCCTTTTCATGCTTTCTATCGCAGTGATTTTTTTACGTATGTCGAGAAATATGCAATCAATCAATAATTGAGTTACATTAATATAAACACAAATGCTTTGCAGTTGTGAAATCCACACAAAATATATTAATCCAAGCATATTTTACATCACTTATAGGTGTAGTAATTTTCTCACAGTTTTCGTATTTTTATTGTGATTTTTTAACATGCATAGGAGAAAATCATTTTCTGCGATATTACTGTTGTTAGTTATGGGCACTTGTTAATAGATAGCGCATGAGGTATGTCGGTTTTATGCTAAGCTGAAATATATATTAATGAGCAATTTGTTTATTTATGCGACATCTCTTGGTAACTTTTGTGGTTATTGTAACACGCAATGGACTTGGTCAATCTAGTTATATATAATCAAAGCACTTGGACTTTGATTATATATAACTAGATTGACCAAGTCCATTGCGTGTTACAATAACCACAAAAAGTTACCAAGAGATGTCGCATAAATAAACAAATTGCTCATTATTATATATTTCAGCTTAGCATACAACCGACATACCTCATGCGCTATCTATTAACAAGTGCCCATAACTAACAACAGTAATATCGCAGAAAATGATTTTCTCCCATGCATGTTAAAAATCGAGGAAATCGAAAAGTTTCTAGAATAAATATGAATATGTTGTCCTAAAAATATCATTGTGACTTACATATTTAGCTTGACTAAAGCTATAAGCAGAGACTACAGTGTCACAACAACAATAACACCAAATAAGAATTCAAAAGCATGTATTCAAACCAATATAAGTAACTAAGATGTTAAAACTTGAACATGACAAAATTCTTCGCACATGCATTACATTTTTGAGTTTATTTCCTGTTACATCGCGCGGATACCCAGAAACAACTTTACACTGTTTAAATTTCAAGCATGTAAAGCAATGATTTAATGGTAGCAGGCGATGAAAACTGCAATCTCCACTAATGAAAGACACAATGTCAGGAATCTTTATAGCTCTATGTGCAATGCTTTGCCATAACTTCTTCTTACAGTGGTTCACAGCTTATTTGATGCAGTGCCTATTTTAAAATATGACTCCCAATAATTTAAAAAATAAAAAGAATAGTGGCACAAAATTGCAACAACATTTATCAATAATATATCTAGTTTGACTAAGAAACTTCTTTTATTTTACACAAGTGCTGTTTAACAATATAAAAATTAGAAATAAAAAATACTGCTAAATATTATGGCACAGCTTATTTGATGCAGTTCCAATCAAACTTAAAAATAATATAGGTAATCTATTGATTTTGCACTATTTTTCATATTTGGGATGATCCCTTTAGTTTTATAATAATTCCAGCAGCGTCTTCTTCAACTTTTCGCGGCTGGAAATGTTGTGTTTACGGATACTTTTTACCAATATAGCCCAGAGATTTTCAATTATGTTCACCCATTTTTCTGCACTTTGCAACAAATTCTTGTTGAGTATATTGAGGTACATATTTTTGTCCATTATTATTCCCTCAATAAATTCTAAATTTCCAACACCAGATGAATTTATACAGGCCCAAACCATCACACTTCCTCCGCCATGCTTCACTGTGGCTTTGAGGTTCTCCTTCTTTCATTCGGTGTTGGGTTTCTGCCACATGTAGGACATGCCATCGGACCCAAAAATGTTGAACTTGGACTCCTCTGCGAAAATTACAGTGTTCCAAAAGTCAGCGTCCTTGCTAACATGCTCGTTAGCAAAGGTAAGACGGCTTTGTTTACGAGCTACTCGGCCATTAAAGTCATGGTCGCGAAGCACACGATGGATAGTTTCAGCACTGCATGACTTTCCTAATTCATGTTGAACTTCAATAGCTAGTTTTGGAACCGATAACTTCGGGTTTGCTTTGATTTTCCGAACAATGTATCGCTCGTCAGATGCATTGAACATTTTATTTGGTGCACTTCTTCGCTTATCTTTCACCCGATTATCATCTACAAAACGTTCAATAATATGCTGCACTGCAGACGCACTCAGATTGACCATCTGTGCAAATTTTCAGGACGATTGCCCCAATTTATAATGATATAAGAGCAGTTTACGCTGTTTTTACAGTTGTACGGCGATCCATCTTTTTAAATTTAAGTCGTGTATTAGCTAAAATTTAATTACTTGTTATTTCTATTAATTATAATTGCAACCTCCCATTGTGCTAAACGTGGCAGTGTATATTTGTGAATGCGTTTACAAACCTGCATCAAAATTTTATCGATACTCTTTTTATTTTTTTTAATTATTGGGACTTATATGTATTTTAAAATAAGCACTGCATCAAATAAGTTCTGAGCCACTGCATGTTTAATGCGATCAAAGCAGTCTTGCAAATTTTTAATCAAAATAGAAACAGCATTATTAAATAAATCTGTAGGTGCGAATAATGTATATATGTTCATAAAATGGAATATATAATTCATGTATACATAGAATTAGTAATTCTTCGGTATTTTTTAGAGTGGACGATCTATCCACAGAGGCGGGCATGTAGTTTTTTTGAGGGTCCACTGTGCCAAATATCCAGCAAAGTATCGAACACTGCAATCCTCTAAAGTAATTATTTCTGTAGATTTATACTAACATTAATTTTGTTTTCTAACTAATATATTTACTGTGCATTTTTTAATTATTTTTTATTTTAACTCATACATGTATGTTATGTAACCTACAAATGATATCCCAAAGCAATTTTTCAAATAAAATATCACGAAATAGGAAATCGATATATTTTTACTTTGCTTGCAATTTTTATGAGCAGGTGTTCGCCTAAAAAGCGACAAATAAAACACAGATACATATATCTATATCACTCTATATTATCACTCTGAACTTACTACGTTTTTCTCATAATTCTATCAATCGCAATAACGCCACCTATTAAGTAAAAGTATAAATACATCAAGCTATTCAGTGAGATATCGGTTTGCCGCCTAACTAGACGAAAATGTTTTGATGTAAAGTACAAGTGGCGGGCTCCTGGTGGCCGCATTAAAAGCTCAACTTTAAAGCGCAACTCTTTTCTTATGGGAATGGTGAATCTAGTTATATATAATCAAAGTCCAAGTGTATCTAATGCAGCTGCATTAGTTGGTTATGATAATTGGCTTAGGTACATACATACCTATAAATATTTTGATCAAGCGTTTGTGGATATTGAGGTTGTTGCTCGTTGAATTTTGGCTTTTCTATATCCGTTACTGTTAATTCGATATTTTGATCGGAATCTACACTCTCTTCTAACGTGCTATTTTTAATGCCGTAATAAAAATACATAATAAATCCTGAAAAATAAACGCAAATTATTTTCACACAGACTGCGTCTATACTTACCTTACCTAATGTCATCCATATTGTAAATCGAACCAAAGTTAATATGGACAGTTTTAATATTAAATAAATATTAACAGTTATGGCAATGGCTGGAACGAAAGGTAGTCCAGGTGTCATAAACATTAAAGTATTTCTGAAATGTAAATTTCTTGTAACTAGTTCTTTGAAAAAACTAGATATGGAATATATAAGAGTAACGGTTACCTATTTTGTGGCTTTCGCGATATTGCTAATAATACGCCTATTATGGCGAAGAGGAAGAGAAACATGAAAAATGTTGTTGCTCCTGTCATGTTGTGCATTCCGCAAACAATGATTAAATCGAATATGAAGACCAACAAATACAAGATGCCGACCATCTTCATAACAAACATACCAGACTCTTCAGTCGCCGGTCCGGTATCAACCCAAGGAAAAATTGCTGGACACAAATATGTGGCTGCCTGAAATGGGACCCGCAATATTGAATTGCTACACAATTTGTGTTAATCATAAATAATAATAAAGTGGTGTGTAAAATTAAACGTAATATGAATTAGTTCAAGAAGGCAAATTATGGAATAAGGTTTGTTGACAACAGTACATTTTAGTGGCATCATTCACTTAGTCTTTTTTTTGTAATAAGAAACGTTATAGTATACATTATTGTGTGATATTATTTTTCTCTATTTCACCATGCGTTATTTCTCTAAAGTAGATTGAAAGATTGTAACCATGTTTTGTTATCATTTTTACATTATTGCAAACTGGTCTATAGGATTCGTTGATATTTTATTATTGTGATTCACATAATCCAGGAGTATATTTTCGTGTTAGTCTTGGGTACATTTATTTTTTTCATCTCCTCATTGTGACTTTCCTATTCCTTTCCTATTTCCTGATAGACTATTATCCTGTAGTTGTACATGTTCTAATTCATTGAATTGATAAGTGGAATATAGTACATTATTAATTATATATTATAATTTTTTCAAAATTATCGTATCATTTGTCTTAGTATAGTAGAGTATCCGAAGTATTGGATGATTGCGGTGAAGTGAGTACTGTTTAGGTTGACTTTTTAAAAGCTTTAACTGATTTTGTTTTGATCGGTCGACTAATTGAACTTTTATATTCCTACTTAAACAGTCGCCTCTTGTTTGTTTTCTAAAATGATAACAGTTCTTCTAAAACGGTTGCTTTATCTGGTGTACCACAGGTGTCTAACCTTAGACCTTTGCTGTTGTTATTGTATATTAATGATCTAGTTGGTGTAATACATTTTTGTTAGTGGAACATAGAACATAGACTGCATATCGTAAGAGATTTAGGAGTGCTTTTTGATTGCAACTTTTTTCTGCACACGTATATGATATTCGCGATAGCTATAGAGTGGCTGGTTTTGTAATTCGCAGCTGTTGCTCCCTCTCATGCATCTCTGTTATAATTTTTTTATTGTTCTTTCCATGTTTTGTTTTTACGGACGAACATATTATTTAAGTTTCCGGTGTATGTACACTCATACTTTTATTCGATGTGTTTTGAAAAATAATATTAATGCTTAAATCTCTAGTTACGTTAGTTATATTTAGGTCTACTTATTGTTAGTAATACTTACTTGTTGAACTCATCGTAGTATTTAGTTGTTGTAGTATTATGTAATCATTATTAGTTAGAGTGTTTCGTATATTGCAAATTGTTTTTAATTTGGTCATACTCCTGGGCAATAAATTAGTATTATTAAAAAATTTGACTAGAAAATTAACGAACTAGATTGAGAATATTGATGATATAAGATTACAGAATAAGGTGGCTAATTTAATCAATAAATTAATAATTACGTTACCTGCAGTCTACGACCAATGTAGCCTAAGCTTGGTCCTACAGTTGCACCTACAACTCCTCCAGTACTTGTAGCACTACTCGCTCCATGTAACGTTCCTAGAATAGGAAACTTTAAATAATTATTTATAGAATATTAATTTGATGATCTTGCCATAGAATTTATTTTCCGTTCTATCTGATACCAAAAACTGATCATCCCTCATTGACAGTTCCTCTTCTTGTTCGTCCCCAGGGTACGTTTCATCACTATCGGGAGAACTATGAAATGCAATAAGTATAAGAAAATTAATTGTCTTAGACATTTACATACTAATAAATTTTAAATTTATAACATACTGACATAATGTCAAAGTACAGAGATTTACTATAATTTTATAATTATCGCATAAAATTTATTTTACTTATATGTGCTCATATTACATACAAAGATTCTGAGCTTAATTATGATAGAATGTCAACGCAGTAGTAGTAGTAGTAGTAGTGGATTATGTATTTGCGTTATTGCACGTTGCTTGTTAATAAATTTATGTTAGGTACATAAAATCGTGACTAGGAATAAAGCACAAATTTGAATTTTCTTTCTAGGTTAATTAAAAACATAAATTTGCATATTTACGGGAAAACCGTATTATGTACATGTATTTTCCTGATTATAAAAACATCTACTGTGCATACTGTGCGTATTAAACAGATGGGGAAGAAATAAGTAAAATAATGGTATCACGAAGCTCTCAAAGCGCGATATAGGAACGGCAACGGCCGTAAGTTTTATAAAAATAGAAATTTTAATAATAATAATAATAATAATAAATTCATTGAACTCCCAGCACCACAGAACCATTTACAGGAAACCATTAAATAAAACATAATATATAATAAACCTTAACATACATCGTAAATTATCATATATAAAACATAATCATAGCTCAAATAAATCAAAATAAAAAAGGAACTAAAATAAAATGCAAAACAAGGCAAGTGAAGCAGATCAGTATATGCAATAATAACCAAAATACTCAAAGAAAAAATAACAGCAAGGAATATACCGCAATCTAGATAAATAAATACATTTATCTTTACATTAAAATTAGTTACAAATATTCTTAACAAATTCGCGAAACTCAGTAGGTAATAGACATATTAAAAATATCAACATCATAAGCAAAGCATCATTGAACAATCTACAGATATCTAATATTGGTGCATGTAGAAAATTGTTGGTCCTGGGTGTCTTACTATTTACGTCAATACATCCATTAATATTAAAGATATCACAAAATGTTATATACAAAAATCGAAGATAGTCTTAAGCTACATATTTTAAAATTATCTTCTTATATACAGAGTGTTTAATATTGCCAGGGTGAACCAAACATACATTTTCTTAAATGGGACACACTATATATTATTTCGAATTTAGATTAAGCATATCTTCCTCATTCCTTCGATATAAGGTTTCATTGTGTTATACCGAGTATTTCAGAAGTTATGGTCAATTTTGTGTGAAAATCATTGCGTGTTCAACGTCCTATGTATTCCACACGAAACAACTTGAAATTGTACACGAATGACTTTTTTATATTGCTACAGTTTTATAGCAAAGTGATATTTTGCCAATATTGCAAAAACTGTGTACAGGGCGATTCAAAACGCAAATGCATTATTTTCTCATCTTATTTAAATGGAACACCCTGTATTTTATACTAAGAAAAGGAAGGACACTGTAGTGCATACAGTCACACTTTCGCCGATTTTGTTGTATGAAACTTCTATTTAGAATGTGTTTTTAGACGTTTAAACGTTTTATGGATGTTATAAATGAACATTCTGAAGATGTCGTTGAAACTACATCTATAAAAAGTGTTTTTGTGTCTGTCAGGTGTTCAGACATAATACAGACCTAAATAAGACATCCATAAGATGTCTTGTGCTGTCTGTATAGGTAGGAAAAATGTGTATGTTCAGGATTATTAAAGAATGTGTACATTATAGACTTAGCACTACTAAGTACTAATTCTGGACCAATCGATGTAGTTATTATCTAATATATCATAACATTACTTATATAAAAGTATTATTATATACATATATTATAAAATATTGCACGTAGTTCACAAAAACAAAAGGTTAGATTAACATTATTGACATGACTTGGTGGTAATAATCTAACAATCAGTTGAGCTATTTCAGTAAATGTTTTGGCGATAAATGGATAACCGCTGTACGTAATATTTGATATGAAAGCTTCCGTTTGGAATACCACGTATACAGGAACGAATCCTTTTCTCGTTTATGACAAGTATGATTATTTAAATAATGAATGATACGAGGTTCTTTAATATCACTATTAGAATGTTAGTGAGGATATATTAGTATATTATTATTGTCAAGATTATATTATTCAAATTTAATTAAAAGATTCTTTCATTAAAATAATGTCATCGTTTAAATTTTAATATAATAACTTTTATAGTGGTTTTGTTTTGTTGGTTTGTCTTTGTATACTAACGATATTTAATTTTATTTGGATGTAATTTCAAACCATTTCAATCCATCTTCTAGTGAAAATTTGTTTCGTCAATTTAAAAAAGTTCTAATACAATAAACACGAAAAAATAAAATGATATAAATAGTACAGTTCCAGTATATAAAAAGTAATTCTAGAACTGGTATATAAAATAATGAATCTAACTTTAATACTAACACCATACCATGTCCTAATTAATATATGGTATAATATATCTGTAATTGCTTTAATGAGTCGTCAGCCTATTGATTAAACAAGATTGCAACATATGGGTATACGTAAATTGCACGCCAAATCCCCAGGTCAATGTAATCCTCCAGGTATTTTGCACTCCGGTTTCTTTATTGCCCATTAATCTGACCGGTAAATTGCACTCTAAACATTAATTAAATAAAAACAATGATTTTTTTATCATATTTTATTCCTATACTATCCTATATTCCTATGTATAGTTAAAAATCGAACATAAAAATACATAAAAAATACATATCGAGGGCATCATGCTAAAAGGGCGTATCAACATTTCTCGATTTTGATCTTTTGTGATACAGTGTAATTAAAATTATATGTATTTAATGATACCGACATTTAAATAAATCATTGGGTACCTCACAGAACATATACAGTACCAGAATAATTAACATTAACATTAAAAAGAATATTTAAAACGTTTTTTTTTCGTTTCTTGAAAAGTGTGTACACAATAATTGAATGTTGGTGGGACGGGAGAATGCAACGATTTTCTCTTTTTCTCCGTTTATAAGTAAAACTAGCTTTTACCACCCAAACTCTTCGAGTTTGGACCAGCAGCCCACCGATCAGCATTTCTGCAGTGTTGCCATTTTTCTTGTATTAACATAAAGAGTGATAGCTTTTACCACCCAAACTCGTAGAGTTTAATATTTGATTCGTTATGTATTACTCTTTTTTTGCATTCATAAAAATGCCAAAAAGATATTGTAAAAAGTTTTCATTTCTATTTGTCTTTACATTTAACTCGCCTAATCTGGTATGCAATGCTTCAACGGAAGATGGTAGGGCATATGGTAAATGGTTACGACGAGCGTTATACAAATTTCTTCGCATGTAATCTACATCCGTTGTTGTTACTGTAGTTGGTAGGTTGTCGCGCTACTCCATTCTAATTATTTTCGATGGCATTTCTGTTAAATCTTCAGTTGCAGCTCTTTTGCATGATGTTATTAGCTGTCTGTTAAGTTCCTTGACGTCGACATTATGATTATGTGTAAGATTACTCCACACAATCAAATTATTTCGCACCGTAAAAAATTTGCATTACATGTTCTTTGCACACATCTCCAGTACACTTCATTAGTTTGCAACACTTTACTTCTATAAAATTTAAAATTGTTCACTAATAATAACTCTTTGCCGCGATTACTTGTTACAGTTTTACACTCCATAATGTAATGTATTATTGATCTCTATGAATCTTAGGCGATACACTTAAGAAAACACACAAACTAATAAGGCTATTTTTTTCTCGAGATCCCTTTTATTGTTTCTTAAATTAAGGAATACTGAAAATAACACTCCCACATTGCATTGGCTAAACAGATCGAGGGGAGGGGACGAATTTAATATCGAAATTTCAAATTACTATTTTAGTAACAATATGAATACAATATTCAATATTCATGCATTTTACCATTTTTACCTGTTGGATTAGGGCACCGGATTATGGATAATGAGTATGCAAACGATTGGAGTGCAAGAGTGCATTTTACATGTGGGATTAGGGCGCCGGATTTATAAGTAAAGCTCAAGCGGATTCAATAGCGTGCAAATTACCTGCCTCCATGTTGATATATCCATCATTAGCGTAACCTAATGATAGTAAGTGCTCTTCCAAAACACATAACTCACGGAATTTCTTGGTGTATATACCAGGTTATGGACATCTTCGTTATTTTGAAAAACATTTTTATCTGAAATATGGCATTTTTTTCCAATTCATGTCCAAAATTTTGCATCAGGAATTCTCTTTGCACTTGTACGTATTCTTCAGTAAAACCAACTTTGAAGCATCTTAAACTAGCTTGCTAAAAGCGTCTCCTAATCGTTTTGCTACATATTAGAGTTCTGTCGTCCCTAATACACGCAGAGAAATATTATCTTGAGTTAAAACAGACTGTTTCAGTTCAAAATAATCCCGTATTTGTATATCCGCAAAACTATATAGTGTTATCACAAGAATATTATCTTCTAAGGAAATTGTTGTGACGCAAAATAACATTGTTTTAATGTAAGAATATAATGGGACTACTTCAATTACAACGTATAACGCTTCATACACGCATATAATCTCGAACGCAGCTACTCAAAATTTGCAATTCAGCTATTTCACAAATAGGGAATTTATTCAGATCAAATACGTATTTTACAACAGATATAGTCTAGATTGTATTATACGCATTTACTTATTCCAAGAAAATGCGTTTGAATCAAAACAAAAATATTCTAGCATTAAAAATATTTGGGTAAAACAGTATATTTTCATAATTCAAGAACATTTTTCTCTGTGTGTCCTTGACAACTTATTTGACTTTGAAATCAAACTATGTATATAAACATATCTTTTCCCAAGGGAATTATAAATATCTTTTGAACTTATATGAGACTCAAAAGGATGCACTATAAAATTTTAAGTGAAATTAATTATATATTAGTAATCCCAACTTTTTATTTAAAAGTGATTAGTTACTAAAAAAGTGATTACTTTATGACTATATTACGAAGTTTTATTTGTTATATTTTAATTGCTAAAGTCATTGTTTCCCCCAAGACCGTTTCCTTGATGGTATTTTTACTTCAAAGTACTATGACAGTGTATATTGAAATTAAATTAATAAAAACTAAATTTAGTTTAATTTAACTTACACATAGACAAAGATGCTTTTGAACGAAGACTCTTAGGTGATATCAGATAAAAGAGCATTCAAATAACCATATATGCATATTGTTATAAATTAAAAAGAATTCTTTTCTCTATTATTGTATGTATACTCAAATGTAACTTGCACATTAATTATTATACTTTACGTACACCGCTTAGGTAGAAGGATTTACTTATCAATTTCTTCCCGACTGTATTCGCTAACGACGTATGTATGTACATACAAAGGTTCATCTATCTTGCTAAAAGTTCGTGTTAACATATCGGACGTAGTACAGTATGTACTTACCTGCATACATACATAAAAATATCGCTAAATTTAGACTTAAAATGCTGATTGTGAGTAATCTCGTACCTTCTCGTAATTCTTCTTATCATTACCCTCTGTGTCGGTTGAGATGGTATTGGAGATGGTGAAGGTGCCGGAATTTGTTGGCCTAAGCTAGCATCTAGAGCGTGCTTCAAAGTATCAGGATGAAGTTGGTTTCCATATAGAGTGTGTTCGTTCTGGTTGCGAGCTATTTCCTCTTTAGTCGGTGATCCTCTTAGCGGTGTCCGTAAACTTTGCGGCAGTAGTTCGACGAGATTTGTAGAGTGTGGCTGATATCTCAAGATTAGGACGCAGGTAGATACCAGAGTATACGCTAAAAGGGTACCTAGTGAAGAAAAGGTAAATGTAAAATTGATTTGTGGAGATACTACCCAACATCTTCGACTTGTTTTAGATTTGAATAAAGTTACTTATTTACGTATCTACGGAGTGAACCACCAGAAATGATGTGGTGTTTAAAAGCCAGTCGAAAATAAATTTGAAAAGTAGTATTATATACAGCGTCAGTTTTGAAGTTTTATGACTCAGTATTTGTCATGTAGGTACTTCTTTTGTACTCCACTCTTTGCTTGTCTACCGTAATTAATAAAAATTGCTTATGGGAGTCTAGAACATTGTTATTTTTTAATAAGACACTAACATTTAGAGGTGTAAAATCTCGGCTACTAATCTCATTGAAGCTCAAGCTGTTGTGCCTAATCTTAAATCTAATTACTTTCAATGAAAGTTAGATTGAAATTATACGATATGGAATAAAGAATTAATTATATGTGAATACTTTTTATGTAAACTTTTACAATTGTGTTTAATAACTTAAGCTATTTATTGGATTGAATTCACTAAAAATCTATAAGTTTTCAAAGTTGAACGTTACATTTCTAAAAAAAGTTTGTTGTTTGCAAAAAGTTAAGTTTTAATTAAAAAAGAAAAATTTTTCATTGTTGGCCTTTCATGTCGTGCCACAAATTTCAACTTCCCAAGTAATTAAAAGATTTTGTTTTATTTTTCGTCCATTAAAAGTAATTCTTCGTTATCTTTCAAACGATGCTGTTGTTTGTTCTTTACGATGACATTATTACGGACATTTCTGTTAACTTTCTCAACTTTAGAAAATACTAATTAGGTAATGTTGTTATGGAAGATTTTCTTATATTAAACTTTGAGTTCGAAATAAAAAGTATGTATAGACAATTTGTGAATAAATAATATACTTGAAAACCTGTTTCAAATATTGCGATAAAATGATTTACTAATAGTCTCATTCTAATTTGATCAATATTAGTTCTCAATTACTATAGCAGTATAAACCTCTTGAATTAGTCCACTTTTTAGGAAACTTTCAGCCACCTGTTTTACTTTTTAATCGTAATTTCGGTTCTAAGGTGTCATACAGGTCAAGTTACTAATGGCTTTTAAACTATTTATTTCACCATGGAGGTTTAATATACAGTATGTCTCCCGATTGAGTTACAAAGAGGAACAAAGATTCATTTTTAATATCTCGAAAAATGTCGCAGTTTATAATACATTGTGCTTGTTTTCAAACGCTAAAATCCCACCTCAGTTTGTGTGTAGCTATAACGTATCACGAAAAATTGCTTTCTATGTGGTTTGGAACTGGTAAAAACGTTAAGTGCTGAATTTGAAATTAAAATATCAGTAGACAAAGTCTTTACGACAGTTTTTTTTTGGCAATTTGGACGACTTTTAAAGTATCACATGGTTGTATTATATTATAATTGGGTAGTTTGTTTGTAACAAAAGTAATATTAATAGCGACAATGTTAACACTACAGCAAATGATCTATTTGATTCAATGCTATGGTACAGGTGAAGACACCTCTACCATACAGTAATTGCAAAGTTCCAAGGTTCCTAACGGTTTCCATGCGGCATCTCAATAAAAATATCGCAGTAAATGACGAGAACTATTTCTCTTTGTATTCATATTAGTATACAATGTTATACCTTCCACTGGGTAATATTTTTAAAACGTAAACAATTAAAAACGGATTAACAATAATCTAGAGTGACATATACAGACATTAACACATTCTGAATGCTTGCCACAAATACAACAAACAATTTAAATTGGTTTACCTATTGACATCATCTCCACAAGGATCTCCAAGCGTATTAAAAGTGCTGCAATTGCTGCTGTTAATCCGCTTATAAAAGTGGCCAACGCTGGTGTACCCGTACTTGGCCAGACCTGTGCGAATAATCTGTAACATACAACGATATTGTCATGTTATATAAAGATAAGGTCGAAAATGATTTAAATGAGTACTTGAATATTAAACCGTCCTGTGCCATCGCATACACGATCCTGGGCATTGGAAACATCGATCCGAACATACTGACCGTGAGTCCAGCCAGTGCCCCCACAGCTACTATGTATTTACAGTTGTATGCACCTACTTGTCCAAACATTTCCACTAGAGCGGAGTCCTCGTCCACTTCGTTGTACGGTACTGAAAAATGAATTTATTATTAGTTTCCGTTAAAGTACGTATTTGAAAATGTTGTGATTTAAATCTCAGATAAACATTGCGAATGTACACACAAGATTCTGAAAACTAAGCTTATTATCAATATTTTTCTTTATACAGAAAATATTTTCCTAAGATTTCGCAAGTATTTTCTTACTTCGTGATGTTTTTTTGGGAAATTTTTCTAAACTATAACTACACACTGGAATACAATACAATACGTTACGGTTATCATATTAAAATTTAATTCTTAAGTTTGCTCACATAATTTGTCTTCTAGTACTTATAGTGCAAGGTTAATTTATTGGTCCAATTTATTATTTGTTTTAAAATGTTTTGTTTTTATTTCACACTACGTCTTATGGAAGCTATTTTGTAGAAAGTATGTTTTATCTTAAAATTTTCAGTCAAAAAATATCTAGCAACTTGTCTCAACATTTCTTTAATGAGATCCGACGTTCTGGAAAGAGCTTTTTCCTTTGTTAAGGTACTGACATTTAGAAACAGAGGTTTTAGTTTTGTGTCGAGTTATTTTTTCCGCAAAAGAAAATTTGAATAATAAACGTCTTTAAAGTAGATTATTTTATATTTAACAATTAATTTTATGTAACGTCACATATATAATCGAACAAATGAGTTAAAAAGAAATACTATATTGAGAAGAATTAGACTTGTGGCATGCAAAAACAAAATTTTATATCATTTTGCCAATTACAATGTAGATCTGAGGAGAAACTAATAATTTAATTTCTAACATAATTTCTTTATGTTTCGATTTTTAAGTGCGGACATTTCTTTAGAAGAAAGTCTCTACTTTGTTCTATTAGCTACTCAATTACTGGACATCGCTTCCCCGATGATGTTTTGGGTAAGCTGGTAGTCACTATTGAGTTATTGCATGTTGGCTCCATGGTTGATGCCATTTTTATTTTTTATGTTGTGAATCATTCCTATCAACAGGTTTTGCAGGAATTAACTCCTTTATCAAGTATTTTTATAGTTTAGTAAAATTCGTGTTTCTATTGAAGTGCGTATTTCCATAAAGCAGTAGCAACGCAACCATTTTTTTCTTTATGATTCCTTTCTCTATAATGTAAATAGCTGTATAGTGCAGCAATAAGCTAATCTACCCCTGCTGTGATTGCTGAATTTGTCATGGAACGATTAGAAAAGAACATTTAAAGAAATCATCCGAGACATTTTTAGAAGGTATATGGATAATTATATTTTAGCTACCGATAAAAGAAGATACTGATATTTTTTGAATTATTTAAATAATTTCAATACAAAATTCAATTAACCGCGTAATACATTAGTCAAACAATTCATTTATTCGATTAGCTACAAAATATAAATATAACTTGATATATTCGGGAAGATTTCCAATTTAATAAAAGTAAAATTACACCCGGCAAAAATAATTACATCTTCCATTTCGTTACCAAAACCATTTACGAATAGTTAAATTAAAAGCAAAAAACCAACAACCAAATTACCACAAATTTTACTCAAAAATATATCTCCGTGTCTCACCCCTTAAAAATAAAGGATGTAACCTTTTAACATTATTGTTGGTCATAAACCAAACAACTCAAAAACCAGTTTGTTATAAAACAAACAAATACCACCTACCAAATTTCATATATATTGCCCAGGTATTTTGTTTACATGCCATTCTAAACAATTTGTCCATAAAAGAATATTTTCACACCGTCAGAGTCTGAATGATGAAAACCACAATGCTATGGCCTTATTGAAATATGTACATACATCAATACAAAATGGTTGATAAAAGAGATAATTGAATCTTTTTTATGTGTCTATTTTCTCAAGATCCACAAACCTAAAATAATGCCGATTATACAGAATGTTCCACCTCCTCTACACAGAAAGCAACTTTGATTTTTAATTACAAACCTACATTTTTTATCGCTATTATGAATCTATACGTAAAATTAAAGGCACTTTATGCATACTATTCATATGAAAAAGCTGAGAGACTTTGAGGTTTACTAGGTTTTTTTTAGTAAATTTTCGCCAATTATAATATCGCAAATTTTTTGGTTGCATTAATTAGCAAATGTTGGATTCTTCAAAGCACCATGTCAGAAACTGATCTACAGTATAACGGGTGCGTAGAAAATGTCAAATTTGACGAAGAAACATGAAAAATCTCCGTTAATTCAAATGGAACATTCTATACGTTATTGATCCATTAAAAAAAACAAAAATTAAAAAAGACAATTGAGAAAATTATTTATATATTAATTATTATTACGCTAATTTATTTATTTCGGTAGAATTGAGACCAAAATTTCACAATAAACCAAATTTAGACTCGTAGTGTATCTTTGAAATAAGCGAGGTCGTCGTAATGCCTCGCAAATTTGAAACAGACTGTATAGGAGTACACACTTATAATATAATATACATAGTTCATAAAACCTCACAAACATCAACGACCATATACTCGATATGAATTAAAATGAGCTAATAATATTGTGTTGTAAACAAGGATTTCATATAGCGAACGGTATACAAGTGATTCGATGTTTAATGAGTGTACTTGTGGTAGAAGGTTACCTATTAACGTTAACATCATTGAACTCGTGACATAGGCTATTAAAATTATCGCTAAGCTCGAGACGATCGCCAGCGGTATTGATTTCTTCGGATTTGTTGCTTCCTCGCCCGTTGTCGCGATTATATCGAAGCCTATGAATGCGTAAAAGCAGGTTGCTGCGCCGGTGAATACCTGAAAGGAAAAGACGAAAAATGCGAGAATAAAGGATGTCAATAAAAATTTTATGAAGTCTGCAGTTTTATAACTGTTGCAGGATTCTCGATTTGAGTATAGGTTGCAGGATAGGATTTTACAGTTAAGCAAAGCTAGTCTACAGCTCGATCATTATATTTAGCTTTCGTAGGAAAACTTTCTGTATTCAATTTTAAAACTTTACTGCTTTTTTATATTTTTTCCGTCTTGTTCTTTATTTCCTTCGCATATAAATTGAAACCTCATTATTTTAGTACAATGTTTAACGTCCTACGCTTGACTAAAAATTCTGAGGTATATCTTCCGTGACATTTCAAAACAGTTTCATATTTATAATTCTAGTTAGGATTTTAATGACAAATTATTTGTAGTATAACTGACGATATTTCTACTAATAGATACTGCTGAGTTTGTGGGATATATTATTAGATTTTAAGGAATGCTTATATGTATAAGAATCTTACCAGCGTCGCGATACACAATAAACAAAGAATATCGAACGGGTATGGTTAGACTATTTTTGTAGGTACTTTGTTAATTAACTTGTTTAATCATCTTCTGCTTCCTTCCCAATAGCGCATATGTTCTAAAAAAATTGGTGTAAATATAATTATATTGATGACTATGCTCGATATGCTACAAAACAAATAATTTATTGGAAGTTAGTTCACTATACAAAACATATTGAATAAGATGAAGTATTTCGAAACAGTCCTTACTCTTAATAAACAATGGCTAATGGTATTTTTTATTACTAATAGTTTTATTTTTAAGCTAATGTATGTAGGTTATGGGTTGTCAAGTATTAAATGCCTCCCATATTGCTTGGTTTAACTCTATACAAGTGTATGATATGATTCAAAATACGTTTCAATGTGCGTTACTATATAAAATACAGTATCATTACTTTGATTTTAGACGAATATGAATTAATGAGAGCAATAATAGTACTAGTGTTTTATGTACTGTATGTAGTACTTACATACTATGAATTCAGATGTTACGAGAGTATCCGTTAAATCGAAAGCAGCTGGCGATTTCTTGAATCGATAGTATCAAGTAATCAGTTAGTGTTCTATTGTCGTATCTAACACTCAAATGTAATAATATACCCACTACTGAATGATTGTGATAAACACGTACTGTAGGCGTTCACATTGAAATAAAAGTATACGATACATTGAGTAAGTAAGTAATATAACGTAAGTAATATAACGTAAATTGGAAATAAGTTTTTGCCTTCTTATGAAGATGAAGTACAAAAATTTCTTACGCTAGACTAAGATATCAAAACCAACTGAAGCAGATAAAGAAGCGATTTTGTAGAGAATAGCTAAGTCTAACATTGGCCCTCACTTGAAGAGAAAAAGCAGATCATCTGTCTAATATCTTTCTAGGTGATTTTATTCTGAACCGTCAAAACGATCCCGACCAAGAGAAGAATTCCGGGCTGCCAATCAAGGGTATCTTTAACAACAAAACCTCTGGAGAAGATGAGGGCCATGAAGCTTGCTGGTGAATATAAAGGTAGTCGATTTTCAACTGCCAATTTTGAAATTTATAAGATCATATCTCTAGAACCGAAGATTCCAGACCATCCTCAACGGAGCAGAATGCTTACCATATCCCAGTTCTCTAGTATGCTAGCTAACCTCAATCATACAGCGAGGGCAATGTTGCAAGACAAGTGGATCCATTCCACAATTTTTTAGTAGTACGAGCATAGAATATCTAGTACTCCGCCTCTATACACATCACGTTGGCCTCTCTCCAAGAGCTCACAGCATCAAACGTCTAAAACACAGTATCACTGAGAAAGCTGTATCGGCACGCAATCGCGCAGAAATTAAAGCGACCTACTAAACACTAGTCCTTAGAAACACTCTGACCAGTGCTAATTCTTATAATTTATTACTTTAGACATTCCTACCGTCTAGAAAATACACATAGAAGACTCCGATAGACCCAATCATCAAGACCCAAGAATCAGCAGAAAGGAGAAATGGAAAATGTTGGTGAAGTTATTGTTGAAAATTACAGCCTTACTTGGCCATTCATCGTGTAGTAGAACAAATGGACCGGCTTAAGATATTTGCGCTACATGTATGAATGAATTTTTTATTCTAAGGGTGGGTTTATCAATGTGAGAATAAATAAATTAACTTATAGATAAAATTTTATTCGTTTTAGGGTGGGTTTATCAATGCGAGGATAAAAGTGTTAGTTAAGTAACTGACAGATAAAATTTAGCAACTACAATGCTTTATCTTGCAGATAACTTCTATTTAACACTCAATAAACGTTTCATTGTAATTATCTTATGAATAACATTTTATCTGCAAGTTAATTTATTTATCCTCACATTGATAAACCCACCCTTATTCGATTAATCGTAATAAATCGTTTATTGAGTGTTAAATAAAAGTTATCTGCAAGATAAAGCATTGTAGTTGCTAAATTTTATCTGCCAGTTAGCAATATCTGTCAGTTACTTAACTAACACTTTTATCTTCACATTGATAAACCCAGCCTAAGAGATACATTAATATAGTTTAACTTTTATTGTAATTTTGGTCAACTCTCAATTGCTAAGATTTATAGTAGCAGGATTCTTCAAGTGATTGCAGTACCTATAATTTCTTTGTGGTGTATCTGTTAAAATCGGAAAGTAAGTAAGTAAGTAACGTTTATTCCCAAAACGCTCTACAAAACAGATATAGGGGAAGTCACAGACAAACTCAAGACAAGTTCTAAGTGCAGAAGTAATGATAGGTAATAATACTAATAATAAAGATAATAATGAAAGTATGAATAGCAATGCAGTGGTATTGGTAATACCAATAGTAAAAGTAGTATAATAATTATAATAACAACAATGGTTATAATAACAATACTTAGTAATGGTAGCAGCAACAACAATAGTAAAAGTATTATAATAATTATAATAATTATAATAACAATACCTAGTAAAAGTAGTAGCAGTAATAACATTAAGAGCAAGAAACCTTAGACTTAGAATTACATAGAGGCTCAAGTAATACTAAAATTGAAGTATTCCTGTAAGGAATAAAAGGCATTCTCAACTAAGTAATCACGTCCGTGGTGTTTAAAACGCAGACGGGTTAAACTTTTGCAATGTTTGGAAATTTTATTAAATATTTTAATAGCTAGAACCTGTTGGGACTGCTGAAATAAAGTTAATCTAGACCGAGGTGTGGCTATGTCATCTCTACATCTAGTATTGTAATCATGTTTGTCTTTATTATGAGGAAATCTATTGAAATTATCATAGGCATAAAGAGCAAGCTCGAGAATAAAAATACATGGCAGATTTGGAATAAAAAACAAATTGACTTTAATTTAGGTAGGAGACTTTCACAGTGAGCCTTCCAATTGAGAGACTGATCTACCCACACTCCCAAAAATTTAGTAGAGTCCGCGTTGGTAAGCTGGTTGCCTCCCAGTGACAAATCCAAATAAAAATCCGGGGTGGGCTGAAGCTGATAGGGATGAAAACGTAAATAAATGCTTTTCTTATCATTAACAAGAAGCCTATTCATAGAGAACCATTTAGATGCATTACTCAATAAGTTATGACAAGTCTCAGTTAAAATATCTTCGGTTTTATCTGTTGCTAGTAAAGCAACGTCATCTGCATATAAAGTGATTGAAGCATTGTGCAATGCCAAAGTAAAATTGTTGATAAACAGTAAAAAAAGACGGGACCTAAAATAGATCCTTGTGGTACTCCAATGTTATTAGGCAGAGACTCGAAGAAACACTCCCAACAGCAGCACTCTTGTACAAAATATTGATGTACTGAGTTCGGTTTCGCAAAAAAGACTCAATCCAATTTAAAGCATTCCCTCTGATTCCATACGCTTGTAGTTTGTTTAAAAGAAGGTCGTGAGAAACACAATCAAACGCCTTACTTAGATCCAAAAACATTCCCACAGGTTAGGTACCGTTTTCAGTAGAGGTCATAATTCCATTAATAAAAATATTTAAAGCAGTAGAAGTAAAAACATTTTTCCTAAAACCGTGTTGGCAATTTGAGATTATATTAAAGTGAGACAAAAATGTCTCTAACCTATTTAAAAAACAATATTGAAATATTTTTGAAAAAGAAGACGTAAGAGCGTAAGAGCAGGACGGTAATTTTCTGGTAGCATCCTGTCATCCCTTTTAAAAATAGGGACCAATTTAGTCTTTTTTAGTAAGTTTGGAAACTCAACTTGCCCTAAAGATTTATTAATTAAAAAAGTTAAGACCGGGATTATGGTATAGTAAATATAAATTTTTTATAACATAAGGTGGAATATCATCTGGGCCAGCTGAGAACGATTTTTTCAAATTAAAATTTAAAAGATTAGCAAGCTCCGGAAAAAAAGGTTTCAGAAAAATAGTTTTGTTTACTGTAATAGGAAAGTCGGCGGTTGAGGTGCTAGTAAATTAATAAAAGTAGCTCTTTAATCACTTTCCAAGCGGCTTTCAATTGATTGTTGGAAGAAGAAATTTTAGTCTGATAATAGTTACGCTTTGTGTTTGACACAAGTGAACTATGTTCTCTTTTAGCCTTTCTATAGAAGTCACACAGTCGAGGAAATTTCTGTTTCAAATAAAATATCGATTTTAGGTTTTCAGAAGAAGAAATAACCTCGAAAGTAACCCAGGTTTTTCTATTATTTTTAATTTGTGTCTTTAATAAGGGAAAATGAAGATCAGAGTAAAACAAAATAATACCATAGAATTTTTGAAAACATTTTTGAAGACGGGAAAGAGCATAAACATCATACCAGTCTTCCTTCATTAAATCGTTAAAGAAGGAATGAATATTATTACTACTAAAGTTTCGTCTATATGTTACTTGAAATGAATTGGAATTATTAAATGCGACAGGCAAATGTATTAGTACGGTTCTATGATCTGATATGCAATTGTCAACAATTGAAACTTTGACATCTTCGATTGCATAATTACAGTAAAAGTGGTCTAGTATAAATTTATCACATGTAGGAGAAAGAATGGCATTGTTTAAAGTATATGATTGTAATATATTATTTAAGATAAAAAATTGGTTATGGTCTCTGTAGGGATCAATGTTAAAGTCGCCTAAAAGAATAATTGGTGTGTTAATGCTAAACACAGTTTCAAGTATTATAGATAATAATTATCATAAAAAATTGTAGTAGTGCCCATTCTAGCCCAGATAGCCACACCGCCTCCTCTACAGTTAGGTCTAGAATAACTAGTTATTCTAGATTGAAATTTTGAAAGTGAATAGATATTCGGCAGATCCCCACGTTTCTGTAAAACAGAAAATTTAAAGCATAATGTTGATATTAAAATCTAAATTATTCTGTGAGACATTACTAGCAGAAAAAAGATTAATTGGTTTACTTCCTCCATGCAGATGAACTTCCATTTGAGTTCCTTTTATCCCTAGGGTTGATTGAGCTTGATCTGGCTCCTCCGAGAAAACTTTGACACATACGCGCCTAATGGCCACATAGACACATCGAACGCTTTTACGAAATTATCTTGGTTAATAGTGACCTTAAATATTAGGATGGGACGAGTTAAGTTCCTCTACATCCACCTCAGGAAAATATTTGCGTAAGTGTGATTTGAGAAGTAGGTAAGTTACAGTGGATAGACCCACGATTTGCGTTTTACCGACTACTAAACAAATTTGGATTTAAATTAAAAACGGCACAGGACAAGATTGTTACAGAAAAGAATGATATACAAGCGTGAACAATTAGCTATTTATAAAGATGAAAAACTTTTAGAAATAAAAGCATACGCATCATTGTTTTGCATAAACCTTACGTTCATGTTGGGCATGCAACCATTAATTCCTGGAGTTACAGAATGTTGCTTGGTTTGTTATTATTCATACTTGTGGAGGTATATAGGTTTCTCTTCAAATTACCTGCTTATATGTCGACGACCAGTTATAATCACGATGACATGACTTCAGGAAATTATAAAAAACGGTTGCGAGAAATATTAGTACCAAATTAACCTATCAACAGTAGTAATTGCTAATAATGTGTCTTGTCATAATGTACAAGTAAATAAGGTGCTTACATCGAACTCTATGTATAAACCTCAACTTTATGAGTTAATCAAGATCCATAAAAGATATCACGTTACTATAAAATTGAGTAATTGTTAAAGGAGCGCGGCTATACGATTTTACGACTACTTTCATACCATCTAGGTTTAAACTCAATCGAAACAATTTTGGGATTATTAAAAAGCTACGTGGTAGAACATTGTACAACATTTAAACTCGCTGATGCAAAAATTGAATTATAAAAAAGGCTGCAATCTTGTAATTGAAAATTGTAGTTGAACTACGCGTTATAAACGTTGATGAAGCTTGCAGCAGTGACGACAAGTTGTTAATTAGCATTTAAAACTAGTACATCTCACGAAGCCATCTATTAATTTCTTTTTCTTATTTCGTTTAAATTAATTTAATTTCAGTGATAAATAATTTAATTACCAATTTAATAAAAATTGTGCTGCTTGTGCCAACGCCACTGATGAGTGTAGTGATGAAGGGCGCAGTTATAGATGCAAGTTATAGCTAACTAAGTTTCAACTAACATTTCAAAAATTTCCATTCAGTTTAAGCAAAACATCGTGAAAGAATATTCAGTAATATGTTTACTTATATCCAGATCATTTGGTGCAACATTTTGAATAAATAGAAATTTATTAAATACAATCTAGTAAAATGTACTCACGCTTGTAAAGGACATTTCAACAAAAGGATATTCACTAGAATGCATAACCAACACAATTCTGTATTAATTAACACACAAACTAATAAAAAGTAAATCTCTTTTCTAAATATATTCTCTTTCAAAGTTGTGATTTTAGTCTAACGGCTATAGAATTCCTAGAAGTTACGGAAACCGGTATAATTTTAGCGTATGAAAGTTTGTTGAAATTTGCACTTTATTGGCACAGCTTTCTGCCGCTTTCGTTCTTATACAACTCATATATCTTTCAAGAAAGTTGGTTGTTGATGTAAGTGTTCCGTGTCGGTAAAACTTTCCATTTGTGTGATGTCGTTCCTGTTCGTTTTTAATTCGAAAAGAGTTTGTGGAAGAAAAAAATGAGCAATTCTTGGTCAAAAATTCACATGATGCCTATTTTATACATAATGGTTGGATATAAAAATATGTGTAAATAAATGCAAGTGAATAAGTTTGGATATACGCCCATGACCCATATCTGAGTCTTCTAATTTTTTTTTTGTATGCATTAATTCTTCACTAACAATGAAGTCCCACGACGAATTATATCGGTCGATACATCTGAAAATGGATATTGTACCAACAGCTAGAGCGTGTACCAAAAGAAAATGTATACAAGTTCACAACACCAGTGGTTTACCTATTGTAAGTGAAAAATAATCTGTGATATGGAAACTACATTAAAGCGATAACAATTATTAGATCTCTTATAGTGTATGCATAAAAATGGATAAACAATTAGTTTACAGAAAACTCAAAAAATTTGTTAATGGGAACGACCACAGTTTCCATCTTATTACAATTTACCATTAAAAATTGTGGAGATTTATTATTAGGCTGGTTACGCAATTGACACACAGGACGGAAATGAGTCGTGCTCGATACACCTTAACCTGAATATATCGTTGTTTTTCGATGGATGCAACGTTACAATTTTTAAGCAAACGTGTATTGCATATACGAATCTTGAATTTTCGAATTATCACCTAAAGTTGGGTTATCAAAAGTTAGAAGTGCATCCACTTGTCATTCAAATCAGGAATATGTGAGTGTTGGTTGAAAGAAGATCATGTATTTACAAAAATCAAAATCTGTTTGAACCAACATTTAAAGCGTAGGATATGTTCCTAATACCACTTTTTTGAGCTTAGCTTGCAGTGATGAACAGATATTTTCACGTCTGTAATATGTAGACACGTAAAGACTGTATGTATACATAATTGGTTGGTTTTTCCATATTCAAATTGTTGCAGCAAGCATGTTCGTTAGATCAACACTACGTCGAACTCACTCAGTGAGACATTAGTCATTGTTGCAGGCATACTTGCTTATCAGGTTACAGCTGATGTTTACCGTGTTATTGTAGTTGTTGGTTCGTCCTAACTAACGATACTTATGTTGGTAGAGATTTTCCTGTTAATGTTATTTTGATAAAATAGTGACCATATGACGCTACAGTACAGCACAGTAAATAAGATCTTATATAAGAGTAGGTAGAATAAGAAAAGGCGTTTGTTCAACATGTGTTATCATTGTCTGAATGGGGATATCCTTGTGACCTATTGGATGTAAGATTTTTAGCGAAACGATACTTAGATAAATGCGGTCGAAAAATTGATTTGTTAAGAAACAAGAATAACTCACCGGGAAGGGATTGGGCACAAAGTTTTCTTAAAAGACACAAACATATTTTGTTGAACCGTCTCTGTTCAAATATATCTGTAAAACGTGCGTCTGTTAATGAAGAGGATATAAACAAATTTTTTGAACATTATCAAAAAGCCACAGAGGATGTTAGCCCAGATTGTATCGTTAACTACGACGAGACAAATTTGACGGACGATCCACGTTCAGTTTATTTGCAGACGAGGTAGTAAGTATCCAGAACGTATAATAAATAGTACTAAAACATCGATAAGCGTAATGTATGCTGCTTCAGCAGATGGCACGATACTGCCTCCCTACGTGGTTTATCGTGCAGAACATTTATGGGATACTTAGAGGGAAGGTGGACCTCGAAACGCCCGATACAATCGATCAAGAAGCGGTTGGTTCGATGGTGCTAGCTTTGAAAATTGGTTTATGACAATCGTCCTGAGCTACTTTCGTTCTAAGCTAGGAAAAAAATTGTTGATCGGAGACAATTTATCATCACATTTTTCTAGGGCCGTTATAGAAGAATGTGATCGACAAAATATTAGGTTCATTTGTTTACCCCCCAACGCAACGCATATCATGCAGCCGTTAGACGTTGCATTTTATGCACCGTTAAAACGATATTGGCGAGAAATATTAACAACGTGGAAGAAAGGTCAAGGTCTTAGATTTACTGCACTACCAAAAGATTAGTTTCCAGCTTTGCTGCTTAAATTGCAAAACAAACTGGAGGAAGAAAATAGAGGGAGCAATAATATAGTCTCAGGGTTTAGAAAAACTGGTTTATTTCCTATAGAACGCCACAAGCCGAAAGAAAGGTTGATTGAAACTACAACAAATATTGACAATATTAGGGATCATGTTTCTCAAGCAGTTATAGATATTTTAACAGAAATGAAAGAAAAAACTACAGCTCCAAAAAATAGTAGAAGGCGGAAGCGGCTTCAGGTAGAACCTGGAAAAAGTATAAGTAGCACTGATTTTGAAACGGCATCGACGAGTGTATTCGAAGGAACAGAAAATAAGAAAGAAATAGAATATTAAACTGACAGCGATACGCCTAATGTGGATGATATATCAACGTCAAGCTCTGATTTGGAAACTGAATCGTTCGAAGAAGTAGAAGAAAATGAAAACAAGACTAACATAACTGCAGAAGATACCTTTAATAGTGGAGATGTAACAAAAGATTACTGGGTTTTGGTTGAGTATACAAAAAGGAAGATGAAGAGGTGTTTTGTGGGCCAATTAATTGATATAATTGGGGGAATGTATAAGATAAAATTTTTGAAGACGATTGTAGGACAAAACGTTAAATTTCTGAATGTAGACGGTGATGAGGACATCATATCAAAAGGCATGGTAATAAGGATACTATCTAACCCTTCTAAGGCAGGATCAGAGCATCGCCCGCACTATGAATTTCCTTTTGAAGACTTTTCTAATATATGCTTTCATTCAAGCCCTTCATGTTTATATTAATCTCCTTGTTTGAAGAATTATGTTTATGTAAGTTTGTAATAAACCTTTCTAACAATCAAAATATATTTCCTTTTAACCATTTCGTCAACCCAAATAGGCATCATACGTACATACGATAACTGAGTTTATATTATATTTACATTGACTTGCCAAATAACCCCATAAGGGGGATATTTGGTTTATTTAAATAAAAAAATATTTATGTAATATAGCGGCCACATATTACATAATGTGTTATGGTAGTAAGTAGTAAAAACACTATGTAACAGTACTACCCTGTCTTACATATTTTTATATTAATTACGGACTTGCTGTTAAGGAAGGGTCTGGAACATTTTAAAAAGTTAAACCAAATATCCCCCCTCTACGGTAGTACAATGATAGAAAAGATCTAGTTCTTAGTAATTCTGACTATAAATCCCATCAACTTATTACATTTAGTAGATAATAATATTTTTAATATGATATCTAAAACTCTACTCTCTGTCAAACATAACACTTAAATCTCTGATACTTTCAACCAAACCCAACATCCCTATAAGTATCCCAGCAATATTCGGTTACAATGTTATTCACATTTCTGGTATACGACACGGCGACGCACATCTTAAATTTTAGCTGCAGATACTTCTTCCTACACCAGAGTTTCAAGTTATCAAAATTTTCTTGAAGATTATTAGTATCATTTTCTGTTTTTATCTCTGTATATTATTTCAGGTCAGCAGCGTGTAACAAAAAATTACAGTTCAAGCGTCATACATGTCACTCATAAAATTATAAATAGCGTAGGTCCTAAGTGAGACCCTTGACGAATACTCGAACCGCTTGATACCAGATATATAGCCATTAATTAACATATCGCATTCTACCTAAAAAATAACTAACTATAATCAGCAATAGATTTCCTGAAATACCGTAATACTTACGTTTTTTAATTAGCAATGATAAATTCGCCTTATGAAAAGCTCTCGAAAAATCTGTGTATGCTGTATCAGCTTGCGACCGATTACCTACAGCTGAGAAAAAATTTGTATATACAAGTAGAGTTGTAGTAGTAGATCTGGTATATTCTGCAGATATCCTGCGAATTAGTGGCGGTTTTACCATTGTAATGTATTTCCTGAGGGAGGTCGCATATGAGTCATAATTAGTTACGTGCAAAGTAAATGTTTTAATTCGCATTAATGACTTCTATATGCAAATGTGGAAATATTGCTGCGTAGCTTACTTATGAATGATGTAAGATATCAAACTTTAGAGAAGAGTAGTTCAATGTATATAATATCTGCTTAATTAACCATGGTAGAAATATCGCACATATCTAAGTTTGCTGACGTAGTTGTATACTTTGTGTGTAGAAATATCTATACAATCTACCTAACAAAAGCTAGTCACGTATTTTATCAACGATAATATTACTTATAAGTTGATGAAAAAGAAAAGCAGGATATAATGTTTCCTTTCTACGCGTGAGCGGTACACTGATAGCGTGCTCACTGCAAATCCTATCGGTTGTTTATTAAAAACGTGTTCGTAATGATTAAACCATCACTTACCCCAGACCAGCCGTACGGAAGGAATCCCTGATGCTTTGACCAATTATCGCTGTCGACGTAAAACAACCCCGCCGACATAACAAATACCCACACCGCCAGGTTGATAGCGTTGAGTATGTTGTTAAAAATTAGTGATTTCTTCACTCCAGCTGCTAAAAGTAACATCATCAGCAGCGTTATAACAAACGCTAAAAAATCCGGTGGACTACCTGAAAGAGAAAAAAAATATCTGAAAAGATAATTACAAGAGCTTTGGAAAACATCTAACAAGTAGTAAAAATGATAAACCCAGTTTTTATATATATTGTATTTCTGTATATCAATACAGTGCGTGATAAAATTAAATCCGTATAGTATTTATTTACCAAAATAACTCTTATACATGATCATTATAAAAAACTTCGTAATTAACGTATGTATTAACAATTTGACAGACTTCATCGTCGTGAATAAAATATGGTTTTGGAACACTAGTCGATTATCTTTGTCGAAAAATGTAGTAATACATTGAATATGTTGATACTTTAATCTTATATCACCTAGATTTTTGTTGTTCATTTTGTTTGACACGAAATTACATAATATAACATAAGGAAAACATGCAAGCAATCGCAAAAACCAATGTAGGTACACCCGCTATTCGCTTTGAATATGTAAAACTACAGATTTCTCCAATAATTACCAATAGTAAGAGATAGAGATAAATATAACATGTAAGAAAAGCAGCCTTGAGGACTGACAATAGTTCTTGTCGAAGAATAATTGGTGTGGATAATTACAAGGGAATTCGTTTAATGCAGGATGAACTGACAGAAAAACCAGTAACACCATCTCTCTAAAATTGCTGAAACTGTCATCCGCGACCGCCTGCAGGATGATATATAACATTATTCAGGATAAGCAATTTGGATTTTGGGAGGGCTTCTCTACACACTTTCAGCTCCTTCTTGTCATGGAGGCTATCTATAATTCTTTTGAGACGAGGGAGACGATTGGTCCGATGTGTCTTGTCTTTGCTCGCGCTTTTAATATCGTATAGCATTGTGGACTTATTTACAAGATGATGGTGGTGGGGTAGGATCCCGAGGTCGTCGAAGTCATTTGGTCATCTTTTGCTGTTAGATTGGAAGATACCGCTTCTAATAATTAAAGATGTTGAACAGGTTTAAAGCCATCTTTTAAAAATAGCCATAAACATAATCTTGGTATCACATCATCTTGGCATGTTATGTTAATGTGGTATTTCGGTCATTGTACAGGCTGTTTCAAATTCATAGGGCAGTCTACGAATCTGGTTTTGACCGATATGAAATGTATAACGTATGAGATGTATAACGTCTATTTTATGTAAATTATATTGGTATATATTTCACTAAAAAACGTTGAGATAGTTGGAAATAATTTTTTTCTATTATGAGGTGGAGCACTATATGGATGCATCACAACGGTTGTATTGCTTACGTAGTCCCGCACTTTTGTTCTTAAGAATATATTATATTTTTGACATGGCAATACAGGTATTAATCTACTGCTTTCCCTTATCCCAGCAGTTGTTTCATATAAATGTTTTCAAATGCCCAGCGATGTTCATTGCTTGTAGTGAACAGTTTAAAACATTAAATTCGCTCGTTCAAATTATGTTTGTGTGTTTTAAAAAGTCTTTGTGCTTATTACAATTAGTATACTTTTATTATTTGCTTCATTTACTATATTGTCACTTTTATGATGTCTAACAGGAATTAGATTGGTCGCGCTTTTGGTGGTTGATCAGCCTTGAATTCCTATTAAATTTGTAGTATACTGCCTTATCTCGCTTTTGTATGCCTATGATATTTTCGTAAAAAAGTGTAATAGCACGGTATCTGTCGTCGAGGAACTGCAATATGGATCACAAGAAACCTGATTGAAGTTTTTCAACTAAGCTTTATACTTTTAAACAAAAAATGGTTGCTTTGTTGGGTTTCTGTGTACAGAAATCAACTTTATAACGGATCATCGTTTGCAAAATGTTGAAACAACAATTCCATCACATTTATCTCAAGAAGTTACTTTAATAAACTGTTATTTATCTACCACAATTTCCAAAACTGTATAAGATATAAGTAAAAAATTCAAAAGAGAAAATTATCCAAGAGTTTTTGCTAGATTCTTATTCGAACCAATATTTACAAACTTTTTTAATTGAAGTCTATAGTGTATCTTTTATAATAAGCGAGATTCCCATAGTGCTTCGCGAATTTGAAACAGTTTGTAGATGGCACCGTAAAGTGCAAAACTAAACTCGAACAGTTAGCCTGACGTGATCGATTGAAAACACATGTACTTCTTTGACGTATTTTACTAATGCTTATCAGTTATTGTCTGATGTGTTGTCAGCTTCTTCTAGAATTTCATGATTTAAAAGATGATGGTTGTTGTCTGTATGTATGTATATTGAAACACTTACCTTCTGGCAGCGCTAGTGATTATTGCTACCATGAATTGGATATGGTAACTTTTTCAATTTTGAAGTGGTAAATTATAAATAAGCAACGTCAAATGAAACATAAATATGCAATACAATGATACGCGAATTCTTTTATTTCTATATTTTCTACCCAGTGCTTTCAACGTGCATCGCACATTTCAGAAATTATTAGACGCCATCATAATTTAAGTCTCGTGGTTGCTAGGCCTTCGTATGTTCAGTGTAATTATAACAACTACCAAATGACAGTAAACGGCGTGCAAAAGATAAATGTGTCCTATCAACCGCATTAGAGTAATTATTCAATCTAATACGCTCTAGCGTAACGTCCTCTGACATGTGCAACGAAATATCGTTTTAGTTAATGTGTATTTCTATGGGAGATTGTATAATAATTCAACCAGTACAACATTTTCTTTAATAAAAGTTTATCACAAAACCTTATACAGCGTTACGACAAAGAGATCACCGAATAACCGTTCACGTCCATAGAACGTCATTATTCGAAAGAGGTCCGAAATACAGCAAATTACTGGTAAAAATTAAGAAAATACAGACAACGCGTCGGCAAGAAAATGTGCTGAAATTAAATGTTAGATCTGATGTGTTTTGTATATCATGAGTTTTGAGTTCTGTGACGCTCTAATTGTGTTTTAAAAGTTTTCATAAATAATAGTTTATTTTTGGGATTATCTTAGCTTTGTGTATCTTACATTATTCGGTGTCTCTTTCAAGCCGTTTTTAACACATTTTAACTTTATTTACTCAATCAACCTTCATTGCGACAGGCACTTCCAATGTAAAATTAAAAAAGTTGATATACTCGTTGTTTTTAGTTAGGGCTTTAGGAATTTAATACAAGTTCATTACAAATCATTAACCAAAACTGTCGGTGGTAATACAAAATAGAATATATCAGGAATACGAGGTTATATATCTCGTCTAAAGCAATAAAAGCAAAGTTCCATACGATTAATGTTCTGTAACCAGAAAATGTCTATAACGTTTTATTAACTACAGGTAAAAGGAAACGTGAGCTACTAAATGTCGTAGCACCAATATTGATACCACATACGAAGAACCAAATCAGGAATGGAGCGTTTCCTAACTTTTAAACATATTCTGTTTGCTAGATGCTGTGTAACACGTCTAAACAAAACTTCGTCCTAGTTATGCGAATCTAGATTCAATACAAATACGGATAGCTTCAACAGGTAAAAGTAGACAATGTGGCTAGAGGTTATGTTTTGTTATGCCATATTGTAATTTCAGTTAGAATAATTGACACATTTAGTATCTAAGAATATTAATAGTGTATAGTATCTCAATATATTATTGCAAGTGCACATACAGTTTTGCGAAATAACAAGAATATCTTACCACCAAATATCACTCCTACGTTGGTAGCTATTGCTTTCGATATCGCTCCGTTGGCTAGGGCGTCGAAACAGGCACTAAGTGCACAGGCACACGCACTGGTGCCTATAAGGTATTCGAGGATCATGTTCCATCCTATCACAAAGGCTATAAATTCTCCTACTGTAACGTAAGAGTACATGTACGCTGACCCTGTCGTATGAGGCACCCGAACTCCAAATTCAGCATAACACGCACCTGAAAAGGAAACACATATCAGCTTTAAGGCGAAAAAACAACATAAACTTGAACATTACGTCACAGCAAAAGGGCAAAATGAGAAGGGGAGGATATATAGCCCTAACAATATGTCGACGTGATGAACCTTTTTGGAAATTTTAAACATACTTTTTCAGTTATATTCTATCATCAATGGCAGCTTAAGAAAAATAACATTGCGAAGGTATGAATGCGTTATAATATAGAAGAGTACGGACGTTGTAATGGCATATAATGAGATTAAAAAAGTTTTTGTTTTATTACCCTGCTAAATTTTATATTTGCCAGAAAACGTTAAAAGTTTCATCGAATTGTTTTGTCAGTTTTATTGTACTTTTTCAGTATTAATGTTTATAAAGATAATTTTTATTTTAGTGTTATAAACGATGTATGCTGCAGGCGTGAATTATATGTATGAAAACATAAATCAACCTATCGAGAGAATTCCGATTTTTATTTCTGTTACATCCTATATATGATACAATACGATGAACGATAAAACACAAACTTTAGCTAACGATTTGAAGTTAGTCTTTTTATGTAGAACACTTGAATTTATAATACTACATGAGTTAAAAATTACAGCTTTTGTCATGACTATACTCTTGCTTGTAACTTGTTGCTTGTGTCAACCACACCCGGTTGGTTGACACCTTGCAGTATTTGTGTTTGGAATTTTAGATGAAGAAGACTACTTTCTTCTACGAACATTAATTTCGGAAAGATATATTTCTCGTATCAGTTTGCTTATTTATATAATAATGAGAATAAGAAAAGCACAGTGAATCAGGAAAACTGTTGAAACATAGAAAATGCGATAAAATCACTGTAAAATAGCGAAAAATACTCATAAACTTACTGATATAGATTATACGCGGTCACTTTCGAACCTATGCTTTGCTTATCTGCAGTAATACGATACCAGAAGATGATAGCTTCATTTATTTAGTGTTTTATTTTATATGTGGTGGCTGCTTAGTTGCAATGACTCCGTAAGTCCTATCGCTTGTCTGGTTATCACTGCCACTCTCGCGGTGCAGTTTTTTTTGCGTGTGTCCAATTGTGTTCTAATGATTTGTGACAGCTTCATACCGCCTTTTATAGTGCCGCGTTGTTAATCACTTTGCTTGCAACAGCGAATAGTAAGTCGATCCGGATTTTCTCTCCGAAAAAATGTCACCGCCCCGTCAGAGAATTCAAACTCGGATCCTATCGTTCTACCACAACGATAGTCAGCCGCCTAACCACTGCGGCTATCGACCCGTTAAGATTTATAAATTAATATTATATTTGAATCAGAATTGCGTAAATTTTACGAAAGCCATTTTATTGCTCTTTAACGAAAATGTAAAATATGTCTTTTTTGCTTAATTGTACCCGAATCTTGTCGCGATATACCATGTATATTAAAATTTGTAACGCGGGTATAAAGGTATACACCACGGAATTGCAAAATGATTGAATAATTGAAAGTTAGCACCACTTAGGGTTCGATCCTTTCCTGCATAGTATATTTTACTAAGCATATACAGGGTGTCTCAGCTTTTGCATTACAGGCATTATCTACTTTTCCTGTATATTTTTCAAAAAACTTTTTAAATAAAAGTTACTTGATATAATGATATATCGAAAATGACAGAGGATTTTATTTGCTCGTGACGTTGATGGAGATTTCAAAGTAAACTTTGGATGGATATACAAGGTGTCTGTAAAAGATCTTTACACGCTCCTACCACATATTCCTTAGACCAAAATAAACTGATTTAAGTAAACTTATCTTAGTCCAAAGTCGCTTAGTTTGGGCGCTATGCGACCTTGTAGTTAAAATTTTGAAATCGTTTTTTTATTATAAATTCAAAACGGCTTATGCGATTTTAATAAGATTTGGCATGGTCAGTTAGTATTATAGGACGAATGTTTTGAGAAAATTTCAAGAAAATACTAATACCAGAAGTGAATGAAACACGCATGGCCATTATGAAAATTTACATAATTTTTTTTGCTGTCTGTAATAGAGACACGAAATAATTTTTATTCGATAGAGTATTCAAAAATCATCAAATTATGTCTCTTGTAAAATTTTCCTATTTTTATTCGTTTTCGAGAAAAACAAAAAATCCAGTCAGTGATTTCTATCATAAACAAATTAATTTTACATGGTTAAATAATAATAGTGTCAAATCTAAA
Organism: Holotrichia oblita; assembly: GCA_023690525.1. Classification (NCBI taxonomy): domain Eukaryota; kingdom Metazoa; phylum Arthropoda; class Insecta; order Coleoptera; family Scarabaeidae; genus Holotrichia; species Holotrichia oblita. Next base: position 113,719,389 of record CM043017.1, read on the forward strand.
ATATCAGAATTGTCATTAGTGTTCAAAAGTGGTTAAGTGCTCTAATAATAATTTAGAAAGCTTAATTTTTTGTGATTTATCATGGCCTTACCACACACCAATGCAGAATATACCAATATACCAATATGCTATTGGTATTTGGATTTTTTTTGGTTATTTTTACAGGAAATACTCGAGAATGTGCTAGGGTGTACTTATCTTTCAATTCCTGAAGTATTTGCACTTGTACGTCAATAAAACAACAATTAATTAAATACAAATTTATTCCAGAACATATAAAATTATGTTTTCGTTAAAAATACTTCGTCATATGTGTCAAAATACTAATATTTTGACACATATTAAATGTCAATTTCTTCCACTTAAGAAGTTTCATTAACGAAATCATAATATTATATGTTCTGGAATAAATTGGTATTTAATTAATTGTTGTTTTATCGATCTATAGGTGGAAATATTTCAGGAATTGAAAGATAAGTACATAAAGGTCACAAAATAGATTCATTAGGGTGTACTTTGAAAGGTTTCCAAATCGTCGAATACCAAGTCATCCAACGTTTGCTGCCGTTGAGCGACGTCTTCGGGAGACCAGTCGCTTTGCTCCTGCAACCGCTGATTATGCAAGGCAGCGTTTTATAAGGGTTCCCGAAGTTGAAGAAGACATTTTAGAACATGTTGAAGAAGATCCAGAAATAAGTACTAGACTAATAGGTAGGGAACTAGGAGTATGTAAAGGTGTAAACTTTCAAACACTTTCAACAGTTTTTGTGGCATATTTATTATTTGTGTTCATGTTTCAGTTATTTAATTTTTTTAATAATTTTTGTGTAAAATAACTTAGTGTAAATTATTAAAATACAAATTTCGCAAAAACCATTAGAGTAATCAATTCTTATACAGAGTGCCGTTTTTGTAGTAAATAAGTTACCCAGAATATCCGATACCGTGAACTTTTACTTTTACCTGTAGTCTTTATTTGAAGAGTAGATTTAGCCATGTAAAATTCATTTGTTTATCATAGAAATCATAGCCTACTGCATTACCTTATGTTTTTTTCGAACGCACAACCTTAAGCTCTTTTTCTCGTTTTTCTCGAAAACGAATAAAAATAGGAAAATTTTACAAGAGACATAATTTGATCGCTTTTGAATACTCTATCGAATAAAAATTATTTCGTGTCTCTACTACAGACAGCAAGAAAATTATGTTAATTTTCATAATAGCCATGCGTGTTTCATTCACTTCCGGTATTCGTATTTTCTTGAAATTTTCTCAAAACATTTGACCAATAATGCTAACTGATCATGCCACATCTTATTAAAATCGCATAAGCCGTTTTGAATTTATAATAAAAAACGATTCCAAAATTTTAACTTCAAGGCCGCATAGCGCCCAAAGTAAGCGAAGATAAGTTTACTTAAATCGGATTATTTTGGTCTAAGGAATATGTGGTAGGCGCGTGTAAAGACCTTTTACAGACACCCTGTATATGTATCTTTTAATGTTGCTTTTTATTTATCAAAAACTAGTAAATAACTTTTATTTGACACATTTTTTATTTTGCCTTGTCAGTTTTGACGCAATTCAGATAACTTGTCAAAAGCAATTTTTATTAACTTAAAGGAATACGATAATATAATAATTTAATAGCGTAAACTTAAGCTTCTAAACGACGTCTTAATCCTCTGTTGCAAGATGAAAGTTTCATTTCCTGAGTTATGACCCCGCATCCCAGGCGAATTCGATTTTTCAAATTATGAAGATCTACCGACCGAACTTGATATACAAATTGCTTTAAATAACCCCATATGAAAAAATCTATAGGCGACAAATCCGGGGAACGAGCAGGCCAAGGGATAGAACCACTATTTCCAATCCACCCATTAGGGTACACTGCATTTAAATAATTCGTCACAATTTGTTGCCAAATTAACAAATTATATCTTGTCTTCCATTAAGAGGAATATCTTCCGTTAAATCTGGAAGCACATTTAGTAAAAAATGTAAAAAACGTTGTTCTGTCAGGGTTCCTTCGTAAAAGTGGAGTCCAATTAAATGCCCATTAAACATTCCACACCATACATTGGTTCCCCACACTGTTTGTGTACTTCCTCCATCCACCCCGGATTTTGGTTGGACCAATAGTGCGCGTTATGTTTGTTCACAACACCATTATTGTGAAAGCGACTTTCGTCACTCCACAAAATACAATTCAGATAATTTGGATTTTCATATTCTAGAACTTGCAATCGTGCAATGAAATCCAGGCGTCTTTGTAAATCGTGTAGTCTTTTGTGATAAATGAACTTTAAATGGATGGTATTGATGCCCTTTTAAAATTCTATGTACTGTAGCTTTACTAACCCCAATTTTTTCTGCCAAACGTCGAAGTGAAGCATGGGGGAGGAGATTACAGCTACATAAGCCAAAATCACGATTTTTCAGTTTTGACAAGTTTATCTGAATTGTGCCAAAACTGACAAGGCAAAATAAAAAATGTGTCAAATAAAAGTTATTTATTAGGTTTAGATCAATAAGATGCAACATTAAAAAACACATATGTATATCCATTAAAAAAACTAAGTTGAAATCTCTTTCAAGGTCACGGGCAAATAAAATTCTCTGTTTATCATTTTCAACATATCATAATATCAAATAACTTTTATTTGAAAAATTTTTTGATACCTATACAGAGAAAGTAGATAATGCATGTAACGCGAAAGCTGAGACACCCTGTATACATTAGGAAGCTATATACTACAAAGTAGCAATACATCTAAGCTGATGACCGACAGGAATTTGCAGTGTTTGTTTATATTTTCTCATTAATGCCTGACGAAATGAATTTTGCCGCGTTTGCAAAACATGTGAACCAAACTACCAATTTTTATATTTGTAATCTGGTGTTTTTGATATATTGATGTCCTATGAAAGCAGTTTTTACTCCTCGATTTGGAAACGGCGAATGTGATACAGCCAACTCGAAGCACATCCAACACTTTTTAAAAAGTAGCATCCCGTTGACAAGCGATAATCTCTACGTCCACTAAAAAGCATCTTATGACACTTATTGCGCCAATTACTTTCAAAATTGTATACATTTATGTTTTTGTTTAATTTACTCTCAGCCATAATTGGCGAGAGTGCCTGTTGTCGCAGATGTTTACACATCTTAGTGGATAGTTCTACAAGATTTTTAGTTAAATGTTAAACGTAGTAATCCTTGTGTTGTGTAAAATGGGCTCATCAGGTTAATACATAAATTACGTGTTTTCCTTTTTAACCTTATTTTCACTAATATCTATAATTCAGTAATAACACCAAAGTTGTCGTACAAATCATTGCTAACTATTCCAATGATATAGCTATATAAATAACATTTAAATTTAGACAACTGATCAATTTTATGACAGGTTATTAAATTCTAAGTAGAACGTTGGGTAATTTCTACTGAAAAACTAACTGGTGGCAGTGCGATTACCAAGATTATGATTATTATCAAAGACCTTAACAACTTTTCAGTTTCCAAGCAAGGCATGCTTTCATTATTTGTTTATTTTTTAATTGAGATTCATTTAAATAAACAAACCCTTTATTAAAGAATTTGATTTTTTTTTCATTCAACTATTTGGTCACCCCAAGTAACGTTTCGAAAACTTTTTGCTGAAGTTTGGCGAACATTTAATAAATTCAAGGTTCTACTTCAACATCGGTCCAAGAAAATTATGTTTCTTGGGGCACATCCCTTTAATAAAAATTACAATAATACGATAAATATATGATGAATGGTGCAAGATAGAAACATAAATACATACACCAAGGTGCAAATTTCACGAACTTGAAAAAATATAAAAATATATAGGGTGTTCTATTTAAAAAAATGAAATTGTATACAGTTTCCATAATAACAGGAGTAGCATCTAAATCAGAAATATGTTAACGATGGCTTCTGTTTGAAAAAGTTTTTGAAGCTTTATATGGTTTCAAAAATATTTAGGTGTTTCGGTACATTTGAAGAACTCTCTACATTGATATTTTCATCAGAATAACATCCAAAAGATAAAGACAGATTCACGATGTGTGAATTTAATCAAAATTTCATTAACCATCAAAATGATACGACAAATATTTTGATCGCACATTTACATAGATGGCATAGACGGTACCATGAAATTCATTGTTACTGCGTAAGAGCAGACAGCACAGAACTGCAGGTTTAGCTAGTTTTTCATAATTTATTTTAATCTGCAACGTGTAGATATTACGCGTTTGTACATTAGAAATGCCAATTGCTTAGATATATTTACATACATATTTGGCTTGGTTTTAACTATCTAGTTATTAAGTGAACATTCACTTAATAACCTTCACCGAAAATGACAACAAAAAATGACAATGTTGTTAGCATTAGGGAAAATATTTCCTGCGTAGCATACAACCTTTCAAAGAGCACTCAACGTACATTAAAATCTTTCAAACATTGAACAATTCCGTGTACATCTCATAAACTATTTATCGATCTCGCTGATGCGCTGCATTGCCATTGGCTGCTGTAATTACATCTGGGTAGTCAATTTTCTCTTCTTTAACGAAGTTAGGATCGAATACCCCAACAGCTTATAATTAATGCAATTCGTTTTCAATAATTTACAATTAGCATCAGAGTAATGCGGAATAAACTTTCTTAAACAACATTTGTAATTTGTTAGCGATTTTTGGCGATTCTAAGTACACCAGCGTAGCTCAATTTTAGTAAGGTACACAATTTTAGATGGCAGATACGATGTGAATTCCCATATTGTAATAATATAAATATTATTTTTTTACTCCCATACTTTAATTGTATTATTAGATATGCTGAACCTATACTTTAATGATGTTCATTACGGTACAGATTTTCATTATGATACAAGTTTACTAATATTCAATAGGAATACAGATTTTTCATTACGATACAAGTTTATATCCAATAGGAATGCGACATTCCAATATTCAATATGGCCGTGACTACATATCTGACATACCTGACTCTGTATCCATTTAAATATAGTAAAAGAAAGAAATCCGTATGATATTATGGGGTCGTAGTAAAAATAGTGTATGCAACTTGCATTTAATGGCTATTAAGACATTCGTATTCATTACAATACTCGTGTCCTATGATAATATACTATAATGATACACTCTTTTATAACGATTAATATATATTTTTTTATTGTTTATTATGACAGTGAGAGCATATGTGTATATAGTATGTGGTATGTGAGATATGTGTAGAGAAAAAATTGGAAAACAAATCCAATAAATACGGTAGATAATAAAATCAACTAGAAATAAGTTGGCAAAGTTACACACTTCAAAAATACAAATTTAATATTTATTTCAGGATTCCATGATTCCGGTTATTTTCCGTACCTACATTTTCATTATCAATGTATACGGGTTTCCACGGCCGAGTGGGATATAGGGAGAATACATATAAAATGGGTTTTCGGCGAATATTATCTCCCTAATACTACTTCATCTAAATTTAAGTGCCGAATATTATAACTGTGTTAACAATGAACATTTCCACAATCATAGTACAAAGAAAGTCATTTTAATAAAGCTAAAAAATTATTATTTTTAAACCTATTGTATGTTCCTAATAAGGCTTTTAACGCGTGAGTTTGTGCAAGCAGACGTGGCGCAGACGTTCACGCGACGTCTTAATAACGCATGGCACGGTTTGTTTAAGGTTCGAATCCGAGAAATGAATTTTATTTTTTATTTTTTTAAAATCTTGATTAAGTTTTGTTGTTTATTTTGACAAATGATTCGTCGTTAGTAACAATTAAAAATCGAATAATATAATAGCACGTGATCATTTTTGTTATTATAAAAATTATTCGTTATTTACCTTAATCCTAAAAAAATCGATTTTATAGTCTTCAAAATCTCTGATTTTTGTAGTGTTATTGAATTTGTAGCATTATTATTCAAGATAAAAAATAAGAAATAAAACTAATCTGCCGGGATTCAAACTCTAAACAATCCGTGCATTTGCTTCATTAAGCCGTCGCGTGAACCATTACGCCACGGACGTTTGCACTAACTCACATGTTAAAAGCCTTATTAGCGATTTACGTACAATAGATTTAAAAATAATAATTTTTTGACTTTATTAAAATGACTTTGTTTGTACTATGATTGTGGAGATGTTCATTGTTAACCCAGTTATAATATGCGGCGCTTAAATTTGAATGAAGTAGTATTAGGGAGATAATATTCACTGAAAACCGATTTTATATGTATTCTCCATATGTCCCACTTGGCTGTGGAAACTCTGTATGTTCTTACCTGTAATTGTACTCTTCCTGCATGCCTATGTTCCCTCTACTATGTAGAATAAGAAAGGCATGCAATGCTTTCTTTCTGAGTTTTTGTTATTAATTACAGCTTGTGTTTTCCCGTTCTTGGTGTGTTAGCTAAAGTATTCTATTCAGAATTCTGATTCTTTTCTCCGTCTTTTTTTATCTTGCCATATCTTCGTTTGTATTTTCTGACAATTTGCCTTCTAAATTTCGTATTCATACTGCTTACATTATATAACTTACTTTGTGCATTATTCTTTTATATAATAAATCTTTGTATTACTTCAAATAATGCGGAATCCAATTTTATGATATATGTACAGGCGAAACTTTTCCTTTTGCAACATTTTTAAAAGCAGAAATATTTGCAATGATGGCATAAAAGCAAAGCATTGATAAGACAGCAGTATTTATCGTAAACATTAATGCTTTTTGCTAACTAGGTATACAGTATTTAAGTAAGGTATGTATATTTGTTTCGCCTAAAAACGTTCCAAGGTTGAGTTTACAGAGCTTTCTAGACTTACATACCTAAATGCAAAAAAATAATTATTGTTTCTTTTGACAAAACGGCGTAGATTTCTACATTTTTCCATTTTCATATATTTTCCAGGTATCTCCCAGGTGGAACAGGTGAATATATAAATCACGATTCAGTCAGATAAAACTGTTACTTTCGAGAAAGCACGTTTGTTAAACGTGTGCGTGAATAAGATAAGAAATATCTATCTATACGTCTACGTTGGCTCGTATCTGCTTTAGAATTGACAGTAAGGAAACAAGGTTTGAATTGAGGACAACATCGGAAGGGAAAACGATAAAAGAAAAGACTTCAGCTAAGAGATGTATTGAAATAACAGTTCTAGTGTTCTTTTTTTGTAAATGGTGTATAGCTCATGCTGTATCATAGATCAAGTTTTGTCTGAAAATTTTCTAATTTAGCTTTAATTATTATGTGTAATATTTCAGCAGATATGTATAAGCTAGACAATAAGCATATTTTCGCTAGTAACCGTTTAACCGATCTCGGTAACAGTTATGACGTCACCAGTTACAACCGGTATCCAATAAACAAATTTCGACACGAAAATGAGAACGGTTACCCAGTGACAGAAAACATAAAATTCAAAACATTTTGGCGTTTATAGACTGGTACGTGATTTAATTGACAGCAACAAGTATAACAAAAGTAGGATAAAATTATTGTTTAGTACTAGATAAATAATAAATAACACATGTTTCATTTAAGCAATGCATCGGCATCTAAAGAACATCGTAGAAAATAAAAATTAAAATTTATTAATGTTATTTAATCATCACCATGTAGTAACATTTCTGCTGTTTTCATGTCTGTTTGCACCATATAATCTATACCTCCATCGTTCAATATTATTTGCATTGTTTCGTGTTTAGCTTCATCACTAGCCGCCGTTTTCATCTGGTTTTCTTTTAGGTTATAGGTTATACCGCTGATAACATAGGTACCTCTCGAGAATGGTAACAAACGTTGTTCAACGGTTACAAACTGTGACATCATAGCTGTGACTACCCTGACTAATATATCTCGCCAAAATGTTCCGGTCACGTTACCGCTGAAGCCCGTTGATAACACGGTCTCTCGCGAAAAAATACTTAATGAAAAAGCAGCAATCCTTTATATACTGCAACTAGATCAACATTTTTATGATTGTTTGGAAATATTTCATATACATACGGCCGCGGTGTGGTCCAGGGAAAAACGAAAACTACTTCATGCTCGGAGTGAATTATTTAACAGTTGGCAAAACGTAGACTCATATCCGAGAAGCATTCATAGCAGCATAATACTATACCGCTTGATTTCAGAGATAGGATAAATAACGGCGTGAAGGGGCAAGAGGTACGAAAATTCGATAAGAAGTGGGGACGCGAATGAGTCTATCACAGCGCTGTAGACTAGACTGTGATAGAGAGACTTGTACGCGTCCCCACTTCTTAGCGAATTTTCGTACCTCCTGCCCTTTCGCGCCGTTATTTATCCTATCTCTGAAATCAACCGGTATATACTCGTAATATTTCATCCAACTTATAGTTCTTTCGTGACTATGTCGTTTAGAAACTAAATATTCTGTTTGCAACAATTTCTTTGGCGAAAGATTCTTAGAACAAGATGTTAGATATATCATGAGGGGCCTGTAAGTTTTTAGTGACAAACATTTCTATCAATCGTTAATAGAGAAGTTACATATTTGACAAACCTTCTGCTCGTAAATTCATATTTACTACGAAATACCTAGAGATAATATTTTTAATCGTAGTAAACATTAATAAAAAAATTAACAAAAATATTTAAAGAGTACAGATAAACAAAACATGATATAGTAGCTTTTTTCTTAAAACAATTCTGATAACGATAATAAAATTTTGTAAGATACGCGTTCCCTATTTGTTGTTTTCGTAAATCGTGTTTATAAGGTAAACATATCCTACAAGTCTATATAGAAATACTCCCCAAATTGAAAAATAAGTAGGGAACGTAATTAACACCCCAGACATTAATAAAAAAATCTATGTAAATGGCCCCTGTTAAAAAACGTTAAATTATCATACTTTAAACCGGAATCCTTTCTCACGATGGAAATTATTTTGATCGTGGGTGATCGGTTGTAAATCATGCAAAAAGTTTCTACGAACGTCAAATTTCAAACGCCAACCTTTTTCCGTGGAGATTTTATTCCACACGAACGCTTACAATGGAAAGCACACGCAAATGATGCTTTCTAACGGTTGATAATTTATTGTGTTGTGATGTCATAATGAGATGTAGAATGTGTTCCAGTCGGACATTTGCTAATCGGACGTCGTCGCTCAATCATTTATACTTCGAGTAATTAATTGTTAATATTTATTCTGTTTTTGATATTAAAATATTTTCAGTGTTATGTGATTTGTTACTCAGGAAAATGCATATAATTTCATAGATTGTCCCAAGAAGTATTTCACTGATGAAATAGAATTTTATTATTAAATAGATACGTTACTTAAGTTACGTATTCTTCATCCACTAGTCTAGAATCTTAATATTACGATTATTTATAGCAATCATCCATAATGAATAGTAAAGACAATTTGTATTCTGTAAAATGATTCCACAATAACATGAAAATGTCGTTTGTATACTGTCTAAAATTTGTTCATCAATTTAGTCAACATTTTTTGTTTAGATCGTCAATTAAGCAAGAATCGTAAGTATCGCTTATTTTTTCCCTACCATTTTTTATTCAACGGGAAAAATAGCTCAAGCTAAAGCACAGAATCGGAATTATTACTAGTGGACGCACAAGTCAAGCTGTAACACGAGTATTAGTGTCGAATTTTCACTGAAGTTTAACTACCCTTACTATGAAAACTAGGTCACGCCAAGTGTACTTGCAAGGCAGTATAATTTTAAGTTAGTCTCAGTTATTAAATTACTTCAAAACCTCGATCCCTGTTTTTCAACACCGTACGGCGAACATTTACAACGAAAACATAGACAGAATTACCAGCACAATTAGTTTGGGTGTTTCGTTTATGTTCAGCATCGCTGCTATGCTTGTATGAGATACATAAACAGTATTGTTCTCGTAAATGCAAAGCACTATGTTAGACGGAAAATAAAGTTTAATTCCGGCGAATATATTTTGTGGTTGTTCTGTAATGAGAAGAAAGACATTTGTTACTGCAAATTACAGTTAAGCATATCTCAAATATTTTTACATCACACAAGTTTATTTAATAAAGTATACGCACTTTGAGACACATTTCTAAGTTTAATATCTTTGTAAGTATGAGATAATTGCAGTGGTCCGTTGTAATGAAAATATGCTATTATTTTCGTTATGAAATATACACAAACTAGCTGTTTGTGGTTACGTTTAACATTTTGTCGTTTATTAACAAGTTAAAGTTTATCGTAACTCGTTTCAAATGTTATTCTACCTAGAAAATGGCATTACATAGCATTATGATATGCGAGTAAAGGATGTTCGCGAATGGCAGCTTGTGAAATGACTTCAGTATGTACGGATGCACTGTAATGCAGTAATCGAATACCTGCTGTTAATTATCCTCAAGATATTGCGCAAATATTGATCCTCGATTTAAGACATATAATAAAGCTATTTCAAGTCAACGAGCACAATACCGTCACAATCACAAGATATTGTGCTGTATTCTTTATTGATCTATTCACTTTTTCGAATATAAGGTTATAAAACAGAACCATTATGTCATCTCGAGTGACAATGGAGACCAGGGGCCCGATTCTCGAATCTCGAATGAAATTTGTCGCGTACGACAAATGTCGCACGAATTTGTCGAGTGATGTTGAGATGATCTATTCTCGAATACTCATCGACACTAAGACGATCGCTCGAAATAATTGTCGATTGGTAAGCAGCAGCAACAGCGCTTTAATGGATATAAATGTGCATCTATTATATCGATTGATGAAATATTGCTCATACTCACTCACACTCAGTCATGCTCAGTCATACTTGTGCGAGTTCCTGTCATCAACGTAACGTCAAAATTACATCTTTCTTTTTGTAATTATTGTGAGTACTTACAATGGATAAATAAAATCGTATTGTAGTAATGAGCAAAAGAATGTACTGGTAGAGTTTTCTATTGCAGCAAGAATGATTCATTCTTCCATGTTTGCCATTTTTACTTTATGTCAGATATATAGAAACGAGACACTACAATACATACACATATTAATACAGTTAAATAGAATAAAATGCATAAAAAAAATTACCGAAATCACTTATGTATAGGGTAATGTGAGGTAATATGAGCATAGTAGGTAATATGAGCATAGGAAAAGACTAGGTATAAAATGTTTCCAAATATAGCCTCTACAAACATGATCATATTAAAAACACAAATTATTGTACAGTACTTGGTAAAGAATGTTATTTTGCATGATAAAAAATATTCATGTTGGTTGAACTTTGATAATTACGAAAAATATATGACATTCACTTAACGTGCTCATATTACCCGACATTACCCTATATTACAGTAATATTTTCACTATTTTATAATATACTATATTTACGCCGCCAAGTGTAAACAAGTAGCACTATTGTCGCATAAGATTTTGTATGTCGAATGGTTGTCACCCACTCGCTGAAATGTCGACTAAAAATTGTAGCACACGACATTCAAGAATACGACTGCGCACATTTCATTCGACATTTGGCTTGTGTCGCATGCGACGTTCATCATTCGAGATTCGAGAATCGGGCCCCAGGGCCTGAAATGTGCGCAGTCGTATTCTTGAATGTCGTGTGCATTCAAGAATAAGCCCCCAGGGGGCCTATTCTAGAATGTGTGCGATCGACTAATTTCGTGCGAGATGTCAAAATTATGTGCGAGTCACGTGCAAGTCTAATTCTTGAAACGTATGACGTCAATTTCATGCGCTTTAAGTCGACCGCTTTTAACGTCTGGGTACGAAGCAGACGAATCGCATACAATTCAAAGGTGTGAAGTTAGCGGAAACTAAAGTAGATTGTGTGTATACAATTTCATACATGTTTATTAACCCTTCACAGATGACCGGTAAATAATACCGGCGAATGTTTCGTGGTTTCGGATTCACCAAGTTTCGGCGATTTTCGTCACTTACAGATATAATGCGTCTATAATATACTTTTCTGAGAGCAGAGTTGACTCTGTTGAGAGTCAGTTTTGAGCAACTCACCAAGGTGAATGTGTTATTTGCTACGTACCAAATAAAGTTGTGCTATTAGTTTAAAGATCGTAACCGGTAAAATTTACCGGAGGTTTGTATTTATGTTATTATGTTTACAGTTTAATTTACTGATCTTGTGTAGTATTCTAGTCGTTAAAATGTCTACACAAGATAATCCTGGGTAGACCCTCAAAGAGAGTGAGGTGCACAGATGTTTTTATGAAACTTTGTTGAAATGGGCGGAAGAAGTGTATTCTGAGATAGCGATGTTGATTCAGATGATGAGTACGAATTCAAAATTGGATGAAGAATACCCATTTGAAATTGGTTAACCTCCTAAACGAACCACGTACAGAAAAATGTCCTTCCAAGAAAGAAATAAAAACCACCCACATATGTTCCATGTGTAAAATACCGATATGTTTACAGTGTACCGAGAGGATTTGCAAAGACTGTGCCACGTAAAATTAAGCACTACATTACCCTCTGATAATTATTTCGACATGAACTTTTTAACTTAAAATTATTTTTATTTTCGATATAGGTATCATGTTCGATCTCAAATTTGAGAAGAAATATATTTTTTTTATAAACGATCTTTGCTGTATGATTAAAAGTCACTTGAAATACCCAAATTGCATATTTAAAACCACCAAAAACTATTTTCTAGAGGTTTTTTTAATATAAAATGCTTTTGTTTTAAACTTTTTAATAGCAGTAACAAAGACTGGAGCGGTCAATGTGCATTATGAAGAATACTATTCTGCTGTGATATATGAAATGTTACTGTTAATTTTGCTATCGTATGTAAAACCAATATAGTATTGGTGTATATAAAGCAATGCAATGGTATTTTAATATAAAATAACATATCACCCACATATTTTGAGCACTTTTATATGTTAATGTCGCGGAATATTTTCCGCTTTGCAATTGCGGATGTTCTAAATAATTTAGTAAAATATGTTTTTCCTCGTCACTTATCCTTGCATGCGTACTATGACAATTCATTTTTCCATTTATTACGCCTTATATTTACAGAAAATGAATGACAAAAATTATCGAAATACAGTGCTGCACTTGACATTTGAAAGTTACCAGAAGTTACTAACTTTTATCTAGGTATTTGTGTTTTCTTTCGTTGGCTTGCCTACATTTTGCGACGTTGTCAAATCATTGTATCGCATACTGGTCGCATACCATTCGGGAATACGAATTTGTGAACGTATGCGACATTAAACGATGCGACTGCGAAAGTAGTCGACTTCAGTCGCACACATTCAAGAATAAGCTCCCAGAATCGTTAAATCGTTAAAAATTGGTGGGCGTATTCGATCCAACTTTGGCATTGAAGAAAACGCGGTACTACTATTTACACTAAAATTAGTCATAGTAATGAAGATTCTGGCGAACACTTGTTAGTTATTCTTTCCCTTTTACACGGTGATCGTTTAAGACCATTTTTTCAACAATTGAAATTTCTTGAGGCGTTATAATTTCAATTGGTTAATCAGAGCGTTTATCATCTTCAACGGATTCTTACCCCAAACAGCCACCTTTTAAAGTGGAATATAAAGGAGACAAATGACCCAAAGGCAGTCCAAATTTTATTTGATGCGATATGGCCTATATCCTTCTTGTGACAAATTTAATGACCAGGTGTGGTACACAATTTTAGTTAGATGAGACCTTTTCATGCTGTAGTGGACAAAATAACTAGAGGGTGGCTACTAAATCCTACTAATCTTTGAGCTATAGTAAATATCTACATATGTATGTGTAGTGTATATCACGTAACCTGAACCTATACAGGCCAGTTAGATCGAGAATTTGTGATGCCTACCACATACATGACTGTCGCGCAATAACACTCAGGATTTTGCAAGCAGTATCAAGACCAAAATACCCTCCAAAAATGTATCGTCGAACAATGTTTCCATCCTTAGTTGCTGCTTGGTTTAAAGAAATAGAAAAATATAGATGGATACCTTTGTTTTTAGAATCATAATAATAATGCGAATAATAATATTTTTAAAGTTCTTCACTGGATCTTTTAGTGCAGAAGTAAACATCAATTGGTGTTTAGTGAGTTGAAGTGTTTAGTGTTAATAATATTTTTAAGTTGGCTAAAAAATAATGTTGCATAGATTGGTCTCCAAACCATTCTCACATTTAAAGTATAATTCCAATGTTGATTTTGACAAAATAACAATCGGCAAATTATTTTTACGTTTTTTCTTTTTTACTATTAAAGCCTGAACAAAATGTAAAATATCTAATTACTAAAGGATTAACATACTGAGAATAAGTTCTTATTGCCACTAAAGAAAAGCATTCTATATCCACGACAATCCGCTTTGGCGTTACGTCAATATGTTTTACACTCAGATTCGAATGAAATATCGATAAAAATAAAATGTTGAAAGGTAGCAGAGGTTCGATATGCTAGCTGTCACAGTGCATTAATATTACCAGACCTACTATAAAAGAATCTAAAAATAAATAAATTTATTTCTTTCTTTTTTCCAAAAAGTAATTTCCAAAATATGTATAATGTGTGAGACATCGTTGAATTCGTAACGAACGGCAACAATGCTGTCACTAAGCCATTTAAAAGCAATTATACGCACGCAAAAACTACACCGCGAGACTTAGAGTCACAGTCAGACAAGCGATACAGCTTACGAAGTCACTGCAACTAAGCACCCACCACAAATAAAAAAACAATTAAGTTGAATTAAATGTTTGTTTAATGTTAATTATTAGCAGAATTACTACACTTGCTCAAATTAAAAATGAACATTTTTTTTGTGGTGAAAGTTGAGGATTTACATAACCACAAAATATACGGCTAGGGAAATAAGTGATGGACTCATAGGTCGAAAGCACCCTGCATTGAAACAAGCATAATTGCCAGTACGGAAAATGTATGTATTGTGAAAGGGAGGCGCGGCAAGTGCTGATTGGTAAAATTCTATCAGCAGCGGTCTAGTCGGGTCGATCGGGTCTAGTACACAAACCACCTAAGAAAGATGTACAACTCTATTGAAAAAGTTGCATCCCAAGATCGGGGGAAGGGGAAAATTAGGCCTCAAAAGTTCTGTAGTCAACCAACATTACTATTCTGTATGTAATTTGCATAAGATTTAGTAGTATATTTTTATTCACGAAAATAGCTTTCTTTCTATTGACCGTTTTTTATCGATTAATGAACAATTTTATGCCAGTATGTTTTATATGTTTATTAACAAATAAAAGAATAGGTAAGTATAAAGTTGTGCGGAAACCGATCACTAACCGTTCGTCGAACGAAAAAACCCATTATATTTCCATACAATAAACAAAAATGGATGAACGAATAAGATCGCGCATATGCATTGGAATGTTTTAGGAAATTGGATATAAAAATAATTACTTGTCGTAATCGCAGTTGTTTTACCTTGCAACCCACTAAACAAACACCCCGTTCCGTCTCTTGGCACATCTCCACCTATAGGCAAAATCGTTTGTATTGAGTCGAACATCTATTTTAAGTGATTTGTGGTCTAGCATCATGCTCACCGTTCAGAGTTATGCATCCATAGAATCAAGTGTCCTGGTATTCGCTATTCCGATCATATATACATTTATTATTAGCAGCAGTATTACTTATTTACTTAATAAAAATGTTTAAGTTTCACATAGTTAATTAAAACTTTTATTTTATACATTGTAGGTATTGCATTTATAGTAACATTTATGACTGTCGATCAGTAATAAAAACGATACCCTAAATAGGTACATGTTACAAACGCTCTCGCATTCTGCCTAACGCAGAATGCTGTGCTTGTCGGAAAATATATCTCCCACCACTACTTAACAGCGCTCGATTCACGAAGAAGCGATGTGGCAACTTTGGTCATATATTCATATAGGATTATATGGAAACATAATGAGACGATGTGTAATTTCCCTATCTGTATAGCTTTCACTACAAAGAATGTATCATTTGTGCCAGCGCGCTTTAGTGTCTGCAATTTTGTTAACAATTAAAATTAACAATAGGTAGACGTTTACCTTTTATTAGAGAAGTGTGTTCGGCAGTTATCGTATTCACGTGACACGAATGCATAACATATGATAGTAAACGGTAGTGCATAATTGTGATATACGTTGTCGATTAGGTACATCAGCACTATTTCGGACAACAAATCTTTCACAAAGTGACACTTTTTCGTCTATATTGCTAAAAGCGAAAACAATATTACTTGAAAGGCAAATATTTATGCATATTATGGAGTTAAATGGGTTGATAGTCACTGCGGCTGCAACCACTGCGGATAGGTGGTAAGCAGGGCTGTGAGAGATCGCTGAGTTCATTTTTCCGAAAGGACGGTGACACTGTTTTCGAAGAATTGTATCCTGCTCGATCTAGCATTCGCTTTTGGAGCAAAGTCATTAAGAGCGCAGCATTCTAAACAGCGAGATAGTGCTGTAACAAAGCCATTTAAAACATTGAGGTAGACACAAATTACATAAATTAGACGATACTCAGACAAGCACTACAGATTAAAAAGTCACTGCAACTAGCATTCACTTCAGATAAAAAAGAAAAGATTAAATCGTACTTGACAAGAAAGGAGGTTAGTTGATGCTTGCTAATGGAGTTGACATGGAACGGAGAAAACTTCGACACTTCTCTTTGGTCGAAGTATGGCAAAACTGTCTTCTATTTTAATTAACCTTTCTAAAGCAAAATTATCTAAAATGGAAGCTCGCATATTATTACGTCCATTTCTATGAATCCAGAAGAATGTGATCGTCATATAATATTCACAGGCTATGATCGCTAACAGTAAAATACTGTAATACTGTGAGCTCTAGGCGTCGGGAGGTCTAGGGGGTCGCGCATGTCAAAATAAATACATAAATGTATTTGTAGTCACTTTTCATAATCATGGATTAAAATTCTATTACAAAGGAGCTTATATTTGTTGTCGGTAATACTTGTGATGCTATTTCACATTACCTGATAGGCATGATTTAACTGAATTACACATTTATTTTGTTGTACACGATTTTTAGATCTCAGTGTATATAACCTTTAATGCAATTTAATGTACCATCTTTGGCAAATTAAATGCGAATTTATCAGCGAAGAATTTCCATTTACTAAATAAAGGCTATAATTTGAAGCAAATTTAATTTCTCTAAAAGAAAGTGCTGCTTTGATGAACTTCTTTAGAGTAATTAAATTCACTTTAAAGCAAAGCCTTTATTTACAAAATCAACATTCCCCCCCTCCCGATAAAAAAATCGCATTTAAATTGCCAAAGATGGTACATAGGTTTGTATACGTATAGCTATATACGGAAAACTGCTACAAACATAACAAGTTTTGTAAACTGCTAGGTAAAAGTATCAGCGGGTTGTAGCTGCTAACACAAAAGCAGAGAAATTTATTTAAAATAGAGGCTAGGGCACAATTCTCGCGTAGTTAAACTTTATAGAAAAACATTTGGCAACTAATTAATGAAAAAGAAATGCTACATTGAATGGCGGGGTAAATACTCTGTTAATTCAAGAAGATTTCTGTCATCTGTCACAATTAGCTGATTCTGATAATTAATATTTTTTCAATATGCGAAGATATTTACCATCTGTGCATGAAGAAAATGAATTTGACATCTTACTTTTCTTTCTTTTACTTACTGTACTACGTAGACCCAATTATATATCTTTATATTGTACCTTAGTAGCAATTCAATATTATACTGCCGTAAACATTTCGGAAAGGAAATATAGTATCCGTTTTAATTAATCGCCAAACATGTTGCACTTTATTACTAATACATATTGTAGGGACGATATTTAAAAGGAGGTTGTTGTTTAAAAAAAAACAGAAGAAACAAATTATTATGAATTAAAAATATTATCAGATATGTCAATGTGACAAGTTCGTATTTTTTTGCAATAAAGTTTATTTTCATTATCTGCTTCTTAAATATTAAAACGAATCCTACAATTTGGGGGCTCAACCGGGATATAGATACAGATATACATATATTTGTGTATTTGAGAAGTAGAAGACGAAGTGAGTTAAGTAAGACGTAAAAGAGAGTTCAAACGACGGAGCAAGAAGCGTAAGCAGAAGACGAACAGAAAGACGAAGAAGAATATAAACTCGGAAGAAGAAAAAGACGACAACGACGAAAAAGAAGAAGAGGACGTAGAAGAAGAAGTAGAAGACGAAGGAGAAGAAGAAGACGAAGAAAAGTTAATATTATATGTAGTGCAAAAACTAAAATGACGAGCTTGAAAGATATCGAATGGGTAGAAAAGAACATAAAGACGGTTCCATATAAAACAATAAAAATATTATATAAAATAATATTTGAAGATGACAGTGACAGAAGAGGACGCAAGAAAATACGAGAATTTACAGGATTTAAATATGACAAGAACGCAGACGAATACAAAAATAAGAGTGCTTTTGTTAAGCAATCTTTCAGTGTTGCAGAGTTGGTAGCAGTATGCAATTTATTACATTTAGATTATGAAGGAAGCTTAGAAGAATTGGCTGAGAAAATTATGGGTGCTTTAATCAATGTAAATTCATTACGAAAGGAGAACAAAAAGATTACGACGAAGAAGATGAATACGATGATAGCGAAGAAGATGATAACGATGAACAAGAAGACGTGGAAAGAAAAGATGATGAAGAACAAAAGAAGATAAAAGAGAATAAAGACGAGAAAACACCTAGATTTCCTATTAGTTTCAGAGATGTGGAAGATTCGATGCGTACGTTTGACGGCAGCGAAGATTTTTCCGTGGAGAAATGGATAGAAGAATTCGAAGATAATGCAGAACTTATGGAGTGGAACGACCTGCACAAATATATATTCGCCAAAAAATCTTTGAGGGGATTAGCTAAGTTGTATATACAGGGCGAAGCAGGGCTGAACTCTTGGAGGAGTTTAAAGTGGGCATTATTGAAGGAATTTTCAACGAAAATTAATAGCGTGAAACTACATGAAACGCTGAGAACGAGACAAATTAAAAAAGGTGAGTCTGCACAGGAATATTTGTTAGTTATGAAGGAAATTGCTAGTAGAGGTAGCATAGACGATGAATCATTAATTCAGTACGTTATAAACGGAATTGCTGATGATGACCCAAATAAAATAGTTCTTTACGGTTCACGTAATCTAAATGACTTTAAATCCAAACTTAAAGATTATGAACACCTACGAAACACGAGCAAAGCGAGCACAAGTAGTAAAATTAATTCTAATGGCCGACAGAAAAGTACAAATGCTAAAAGTAGTTCAAAATCTGATGGTAATGTACGTTGCTTTTTATGTGGTGCGATGGGCCATCGATCTGCGGATTGTGTGCATAAAAGTAAAGGGTTCAAATGCTTTAAATGTAGCAATTTTGGTCATAAAGCACACGACTGCAAATCAAAAACCGCGAATCAAGATTCATCGATTAAGAGCCTTTCAGTCACTACTAATAACATGTATCACAAACAAGTCGGCATCGGCAACATAACTGTAAATGCACTAATAGATACAGGTAGTGCCGTAAATGTTATTAGACAGGATATACATAGAGCTATGGGTTCACCACGGTTACAGAAATCCTTGGCACCACTTATTGGCTTTGGTGGTCATTCGGTGAACATGTTAGGATTTTATGAGGACGATATAGTAGTAGATGACGACACCTTTTTCACTAAGATCTTTGTGGCACCCAATGGCACTATGAATATTGATGCTGTAATTGGGCAGGAATTATTACGTCACGCTGAAATGAAAAGTAGTATTGATAACATCACCATTTGCAAGTTAATGAAAGAACCGGCGATTATGACGATTGAGATGACGAATTTAGACGAACCAATCATAGGAGAAGACTGTACTAAAGATGCAAAGGAGCGAGTACGAAAAATGGTGGTAGCGTATGAACCAAAGAAGACGAAAACGACGAATGTAACAATGAAGATAATTACAACTGAGGATATCCCGATATATCATCACCCAAGAAGGCTTCCTTTTATAGAACGAGAAATTGTGGATAAACAGGTGCAGGAATGAATTAACGATGGAATCATAGAGTCATGCACTTCAGAATATGCCAGTCAGGTGGTGATAGTGAAGAAAAAAGATGGATCCCACAGACTATGCATAGATTACAGGAAATTGAATGAAGTTGTTGTGAAGGATAGATATCCACTACCGTTAATCGAAGATCAGCTTGACCGATTGCAAGAGGCCGGTGTGTTCAGCACATTGGACCTCAAAAATGGATTTTTTCATGTGCCAGTTGAAGAACAAAGCAGAAAATATACTGCCTTTGTAACGCATAATTCACAGTACCAGTTTTTGAAGGTACCATTCGGATTTTGCAATTCGCCTTCAGTGTTCCAGAGGTTTATCAACACTATCTTCTCGGACATGGCAAGGAAAGGAATAGCATTGCCTTATATGGACGATCTGATAATACCCGCAAAGGACGAAGATGAGGCAGTAAAAAGACTGCAAACGGTTTTGGAAAGATCTAGAGATTATGGTTTGGAGATAAATATGAAGAAATGCCGATTTCTACAGAAGCGTGTAGAATTTCTAGGCCATGTAATTGAGAATGGAAGAATGGAACCATCTGACGCCAAAACTAAAGCCGTTTTGCGTTTTCCAGAATTGAAAACTATTAAACAGGTCCAAAGTTTTCTAGGTTTAACCGGATACTTCAGAAAGTTTATACCACAATATTCGGTAATAGCAAGGCCATTAACAGATTTACTACAGAAGAACCAGATGTTCAAGTTTCAAGAAAAAGAGAAAATTGCATTCGAAACATTGAAAAGTTTGTTAGCGGACAAGCCAGTTTTACAGATATATCGACAAGGAGCTGATACAGAGGTGCATACTGATGCAAGCCAGGAGGGCTATGGCGCAGTGCTGATGCAAAAATCGCGTGAAGATAATCGCTTTCATCCAGTCTACTACATGAGCAAAAAGACTACTCCGGCGGAACGAAAATATTGCAGCTACGAATTGGAAGTATTGGCTATAGTGGAAGCGCTCAAGAAGTTTCGCATCTACTTACTGGGTCATAACTTCAAGATAATAACTGATTGCAATGCTTTCCAAAAAACGATGCATAAAAAGGAACTAACAACTAGGGTTGCTAGATGGGCACTATTACTTGAAGAATTCAACTACCAAATTGAGCATCGGTCTGGTTCTCGCATGAGGCATGTGGATGCACTCAGCCGTTACCCTATTATGCAGATAACTGAAGCTTTAATACCTAGAATAAGAAAAGCACAAGATAAAGATGACCAAATCAAAACAATTAAGGAAATATTATGCTACAAAGAGTACGATGATTATTTTATGAAGACAGATTTACTTTACAAGGTTGTAAAGGATCGCGAGCTATTGGTGGTACCAAAAGACATGCAAGTCGAAGTAATAAGATCAGCACACGAAAGGGGACATTTTGCTTGCAGAAAGACGAGGGAGCTCATCGAGCAGGAGTACTTTATACCGGGTTTACAGAGTAAAGTAGAACGATTTATAACCAATTGCGTTCCATGCATTATGGTAAATAGGAAAGCAGGAAAGAAAGAAGGTTACCTACAAGCAATATTTAAGGAAGCCGTGCCGCTGCATACATACCATCTTGATCATTTAGGACCGTTGGAAACAACAGCAAAGAGCTATAAGCACATACTTGCCCTTATAGATGGATTTACAAAATTCGTTTGGCTCTATCCAGTGAAAACAACCAGTACACGGGAGACTCTGAGTAAATTGGAAATTCAAAAACAAGTCTTTGGAAACCCAACCCAGATTGTGACGGATAGAGGATCTGCCTTTACTTCCAACGACTTCGAGCAATACTGCGAAAAAGAGGGCATTAAGCACATTAAAATTACAACAGGATTACCTAGATCGAATGGACAGGTTGAACGTTTAAATAGAATTATCATACAAGTGCTTGCGAAGCTAACAATAGAAGACCCCATAAAATGGTACCGACATGTAAACGAGGTACAGCAAGTAATCAATTCAACCTTTCAACGCAGTATTGGCATAACACCTTTCGAATTATTAACAGGAGTGAGGATGAAGACCATGAAAGACGAGCATATAAGACAGTTAATAAATGAAGAACAGATAGAAATGTTCATGGAAGATGGAAGTGGAATGAGAGAACAGGCTAAAACTCAAATAGGGAAAATTCAGGAAGAAAATCGGAGGATTTATAATTCCAAAAGAAAAGATCCAGCGAGGTACGAGGTTGGAGACCTCGTTGCCATTAAAAGAACTCAACAAGGTCCAGGGCTTAAATTGCGGGCGCACTATTTGGGTCCGTATCAAGTGACTAAAGTCAAACCATACAATTCCTATGACGTCGTCAAGGAAGGAGATCATTATGGCCCTACCAAAAGTACAACCACAGCCGAGTATATGAAGAGATGGACGGTCTCCAATACCGGCAGCTCGGGCGGAGAGGAAGAGGAACCGAAGGACCGAGATAGTGACGTAGACAAAGTGTCCGGGTCGGTCACCACCAGGACGGCCGAGTGTAGGGACGATATTTAAAAGGAGGTTGTTGTTTAAAAAAAAAACAGAAGAAACAAATTATTATAAATTAAAAATATTATCAGATATGTCAATGTGACAAGTTCGTATTTTTTTGCAATAAAGTTTATTTTCATTATCTTCTTCTTAAATATTAAAACGAATCCTACAATATGTTTTGAAATTTCCGATTGTTCATAAGACGTTCTTGAAAGACAAGAACTAAGCTATTGGTTATACTGTAAATTACAAATTTCTGAATATACTGCCTTCGGATATCGAAGCTAATACTCCTAAAGCAGATTAACCAAACTTCAAAGCATGTTTGTTGCGTTTATTATAACTTAGCAGAACCCACCGCATTAAGCTTTCACTAGACCTAAGAGAATAACATATGTATATACATATAGTTGATGTAGTATAAATGGAGTGAAATTATTCATTATAAAAGCAATCTGGAAACTTAATTAAACGTCGTTGCAAATACACTACCGGCAATGCTTCCCATAGAGAAATGTAGAGGAAATTGCCGACGCAGACTAACCTCTTAAAATAGGTAAGAAAATCAAACAATAAAAAGCACCTTTTAAGAATTATTTCCAACTGCATGTGGAAGCACTCGTAGTATTTCAAGAAATCAAATGCAATTGCTTACAAACAAAAGTTAGAAGAAAAAGAATTCAATATGGTTTTAAACTAAATGAGGGAACTCTATTCTACGTTTCGATGTACAGATTTTGAAGCGGATATGCACGCATGCTATCCATAAAGATTATACATAGATATATAAAGAATATCAATTAGAGATTCCAAAAAAGTTGCTGCATAATATTGTTAAGGCACATCATATGAAATCGGCCATGAGCTAAATCGGGAAGATCGCTAAAATCCTTCCGGAGGGTTTTCGTTTTGTTTTAATTGACTTTCTGACTTGTTACTCGCACCACTTTAATGTACGCGATGTAGCACTGTTACTTGTGTATCCACAGCTGGAACGTATACTGGACCATTCTACGACAAATGCCACAATTTATACTCAAACACTCACTTAATACGCTCTCACTTTCCTCTGGCAGGCGATGTTTTAGCTTCATTTATCGAGTCGTCACCAAAATCATTCCAATGTTGAAGCCGTTCAACTCCTGGATAGTTTGGATGTATTACGTAGCCTTAAACATACCGAGTGGTTTGAGTCAAGTCCGCCGGTGAGTGAAAACTGGATGTAAGAAACCTTAGAAAATAACAGTTACCTTTGGTATACGTTCCATTACATTAAAATTAACAATAATTCAACCCACTTCACCCCACTAAACATCAACAAGTTATAAGTAAACACCGACGTTTCGACAGCAACGCTGTCATTATCAAGACGATGATGACAGCGTTGCTATTCTTGTTCCCTGTTCCTATGTGAAGAAGGACAGCTTTCAAACTCAATTTCGAAGCATAGATAAAAGACGCAATTTTTCTGGATTGTGCCGATGACTTAAGGTCAGCATTAAATCATCGACATTATTGCAGAATGAAAGACCTTCTTCGGCTGAAAAATTCTGTAACAGTTCTTACTGGCGATTACGATACACAGAAATATCTAGCAGTCTAGATCCTAGTATTTTTTCTGGAGGTTTTAACAGGTGAAGTGTATAAGGGTATAAGGAAAAAGATCATTTAATTCTGACTGATTTACTAAGTGAGGTCCGTCTTTTAGAGATGGTAAATATTCATCATCGCTGGTCGATAACTCGAAAATGTCTTCTTCTATACCTATAATGGCATATTCTTCACTCAAAACACCTATGTATATACGTCTTGGTACTGACAAGGCTTCTGAATGAATTACTGAAAGAGTAACATAAGGCATATTAGCGTAGCTAATCTTGTTGTTATTATTGTCGGAGAACCCAAAAGTTTTCGTGCAGCAAAAGTAGCAATGGGACAAATGGTCCGTTTGTTCACGTCAAATCATAGGTCTTGCAAATGGTATAGCGCTGTTCTTGTCGTTTGTCCAGCCCCCCAGAATAACTATGCGCAGCAAATGTGAGGAACCCATTCTTTATCCTGATATTTAATTTTTAGACCAAAATAGTGAAAATAAAAATTTTCTGTTAAAGGCGTAATATTCCGTTTAACTATGTTGTTGGGTAATGAATTCTCCACATACATAACTGTTGCGATTATTTGTACACACACGGGACATTATGAAATAAAAAGACGTTCCGCTATCAGAAGACTTACATTGGATCTAACGAGTCGTTCGTAGCTTCTAAGACGTGATTCCATTGAAGCAACAGCAATAAGCGACTTGTAGCATGCCACACGTCTTCTAGTGGTGCCCGATTTTGCGTGCGGCTTTGAACCGTGATACATATTTGGATCTCGCAAGGAAACTTGTGGCTCATTTCAGCATGCGCTTTGTTGCCTCTGTGTGTGGCATACGGCTAAACCAATTCAACTGAAGCAGTCCAGTTGCGTTCGGGCGTGCGACATCATGTCTTTGGCAACTATAGCTGCTGCTGCGTATATAGTAATAGCTTCTAGTTAAAAAAAAAAAAAGAAGAAAGTCGAGGTGGTGGAAAAAGGAATTATTTGTGCGAAGCGAAGAATTTCAGAAAGAATTTTTCAGCAAATTGGTTGTTGAAGATGATACTTTATTTAAAAATTTTGCGCGAATGAGCAGAGACGGTTAAATATTTTATCGTTTTTTATGTTAATGATTTTATAAACTGCACTTTTATTATTCCATAGTTCGAGAGAATTATGGTAATCTTCAATGAACACCGTGGTTTTTTTCAATATTCCACTCCATGTCGCACGCTTTCAGCCGCACCGATCCGTCGACTGTCGTATAGGTGGCGACATTGTTCGACAAGCTGAATCTTGTCGAAAAGTGATGCAAGCGTTTAGCGACATTCATCAGTGTATGGCATGCAACACTGTCGCATGCTACATGTCGCTTTATGTTGTTTTGATTGAAAGACTCGGTGTAGAATACGTCCCTGCCGCATGCCACATGTTGCCTAAATGTTGCTTCAGTGGAATTGCGCCTTTATATACCAACACAGCAGGAAATCGACAAATTCCGAATGTCATTGGCTTTAGAGCACAAATGGGCGTGGTTTAAATGCTGTGACGTAGGAAACAGGCAAGGACATGTACAGACGAAAGCTATTTACAAAAATTTATCAAAATTCTGACGTAGAGAATTTTTAAATTCAAGAAAATAATAATAAGTACATTGTTAAATAGATTACTTAAATATGTAGACTCAGGTGTATCATTTTATCTAAGCATATCATTAATATCCTTCCTATTTCGTGCCCTATAATTCAATAGGATGTCTAATATCGTTAATACCTTGTGACCGATAAACATTTCTTGCACTTCTGTGATGAATTCAGTCTATCGATATTTCTCTTCCAATATTAAAGAACAATTACATTTTGAGGTAGGTTTCAGTATTCAGAGAATATAAAAAGCATCAGTACGTTCGACGCTGTTTTCGTTAATATTGTGTTTTATTTTATCCTATTAAATCACAGTGGTGTTTACTAACAAATTATTTTGTACCGGATGTGATTATGATTTCATTTCAAAGTTTAATTGCACAAGAAAATATATACATTTTAGAGGAACCGCTATCCGACAATAAATTTAGCTGAGTGCTGTATATGTAATTAAATGTTTGCTCTAGGATGACAGTATGTACTTACATAGTTCTGATAGAATTTATAACTAAGTCAACTAAAAGGTAAACTGGAATCTGTACACTACCGGGACGAAGTTTATAATGCAGAATGGATTTTCTCAAAACGTTTAATTATTATCTCTTCGCTTTTAATGATTACTTATTATTATTTATTTCTATTAATATATCTATTAAATTTCTGTTGTTTATGTATCGACTGGTCAAAGTGTTTTTAGCGGATAACACATACATACATTAAAAAAATGTTGTTACTAATAGAAGAAATGGAATTATTACAATTCAGTTTTGGTACCTTGAGAGATATATTTATGGTATCGGGTATCGATACCAATCGAGGTATCGATACTTACCGATGTTTGTTTATGTTGTTGAATTTGTAAGGGTTCTGATGGAAGCTAATTTTAGTGGAGCTGAATTTTCCTAAGTAGCAGAAGAAATATACATTTTTCTCTAAAACGGTTGCAGATAAATGCGATAACAAATGAAAGATAATTTAATTTTACATCCAACCCCGTAAACATATATAGGATGACCCATTAAAAAAAAAGTTATTGGCATTTAAATGTTTCCAAATGTTGGCGCCAGTAACTGTATGTCAACAAAAGGATCCGTACATGTTAATATAGGAAATAGTAAAGCAATTCAAGACGTATCAATTTGCGCAAACCAAAATGATCTACCTTTTTTAGTTTTGATCCTACAGCTCATTAACGAGAGCGCTGCAATTGCAAAATTTTTGATAAAATATCTATTTTCTCGAAAACAAAAGCACATAGGTCTAGGAAGGTCTTAATAAAAATTACTGAAAATATCACGTAGAATCTAAAAAAGGTATAATATATAGGGTGATCCATTTAAAATAATAAAGTTACATACGCTTTTTCTATAATTAGGACATCCTGTATTTTTGAAAATATTTTCTAGCTATGCATCCTATAAATATCGATAACTTTTATTTGAAACTTTTTTCTCTATACTGTGAAATAAACAAATTATCAAAGAAACCGCGTCAGCTCTGGGACAGCTTGTATATAAAGTACTATACGTGGTGCTCAGAATTTGGGGTAGCATTATTGAAGAAGATTATTCCGAAGGATACCTACCCTTCGGAATAATACAACTAACTACAATAAGTAAAACAATTAATAAACTTGTTTTTTTTTAGTTCAACTAGGCACGATTCAAATTGCAATATAAATGTTAACTCAAAAATAAAAATATCACTGATATACCTACTCTGTAAATGTGTCATGCTGATAAAAGGAAAGAAGATGAAAAAGTTTATAATACAAGTATACCTACGCAGAATAGTAATTGAAAATAAAAAAATGCAAACTAACCTGCCGAAAGAAAATATTGTTGCCAATATTCTGGTTGACACGTCAAATTACCGTAATATTCTAAAAATGTAATTCCATTCCCAGCATGATTCACATGTCGAGCTACTTTCCTGTCCTAGGCCCATCTTTTTCTCGAAAAACAATTTACTTCCCTTCCTCTTTCATCTTGTTTTCTTTGTTTTATTTTCTACATTTACTTGCTTGATATACACCGTGGTAACCACTGATGGAATAAAATTATTTTTGATGTTATCGTAGAGTTTCATGAAAAATGCTCGAACACGTCAATTTATAATTTTAAATATACGGTTTCTGAATGATATTTGAAGTATACAAGACGATTCATGTAAGTGCAATACAATGTAGATGATTTTTTTTAATGTAACACCTTGTATATTTTTTAATTTTTGAAGTCTCCTTAATGAACTGATTTTAACGCTATATAACACTTATTACCTAAGTGGTTGCTTATAATAATTACAGGCATTAAGTCTATCGGACTATGAAACATTTTCATATAGTTACTGTTACAGTTTAACATATTCAATGTTCGAAATGTTCTCTAATTACTTGTTGGCAATAACCTAATCTATAGTAAAAATGTGGACAAAAGGTTTTAGACGCACACAGCTAAAACGTTTCCACCGAGCAGTTCTTATAGGAATTTTTATAGGCTGTTTAAAATAAAGTCAATATAACACTATCGTTTACAGTAATAGAGACATTTTATTAAATTATGTCTTTTTAAAAGATATTCTGTCTTTAATAACCAATGCAATATTTAACAGAAAGTCCTGGTATAGAAACTTTGATGATGATCTGTTACGGAGATAAGTGGAGAAGTCAAATGGCAGTTGCTAATATCTTTAATCAGAAGTATACTAAATCGTCAAATATTTCGCAAGGAACCATTTCCAAAATTCGTTCTCAGTTGAGAGAACTTGGACATGCCCGCCGATAAAATGAAAACTCCATCTTGTAAGTAGACACTTGATTAAATGTTACAGAGAATCCAACAATAAGTTTACGCCAACTAGCTCGACAAACTAACTTTAGCCATCCAACTGTTTTAAAATGTTTACGTTAACAAAAGCTTCATCCCTATAACATTATACTTATATAGAAATTAACTGAATAAACTGAATAGAAATATGGTAACCCTTGCTTCTATCCTGTTTTCGGATGAATCAACTTTCATGTTGAATGGAGAAGTAAATCGTCAGAACTGTAGGTAATAGTCAGCAGAGAATCCTCATCGCATGCGCGGAACTCATATGCACTATCCAATAGGTACTAAATTTAGAACAAGATCCAATGCTTTACCGCATCGTTAACTTAAATATAATTGTCAGTTTATGCGGTAAGTTCAAATGCTGCTCACCATACATGGAAGATTACAACTAGCGTGATTGCAGACTGCATGACAGTTCTCAGTCAGCTTTTGTCATAAAGTGAACTGAAGTTTGATTAAACGTTGAAAATGTTCTATACGCTTGCGTTAACATTTATACCTATATCACATGTAACGTGTATGTGACAGTTGCAGTTTTGTCTAGGAAACTTTTGGATGAAGTCTTTTACTGTAATCGTAACCTTCACCAAATTATTAACCTACATAGATTTTCGTGGTTGTGCTTTTTATTTTACACAGTTTTATCATCCTATTTGAAATTAAAGGTGATGAAATTTAGATTAATATAAAACGTAGACTAAATCGTGACATCATATCCACGAACAATATTACGAAAACTTAAAAGTTAAGCAATGATGTAAGTAATATTAACTCTAAGTGGAACTATCGGTATTATGGCATTCATGGGTATCGTTATTACTGAATGAGGTGTTATGATATACCTATAGTTGCAGTTTGGTGAAATTATAAAATTAAGATTCCATATATAAAGTCTACATTTCTTCTTCTTTCCACATATATAGATGTATTTAAATAATATTTTACAAAATTTATATTATTACAGAATCTTCTTTCATGTGTTAAGGGTCCACACCACTTCCAAACAATTTACCGGAAACGAATCACTTGGAGAAGGGTCGATAATTAGATTTTATAGAACCACGATGTGTATTGGGTGACCGACTCTTGTTTCTATAAAGTGGAACAGCATGCCTTCGAATTGATTTATGAAGACTATGTGTATAAAGTGTATGTTTTGTGGACGCTTAGTTTGTACGTTTTCTTTCAATATATGCAAAATAATATTCATTCTAGAAATATGAATTAGTTTATTCCATTCATCAATCAGCGTTTTAACTTAAAAAGAATCTTATTTCAGCTACACATGTACTTAGAAACTTACATGTCCAGGAGAAATCCTAGGAAACCCGACTGGGAAAAATATAATACCATTCTACAAAGTAACCTAAGTCGTATCGAAACGAGGAGGGCTAGACACTACTCGGAATTGCCATCTGTCAAAATTAAGATCTGAAGCACATACATACTCTGTTTAACAGAGCCAGATGCAACGGAGATTGGCGGAGCTACACCGAGAAACTTACCTCCTACAACAAAGAGATAAGAAGCTAAGCTAAAAAGAACAGCTTCAGGAAATTTTGCGTAGAGATTGACTCTATATATACAGCGGAAAGTGAGAAGGAAAGACCCAGTAGAGCAATGAAGAAGACCCACCAGGAAAACTATTGCAATCGAAACACAGCATGATTTGAAATGGGCCATGAACACATTTCAACCTTTCAAAGCACCAGGAGTAGATGGGATTTTTCCGGCCTTATTACAAAAGGGAAAAAGGGACATCATTTGTAGTCGAAGCAGCCTAGAGCTGGGGTAATGGAAAAATGGAAAGAGCCAAAGTCACCGTCATGCCCAAAGCAGGCAGGAAGGATTACACTCACCCGACATCCTTCAGACCGATTCGGCTCAAGTCGTTTGTTTTAAAAACGATGGAAAAGGCCATTGATAATTATGTTAGAACGGAGATCCTGAATCAGATGCCATTGCATCCCAGTCAGCATGCGTACTATACAGGCAAATCCACAGACACTGCACTAGTGCAGCTGACAACAGCAATTCAGGAAATCAAAGAAACAGTTGTATGCGCCTTTCTGCATATAGAAAGTACTTTAGACAGCACTCCACATGAAGCGGTCAATAAAGCATTAGAAAACAGAGAAATCGATAATGCGACATACAGATTGGCTGTCGCAGTTACTCTCCACAAGAATAGCAGAAACTGAATTAGGTCTTACTCTAGATAATAAACTCCTCTGAAACAAGCACGTATTGGAATTAACCAACAAAGCTAAAAGAGCCCCGATGGTCTATAGAAGTTTTGCAGGGAAAAATTTGGGGTGTAACCCAAAAATTCTGCATTGGATGTACACAGCAATAGTAAGACCAACTATTACTTACGGGGAATAGCCTGGAGTAAAAGAACCAGTCTAACCACACCGAGGATGCGCCTCACAAAGGTACAGACACTGGCCTGCGTTTGCATTACTGGTGCAATGAAAACATTCCCAACGGCCGTTTTAGAAGTGGCATCAAATCTTACACCTCTTCACATCTTAACGGAGAGTGTGGTGAGACAAACCACATACAGACTGATGGGAGAAGGCATCATCAAGCAGAAATCGAAATTCCTATTTGGAAACGACCCATTGTGAGACATGCCCACGATGAAATTCAATTTACGCTTGAAATTTATTAATTCTTACTAAGTTTTTGCTATGTTTTTCCCTAGCCCTTGAACAGAATTGTTAAAATTTGATTGAATTCGATCATTCGATATATGGATGAACGATTTCTTTGTTTTTAGATAGGTATATATATTTTTGTTGATGGGCATGGTTATATGGTTTAAAATTTTTTCAGACATATTAAATGTCAATTTCTTCCACTGAAGAAGTATCTTAAATGAAAATGATATTTCTCTACACAACTATGCGTTCTACACAAATTTGTGATGTGCATGACTCTCAATATAAAGTATTATAATATGAAACCGTATAGACTCAGTAAAGAAAGAAAGTATGATTATATATTTTCATAAATTAGCAATTATATTATGCAGTTCAAAATACTTTTTCGAGATACTCGGCATTTCCGTATATATAGTATGTATATAAACATGTAAAAGAATAAGTATTTATATTTATAAACTTCGTTTCTACTTACCAGAAAATATACTAGCGATCGCTGCAATAATAAAACTAACAACCACTCCTGGTCCTGCGACATTCCTAGCTACCATTCCGGAAACTAAATACATCCCCGTACCCACGCAGCTGCCAACGCCTAACGAAGTTAAATCTAAAGTTGTCAGACATTTCTGAAACAAGGATAATTCAATTTCTTTTGGAGGACTATAAAATACATTTTCGGTGTGATAATTGCCAAATAGAAATTAACTTAGCCGCACATAATTAATTGAATGTGAAGGCAGAGGTGAATGTTGTGTTCTGTATAGACTATATGTATCAAAGTTGTGTAATCCGTATACGGTGTGGTTTTAAAAGAAATTAGCTTCTTAGCTATTGTTGTTAATACGTATTGCTAATATAAAAATTCAGTATTCGAAGTTTGTTTGTATTACTGTTAAATCCAATCTAATAACTAACCCTGCATAGAAATTACTTACTAGAAAACGAGTTGAGGATTATTATTACATAGTTGTCGGAGTAGACTCTGTGTGAGTTCATATTATAAAGGTAGTATGCAATAAAAGGTCCAAAATTCTCACAAATATGTATTTAACTAGCGACCGGTTTCGTGGTTCACCACATCATCAGACCAACACTAAAAAGCCCTAATCTTTTGTAAAAAAAAAAAAAAATTTTTTTAATTTAATAATTTTTTTTGTACTAATTATCTATTGTCTTGTTGTTGATTAATTTTTGTTTAATTGTCTTATTGTTATGGGGGCTTTTTCGTTTTGGCCTGATGATGTGGTGAACCACGAAACCGGTCGCTAGTTAAATACATATTTGTGAGAATTTTGGACCTTTTATTGCATACTACCTTTATATTATTACATAGTTTATTTTGTCACACTCTCAAAAATCATCTGCTTCAATGATAGAAAATTATAATATCAAATAAAGAAAGAGTTATTAAATTTCAGTTAGTTAGCTTCAAAACCCATCCACAATTTGACATATTATACTGGTGAAGTTTACGCAGGATTCATTAATCAATACAGCATGAAACCACTCTTTGTTGCCACTAACTGGGTCATTTTGAATTTGTTGCTGCAAATTGTTACAGCTGCTATCAATTCACTTCCAATTATTTGTACTTAAACAAACGATATCCGCCAACATTCATATAAATACTCGATATCTTTTATTACTTCAATTTCGTAATTCAAATTATTAAAATTTATAAAATAATGTACCTATATCATATATGTAGTTGTGCATTGTAAATATTTCTATCGTTCTTTTAAACGAGTCGATGTTATCAATTGTTTTAATCCTAAATTCCATTTTAAAAACTAATAAACCACAAAAAATTACAAATCGCGCATCTTCTAGTAAGAATAATAGTGATTTATTGTCTAACATATGTACACTTATGTATGTATATACAAATAAACTGTGTATATGACCGATTCTTAAAAAAAAACAATAAATAATAACAATAACAGAAAATTTCCTCTCTCTCGACCCGAAAGTCAGCGGTGATAACAATGCAATAATGACTTAATGGCCGCTGCCCTGCTGCCTCCGATAGAGATAATAATAACATTTCATTCTTAAACCTAAAACAGATCTCTGGAGTTTTATTTCCGAATAGAATTACATATATGCGTTATTTGACAAAGGCAACATTTTTTGTATTATTCAAGTTTATGTCATGGTGAGTCAGAATGCCCTTCAATCTTACGTTTAATGTATGAACGTCCGACCGAAACTTAATTCGATTGTACAAATAATTTAGTCTCGCTCTTAACAGAATATTATGATACAGCAAAACACAATGCAATAGTCTTTGATGTTTCATGTTTAGCCAATCAATTACTTTTAACTTCTTGGTAATATGTTCTCTGCGCCTCACTCCAAAGATTAGTCTAAGGCAAGAATTTTGGAGTTTCTGTATTTTATATACATTAGCTGTTGATATGCAAGCATTGGATTGCGAGTCGCAAAAGTTTAGATGTGACAGAACTAACGACTCGCAGAGTAATGTTTTCGTCTTTGAATTAAAATACGTTCTATTAACCCTTGTGAGACTTCAGCCCGTATTGGACGGAAGGCGGATCTTTGTTGATCAATAGCGACACCTTGTTGCCTATCTGTTAAAAAGGCATAAAGTAAGTTCACCTCAGAACGATCCAGACCAATGTGATATAATATTCCCGACATTAACATAGGGTGTCAAAGGCTTTTGAGTAGCCAAGAAGACATTAAGGTTAATTTACCGTTATCTGTATTTTGTACAATATCTACTATGTTTAGTAAGACTGTGGTACAGCTGTGATTTTGCCTAAAGCCAGAATTACCCATCGGTATACAGTCAATTACACAGATACATATTCACCCAACTCTCGGTGATTTTGGATAAAATAGAAAGAATATAACTAGTAGAAGATCTTTGAGTTCCTCAACGTTAGACTTTTTTGGAAGTGAAATAATTAGAGATTGTTTCCGTGACAGTGGGAATTTGCAATCAGAAAAACATTGGTTCACAAAATATATGAATTCTTCAAAATATATTAAGAGGAAGTGCCTGATAAGGTGTTAATTATTTTATACTTAAAAATTCAAGAGAAACGCAGAAGTAGAAATTCTAAACAAACCAGAAATTTCACTTAATCAACTTCAGAGCCGCAATTATAATGAAATTAGCAAATGGTAAACACTTAATTTTAGATATGCTACTGGAGAGAGGTATAGAGACAAACCAAAATCTGTTGCCAGGAACTGTCTAAAACAAAGGTGGCAGGACAAATGGAGAGTTGGTAAATACACAGCATGGACGCGCATGTTGATTTCTGAAATACAAAAGTGGATAGATAGGCTCCATGGAGAGCTAGATTACTAGATAACCATGGGGGCCATGGGTCTTTTCGGAAATATCTATATGAATTAGAGCTGCTAGTGACCAGTGCGATTATTGTGGTGAAATAGATGATGTGAAGCACGCCCTTTTCACATGTCCAGAGTGGGTGGATATCCGCGATGCGTATGCTAGACAGACAGAAGAACACCAATGGCTATTTGCATACAAGGTTATAAGAACCATAATACATAATATAAAAGGGTTTTTAGTCGATATAAATTCGACACTACCGGTGACGAGCAACCGAGCAAATGTCTTTTTGAAGATTTCCTCCTCTAAAAAAACGGACATGCTACTGTGGATTGATCGACAAAAATTTTGGAGAAAATAATTCCAAATCCCATTACTATTTTCAATGTGCTTTTCAAGCACTATTGAAAGTAGTTGGATACACACGGCCTGATGTAAACACCTAATTCCCTCTTAAAACGCTAGAAACTTACACAAAAGTACCTCTCAAATATTAAGGTCTAGTTAAAATACATAAAAAGGTTTTTTAAATAAATTACTTTCTGTATAAGTGCTCGGCTGCAGAGGGCAGGTAAATGTAACATCATAGATACTGGACATAAATAACAATCTTCCCTGTTATAGAAAAATTTCAATTTATATTAGTAACTTGATCAACGTTTATCAAGATAATAATAAATAATAATGACTTCTCTCATTCTAACAATAAGTTAAAAGGTAAGATTAGACATTGGGATAAACATCTGGTACTTTGCCATCGCAAATGTAGCGACAGTAGTGCCTGGCATATTGAACAAACATATTAAGAACTTGGGAGAATTGCGCATGCAAGTAATGTTAAACATAAATCCACTACTACTATTCTAATTACTCACTGTAACGGGAGCACTCATGAATTTAAAATTTTTAGAAATGTGTCATTTTACATTTTCAACTCCGTTAGATATTGATAATACAAGTAATTTTGATTGACTTAAGTGTAATTATTTATTGATTCTCCTTTATATGTAGTTTTGTTTTTGCTTTTTATTCTTTGCATCTCTATGTTTATTTCATTCATGGGCGGATATAGAATCGTGTATACCATTTACATTACTGCTCCGATGGATTTATTCATCGAGAGATTTGAAATTATATTTTAAATAAAGGATTTTTGTACGTTAACAATTTATTGTCTGTTTGCAGGTTACCTCGATCTAATCTAACGTTTAATGGAACTTTGTCCAATATAAACACATCCTTATTAATTTGGAGTATTATACTAGTTAAATAAAAACGAAATAATTGGAAATAATTCGTTGCCAATGTATTTTTTATATAATCCAAATTATGTTGCTATGTCGCAAGGCATATGGTTTTGAATTATTATTACAAATGCTGGCACAACAAAGAGGATAAAATGACAACCAGTAAGAAAACTTAAGTTAGGTTGAATAGCGAAACCAAATGTTGTACTAGAGCTACATTTTCATTAAATGTATCTAGAATATATCTTTTTTACTACCAAGCTTTAGTCTACAAATTAGACAAATAGATAAAAATTTTGATAAAGACAGAAATTCTTTTTATTAAGTAAATATAGTTAAAAAAATATCTATAAATGAGACCAGTTTAGTGAAGTAGGTACTTACATATACACAGCCACATACAAAAGCCCGAATCACTGTGTTCAAATAATGCCTGAAATAAATATACGACAAAAAGTGCTTACCGCCAACTTTTGTTTTCTGTCATCTCCTATATGAGGTCTGGTCTGCTCTTGGAAATTATCCACATTTTTCGTTCGAATTAACTTGCTGAAAAGCACTAAGCCATCCCTCTTGAGCGATTCACGATCCACTGACCACATTCCCAGCTTCATCCTGAAAATAAAAAAGGAAAACATGTACAATACTGCTATAATAAATATCCGAGGAAATATAATTTGTCGCAGTTTACGGCATATTGCGCCAAAATAAATAAAGGAATAGCAGAAGCCATATGCTGTCACAACAATATGAATTGATTTGTATGATAATTTCAATTTTGGATAAAATTCATTGAAGAAAGAGATATTAGATTAAATATTAAATTTAGGAATATAATGTATGTCGATACAGCAAATTTTATTTTTCTATTCAGGGAAATCCTTTTTATTCAAGCATGACGTATCTATTGCATAAATATCATTGTAATAATCAACATTTTTTTAACTAAAAAGCTTACGTAAGCTATACTATACATATACTTTGATTTAAATGATGATGTAGAATGAAAAGAATATGTAAGTTCAGTGCACTAACTATTGACACACTCCCACTTATTAAGTCTTTAATATAATTTTTAAGATAAATTTAGAGAATATATTTAAAGTACTTAGATATACACAGACATATAGAAAAGCCCGAATCACTATATTCAAATAAATAAAATAAATTTACCATAAAAAGTGCTAGAGAATACGAAACGCTTTGCTGGCTCTGCTAGAGACATACAGGCTAGCAAAGCGTTTCGTATTCTTCGCATAAATTACCATACTCTTAATTGTAATTACTAGAAATGGTTTATGGCAGGATTTCTTGGCACACAATTACTAGCGTTTGGATTCTTATCGAATTTTAATAAAAAAACTAAATAGAACAAATAAATTTAAAGACAACATGCCTGGCAAAGGAATTGTGTTAATGTTTTTTGAAAAGAGATATAGAATTGTCACGGACTTGTTGGGATCTCTTTGTAAAGTAATTAGGTCGTAAAGGTGAAAAGGGTGCCTTCACATTTTTATTAACAATGATAAAGAAACGTTTCAATTGTTTAATAGCTGCAAATGGAAAATTGGTTCCGCTAATGGCTATGTTATATTATGAACGCATATCAGCAACCATTTCTAACCTTATATTCCTGTGTTGGAAAATAGGTAAATCTAAGTCAGTTTTATATTCTGAAATAAAGGCTTCCTTGCATCTTTTGATTGACTTTAGATACTTGCTTTATCAACCACCAAGATAACTCAACAAATGTAAAAATCTAAAATATGTTTTATAAAATTATCTCTGCAATAGTAAATCGATAAAAGGTAACATATAGATTTACTTCATTTTTCACGATACAACTTCATTATTATTATTCAATTATTTTTATTATTAGTAAGTTTTTTCGCTTAACTCGTTATTTTTCATGAACTACATCAGCGTATATAGAATATTATATTTTCGCATGTTTTACTAGGATTGGATTTTTATTCCGTTAATATAATGGATACTAGGAAACTGTCAAAAGTCATGCATATAAATTCCAGGATTGCATGTTCGACGGATATTACAGCATGTACACGTATTTTATAAAACAAATCGCACTATTCCAGAAACTTTTGAATTTTTAATTAATAGTTGGAAAACTTAGTTTATCTGTGGTAACTAAATGTCGAAGAATACTTAACATTGTTTAGTGTCCTCTATAACAGAATTGTTTATTGTATTTAAAATATGCTTACATTTGCTCCTGAATAGGAATACACAGTAACACAGTATGTAGGAAAAATAACAGAACTTGTAAAATTTAAAGAAAACTACTAAAGGCATTTATTGAAATAATGTATATAGAAATATTTGAGTTGACAAAAATTTATAATCATAGTGGTTAAACGATTCTGGAATGAACGCTTCTGATTAGTCGAAACTTGGAATGGACAGCGCAGGAGTGCAATATGGCCAAAACGACATGAAAATGTCTAAAAAACATTTGAACGAACAGAAAGTTTGTGCTGGATTTGTTCCTGGTGTTAAAGAATTGCGCGTCTTAAGGCTTTCGATTCAGTCAAAGAATTTTGGCGTTTTCAGGGGCTTCATAGTAAATACATTACAAAGTAACTATTTCATATATTTGAATACGGTTTTCGCTAATTTCTCCTGAAGCATAATGCTATGCTTCTATAGAGCCACTTTTTTAAGTTAAATTTATTTATAATAATATAAACTTTGCTTTATAATAATACAGACTTTAAAAAAATCCCTATTTTTGAATGCCTTCCTTAGAAACAATATTTGACTTATTAAAAATAACAGCCCTATCTGTAAACATAAACTCATAATCTTGTTACTACCCTTACGTCAATCATTTTTTAACTTTTCTATGCTGTAAGCCGGCGACACTTTGAGTAAAACACAATGTGGTGATAGACCGAAGAAAATAAGTTTCTAGAAATGTTGTAGGATTATACTGGCACTATAATGTTTAAAATATAGATATATTGGGTGTTATGTAACACCAGCACAAAGTCAAATTGTGTTGTTTTAAATACAGTGACTGCACCTTTGAAATTCATGGTTGTGAATATATTGTGAAAATATACAACGGCTGTCGATGGCTATTTATTACCATTGAGTGACGTTGTAATTTGAGTATAAGTATTACATCCAACCTTTTCTTACATGGTAGGTGTGTTCCTGCGAAAACCGTGTAATATGTATATGTTCCACAACGTTAAAAATTCGTGCAAGAAAAAAGCTGAAGTACAACAAGATAAAAAAATGTCGGGTATTCCCTGTACGAGTATTAGGCCAAGTCACTACATATGTGTGGACATAAACCATAGATATAGAGGTATATATAACGCTATTGTGCCGTGTGCGCAGCTTTTTGAGTTGGGACAACATGGGGACCGCCATTGTGACACCAGTTAGTTACTTTTTAGTTTTATTGATGTTTTCACTGTATTAACGTGGTTAGTTGGTTAACTTGATGTATACCTTTTTGTTTGTTTATATGAGATTTGAGGTTATTGTTTATGTGCTTGCGTGGTCGGATCTAGGAAAATTCTCCAAAAACAATTCACCGACGGACAATTCCCCGACAAACAATTCCCCGACAGGAAAATTTTCCGGCAAACAATTCAACGAATGGAAAATTCCCAGACAGATCTTAATTACATGGTTTTTATATTATAAAAATGCCTTAACTAAGCAGAACCTATATTCTAGTAAAATTTTTAGAATTATGTTCTAATGCTGACCTTAACATGATCTCACCGCTACAAGTGCAATACGTGACTTATTTTTAATTTTAATTTATTATTAAATTTATTATTTATTATTAAATTATTTAATTTAATTTTTTCGATTACTTGGTATTATTTTTAATATTTTTATTACTATTAAACACATCTTATTTATTAAACACAATAAAAAGTAGTAGCCCTTGTACATAAAAGAAAACTTTTTTCGAATATTGTTGTTATTATTACTATTATATAAAAAAACAAAAAAGAGGACAAAAAACTTCTATTATAGAAAAACCAAAAAAAAAATCTAAACACGCCAGTGTAAGTGCCGAGATAAAATGGGAAGATACGTTTGTTATTGTCTGGGAAATTTTTCATACGGTGAATTGTTTGTCGGGAAATTTTCCTGTCGGGGTATTGTTTGTCGGTGAATTGTAGTCGGGAAATTTTCCGTCGATGAATTGTTTTCGGGGAATTTTCGGGATCTCGTCGTGGTCTCGTGTTAGATATTTTGGTTAATACTTTCTGCTACTTTTTATTTTGGACATACATACATTGTGTTCATGATGTTTAATTTAGAAGCGTGTATTACATATTGTATTGAATATAATTAGCTTGAATGGATTAGACTTATTTTTCACCTTGTGTTATTGTTACAATCAAGAAGTGCTTTCTGAAATCATGCAACAGTAAATGAGTACATTTTGTAGCTTCTTTATAAGTGTTCTAAGATTTTTTTGACTCGAATAGACAAGCTTCGAGTTACGATACTACGATTATTTCTGCAGTAGATCGTTACATACTACATTAATGTATGCATTTTGTATTGATTTTTCTCAATGTAAAATATTGTTACTCTATTCATAAGGCCAGAAAAATATTTTTTTATTGTCAGAATACTACTGTCAGATCCGGTGATATCTTAGATTACCATACTTCCTGGGTTTTGCTGTTCATGCTATTCTTCCATAATGTAGTGTTTGAAAATTGTTTCATATTTAATTCCATAGGGAATCTATACTACTAATAAATTGTCTTTATACATATAAAACACTGCACTTAACTATAATTGTTTTCGAGATATTCAATACTTGTTTTAAGAAAGAAATTAAATGTTCATGTATCTCTAATGGCCGTATAGTGTATCTATTCTACAATTCCACATTTGTAGTCGATTATAGACTTAGAATATTTATCGTGTCATTAGTTTAGGTAAAAGGTAACATGCTAACACGGAATATTTAATATCTGCCCTTTACTGTAATAATGTGTTTTCATAATAACAATAATGTTGAGCAAAGTTAACAATAATGTTGAGAATAAGAAACTATTTTAGAATGAATCTGAAACATGGAATACTCAATCATACAATAAGAAACTATTTTAACATTTAAATTGTTCATCACGAATGAATCTGGCAAAAATAGATGGAATAAATACGTTAATTAATTACGTGACATCAATTAACCGGTGCTTAGTTGCAGTTCCATCAGAAGTCTAACTCTTTGGGAGTTTAGTGTGTGTAAGTTGTGTTCAAATGGCTTTGTGACAAATCAATTAGCATTTAAATTGTCCATCACGTAGACTACGTCGATCATTAAACTCTCTGAAAAAAACTGTTTAAAATAGAATCCTTGTTATTTCTCATAAATAGTCAGCCGCCTAACCACTTAATTACGTGAATGAAATTAGGAGTGTGATTAACCCCTTCGTTTTTTCGAAAAAAAAAAAAAACTGTTACTGCTACTCGTTGACAAAGTTATCATGATAACATTAGTAAATTGAATATCATACATTTTTTGTTTTGAATAAAAGACAACCTTAAAACAACTGTTTGAAATCTATGTCAACGCTATACGATATACAATTTAAGCAGATTGGCTGTTTGTGGATAGAAAGAGCATCAAAAATTTGTTTAAATTAGTAATATTGATGTTGTTTTTAGACGGGCATTTTGTTAAACAATAAAATTTGTACGGGTTTTTCGGTCCTTTAATAATAAAAATCTTTATTTTCAATATTTCGTCACAATTCTGTGACTTCTTCAGGAAATTTAAAAAGAATTCGGAGATGAAATCCGGATCGACTTAGCATTCGCTGTTGGGAGCAAACTTATTAACAGCGCAGCATTATATGGTAAAAGGCGGTATGATGCTGTCACAAAGCCATATGAACACAATTTACACACACAATACTACTTCGGAACCGTGAGTTTCAATGACCATCGATACAGCTTACTTAGTCACTGCAACTAAGCACCTACCACACATAAAAAAATATTATTGTTATTTTTTAGTTTTAGTTATTAGCCCATTTCTTATGTTATGCAAGGATATCACCAGGAATACTAGGTACCATTACGACCAAAGGTTTCAATTTGGAATTTCTTCTTTTCGATGTTCACAAACATATGTAGTTTCTTGTTATAATATTGGTCATTTACCAAAGGGTATAAGATGACTACAACGGTTATATTCAGAACAATTATATTCAGAACATTCTTTTTCTGTATTATAGGTCAGCCTCGATGAAGACACAAAATGAAGTTTCCAAAACGTCGGTATACGTACAAAAGTTGCTAATTTGAAGAACCTCTGTCCAAAAATAAATCCAAACCTGAATTCTTCTCTTAGTTGGAAATTACTCACCTGTGTGATTACGTAGCACACAGTAATTAGTGAAGTTCCTAAATGCTATAATAACTGCTGTTATTTTTTCCTTTCTCAGAACCATTACCAGATGTTGTAATATTTAGTTATATGGTAATGTAGTAGATGCCACAGGGCTTTACATTTTTTTTTTCAATTTGCTAGCAAATTGTCATTGAAATATGTTTCTCATCTGGATGTCCGTCATGTTAGCATAGAAATTATATTCAACTTCAAATGGAACATCCGTTATATTTCGACATATTTGAAATCCTTGTCGGATTAACGTCGTAATATTAGTCCCTAACTCATTCATTTGTATAGAAGGATGTTGATGAAGGAAGTTGATTAATGACGGTTATGTAAAATATTTACTTAATTTTCGTTCATCCGTTCAGATGACATTCTCACCTTTAGGGCGTAAATTCAACCACGTAACAGAGGTAATTGCTTCCTTTACGAATGATGTTATCTCCGTAAAATGAAGAAAGGTATAAACAGAATATATTTCATTATCTACGGGTATTTAAAAAGTTCTGCTTTCCAGTAACTGACGCCCCAAATTGCATTCCTGTTAGAAAACTATCAACCAGTCGATTCGCTAAAGACGTATTTGTCAGACATCTTGTTGTCTATCCTTTAACATCACATAAGTTTTTAATATTTGTTTGGTAGTGGCTGTATGTTTGGAATTGTGGGGGGCAAATGTACTGTATAGTTAGTATACAGCACAAAACAATATAAGTATTTCAATTAGTCTTTATAAAAAAAATAAGTAAGGAAATTGTTAGAATGTTGGTTAAGAATAATTCTCAAAAAGGAAGTATTGTTACACTAATATTGTTACACTATTGTAAGTTGCATAAGTTTTTAAACATTGTCAAAATAATTTTGCGGGGAACTGTTTAATCATACTATAATTATTCGTGCTTTTGGGGAAATCATGCTGGGCGTATAGATGGCGATTAGACCCGGCGAAAGTTAACTGATGGGAATTCAATTTTAAATGAAAGTCTCAAAAGCGCAACGCTGAGTTGAAAAGCAGCGTACATTAATTTTAATAAAAGGTTCCGAGCTATTGCCTAATTACAGAGGAGCTGCTCTGAGTTTGTCAACGTTCGCCACGAGTAAAAAATTAATTCTACTTATGAACGCCTTTGTTGAGTCAGGGTTCCAGGGAAACAGCAAATTTTCATACCTAAACGGGTATTAATGTTTTTAGCAATAATTTTACGTATTGATGTATTACTTGGATTGGTGGAGTTATAGGTTTATATGTACCGTGCGTTTTACACACACTACCGCACGCATATTTTACATGTATGTATCATCTTTAGGCATAGTAAAGTTAAAATAGAGGGGAGACATTCGTAAGGGTTTTCAACTTTCAATCGTATTAGTGCGGCAGGAGTGACGTAGAGATGTGTACATGTTTGCTTTTAGGAATTAATACGTGTGGCTTGATTATCTTGTTTTCCAAAAATTCCAAAACTCTAAAATTTTATATTAAAAACGAAACAAAATTCTATAATGAAATTTATAAAAGCGAGCGAGGAAAGTGTTTCCTCTCTTTCAAATATTGCCTCTTACGACATGCACGGCAGCCCCTTCTCTCTGTATCACATACAGAGTACATGTCTATGTGTGTGTATTTGAAGTCGAATGGGAACCGATCACTACGCGAATCTGTATATTTGAAGTCTGATGTGAGAAATTTTACCTTTTTTTTCGTTTTAAGGTGACAAGATTTAAAATGTGATTTACCTTTTTTAGATTCCTTAGTTCTCTAATAAGACATAAGTAGATGATTATACTAGCTAACATTTCATTTATTTCTGTAGTTCAAAGTTAATTTAATGTTATGAAATCTGTCTACCCACATGTATACAACAAAGTTATAGTTTGTATTCAAAATTATATCCAAGTTTGAGACTCATCTTGTAATTTCAAATATTCAAGTATTTCGTTATTATGTTTAACGTGGTCTACGTGCTTCCGTTTACTTTAGTACAAGGACTCCTCAAATATCTGTACCAGATTTCACCAACGAATTGAAAAACTTTACAACTAGTAAATGCCGGGAAGATTTCTCATGTGCTATAAAGAATAGAAATCTAAATTAACTCAAATGAAAGAAGTGTCCAAGACTATCACAGCACATATCGAATATCCCTGAACATTTATTATTTATAAAGTAGTAAAGTACATACGTTTTAGGTAAATATTTTTGATAGAGAATTAAGTTTCTAATA
This sequence comes from Holotrichia oblita, assembly GCA_023690525.1. Classification (NCBI taxonomy): domain Eukaryota; kingdom Metazoa; phylum Arthropoda; class Insecta; order Coleoptera; family Scarabaeidae; genus Holotrichia; species Holotrichia oblita. Next base: position 113,763,974 of record CM043017.1, read on the forward strand.
ATATCTCTGCTGCAAATTACATAGAGATTATATTCTTCGATCCTTACTCTTATCTAACCGTAGCTAGTGGTATTACTACATAACCTATTACATATGAATATTAAAATAACTTTAAAATATTAACCATTATTGTTTGGTGTATACGCCATACAAGATTAAGGGTAACATAAAATCTTTACTGCCAGTTTTAAGTAATGAATTAGTAATGAATTAATAAAAAGGTGATGGAAAAAGCAAAATTGTGGAAATAATTAACGACTCTATCAGAGCTGTGCCTGTATTTTCGTAAATGTGAATCAGTTTTGGAACTGCATACATATTTAGTATAACTGCAATGTTATAATAAAAATAAAATTACGTGTGTCATTTATTTCCCAAAATATTTATACTAGCAGTTTCTTTGTCATGTAATTGTAATTGTAGTTGTAACTGTTGAAATATCTGTATTATATGGTGCATTGGTGTTCGACTAAGTAGTTGGATGCTACTGATATACAAACGTAACTACAATGTGATATCTAACATAAACGACTGCTCTTCTATATCTAAAGGTAGGTTTACAGGGTCAAAGAAATTCATTAATTTATTTCTCAACTTCTCAAACGAATTCAGGATTGCCAATCCTCAAATAATGACTATTGTTTTTTAGCAACCTACAATATCTGCACATCTATTGCAGAATACCTATAAGAAATCGACATTGGTAGGTGAGGCCTTGGTAGCAAAGAAGAGAAAAAGGCAAATCTAGTTAATAAGGACTTTCAAGACGACCCTGGTCAATTTAAATAATTTTTACGAATGTATGACAAATACGATTTTAATACTTTCTCAGCCTAACAATGTTTTATAAAAAGAACACAAACATCAAAACAGTTCATCATCATGAAAGTTGATAGTAAATTTTAATCTGAAATGTAACCTCAACTCCCTAGAAAATTGACGAAAAATTAGAGCAGGTTCTAATTCGTCAATTTATTTATGAATTTATTTGACAAGCAAAATTCACGACAATTCGTTTACAAAACTTCAAGTGAATTTATTTGACTGTGTAAACTAGGCTTTATATGTTGTTATTTCCCAATAAAAAATACAAACTTGTAATCGTGAAACATGTGTATGAGATTTAGAAATAGAACTGAATCGAAAATCCAACACTATTCGATTAGCTGTGCTTTAATAGTCGTCGCGATGTAAAGTCTCTGAAATTGACCAAGAAAACTGTTTACGAGTGCTGTAAATACATAAATTACATCTTTGGCAGCAAAAAGTGTGTAAAGGGCACCAGAAGCTGGCGGTAACTCGACGTATAAACAACGCTAGAGGCGAGACAAGGAAAAATAAGCAAATAATGGCATACAACTATGTAGTGAAACGGATAAGTCAATACGGGCTAACGAAGCAGGAAAGACGGGTTTGCAAACACCGGACAGTGGGTAACTATCATCATGATCCCAGGGACATTAATGGATCTCGATTACTTTCCTTACCTTTTGGGGAAAGTAGTGTTGAGAATTGCTTATAATAAATATCTGATCAAAACAAATTTTGTAGCCTATGCCGAGAAAATGTTCAGCTAAGTTTGAGTGTGCTGTAGCGATGGGTCGGATTCGTATGATTCGTACAGTATATACGACTCTCATGTGTGATTCGTACGGTACGAATCTTTACTATTGATAGTAAATCCTAAATGATTCATTTAGGATTATATGAATCCGTATCATTTTGGAGTCAAGTAGTATTATACTGGTAGCAATTGATTGTAGTCGTATGAATCGTACCATTGCACGACTCTGTATAATTATACGTAACTTATGTGAATCATTTACTTCATACGAATTCGTATATCTTAGAGTTAGTCTATTGATACGAAACTAAATCGAAGTCAAACAGTATGTTTGTTTCATACTGGTAAATTGTATGTAGGTATGTTACGAACAGTCGTGTAGTTATGACTCAAATAGTTTCTCTAATCAGTAGCATGAATATGAATCGTTACTATTTATACTACAGTGGAGTATTATGATTTCATAATCATATTCATTCGCTAGCTTCTATATTAATTTATAGTTAGTAGTTCGTGTCCCTAAAAGCGCCAATAAGAAATAATTCTTATCGTATTTTTAGCAAGGTAGACTATTTTCATGAATATATGTGTGCATTTACGTTTGTTTATTTTACTGAAATATAAATCTTAATTAATACTATTTTGCAAGATCATTAGAATAAAGTCTAAACTCGAATCTCTAATACGACAAATCATCAATGAATCGGGCTGAATCTGTTACGATCTTTCGGTAAGAATCATACGAAATTAGTATACGGATCACCAGAACGATTCGAATCTTGTCGCTAGTACGGAGAGTCATGAATCATCACGAGTCGATACGAATCATTTTGGTACGAATCATATTATACGGATCTTTTATTTTAGGAGTCATTTGAAGTCGAATCACCAAAAGATTCGAATCGCCCATCGCTAGTGTGCTGAACAACGTGTCTTAACGTAGCGTTGATATTCTTTGATGCTAGTTTAAATTGACTGTTCGGTTTCACCTATGTATACTGAACCGCAATCGCAAGGAATTTTATAAACACTTTCTTCGTCACACTCAGCTTTAGCTGAATATTCTATCGACAAGAATCACAAAATTTATCACAACACTGCTCTCGCCACTTTTTGAAACCTGTCCTTTCCATTTCATTAGCTCACTGATTCACATCACTGCATAGTGGTATGTATACTCCTGCGCGCCTGCTTTTCCTCTCTAGTTTCGGCTCTAGCGTGGTTTAATGCGAGTTACCGTGAGCTTCTGGCGCCCCTACACACCTTTGCTTAGTGATGAAACGTATGTGCCTTTCGTATTTTTATTTGTTTTTGTATTGTATATATTACACTATTATGCCACGGTCAATAGCCCCATAACTTCTCATAGTCCACTCGTCTAATAATGGATGTCAATAATGGCCGGGTTGTCGTTGATTAAATTTACAACGGCCTACAAATTTTCGATTTGAATATAGTTTTGTTTCCCCATTTCAGGAATGCAGCTTCAACCACTTGGTTCAGGAAGATGTAACATTTGGACCGCACTTGTTGGGCAGTGTAAATAGTAGGTATACTCAAAGAAAAAAATAAATGGGACAATTACAATACCGATATGTATTGAAATTGTCCCATTTCTTTTTCTTTGAGTATACATATTTAGTACACTACGTTTTTGTCGCTCTTGCATAAGGTGTACGTATTATTCGACAGTGGCGGATCTAGTGTTATTTATTCCAATGCACTCAACCGATAATAATTTTGGAATATTAACTACTTATAAAGAGATAGATCCACAAATTTTATAAAATTGTTTGTGTTTTATAAAGATTTTTCTATTTTATTGATTGGGTATTGAGTACCTTATTTCCATCAAATTACTTTTTTATTGTGGCAAAATCCCATCTCCGTTCATACGAGCATTACGTTTGATATTATACTTTTAAAGTGTAAGATCGAACATAGAATATCCTGCTAGCAGTATAGTTTTATCTATCAAAACACGAGTAAAATGCAAATCCGCTAGTTTCAGAAGAGAGACCTCTAGCTTTAGGACTATCTCTTTCACGATATCATTGATTTTCCACGCTAGATGTTCAACTGTTCCGCTTTACATCTAACCCTGTTTCCTACTTTTATATTTAACTAACGAGAAATTGTTATACCCAGGAGATTTGCTCAGTTATTTCAGGCGACAGGGATAATTGACTTTTCCCGTAGATGTGTCGAGGAAATCTAATAGTCCTCGTTTTATCAAAACACAATTTGACGGACGTTGCTCTTTCGTATTTATATGAAAGTTCTTTAATAGAATGCTTTCGTGGAGCGAAAACAAAGGTTCAGAATAAGAATATAAATTGGTTTTAAAGTTAGGTAAATTTAGATACCAAATGAAGTTGAAGAAGAATAGGAAAACTCTAAGTAAATAAAATATTTCCGTAATTTACAACTTCAAAGATAAGAATAAGGGTAATCTAACTAGCAACATTATGATATACTGTACTTGGAGAATGATCGTCGAAAATGATCTTACAGCAAGAATATGAAAACAAGCTTCCATATATTGAATTAGAATATATTTTGATAAAAATAAAAATTTGATGAAATTTTCAGAAAAGGTATCTCTTATTCTTACTAAAAAAATCAATAGGATATAACAGACTTATCGATAATAAATTGATCAATTTAGAAGCAGTCATTAAATACAAGCCATGGTTTCATTACTTACTATCAGTGTAAGTGTATATAAGAGATTAATCAAGATCTACCAATATTCGACTATAAAATATATGCAAGAGAGTGAACGAAGCAAAAGTAATGCGTTAAATCAACAAAAATACTTTGTTAGATGATTGATTAAAGACAAACAAAATACTTATTCTGAGGAGAACATATTTATAAAGCAATTTTTTGAACACAATCTACACACACAAAACTACACCGCGAAAGTTACAGTAATAGCCAGACAAGCGATACAGCTTACGGAGTCACTGCAACTAAGCACCCGCCACACTGAAAAAATTAATATTTATTTTACGCAAATATAGATTTATGTCGCCTAATATGTATAACAATTTGACAATAGGATAATACATTTTGTACATATATACATATTACTTACATATCCCATAATGCAGGAATCTATATAAACCAATATTACATTACATCGATATACACACATGCATCCTCTAGATTAGAATAACCAAATGATTTGATTAAATTATAAAGTTCATTCAATAACTATAAGAAAATTACATCATCTATAAATTGATGTTTTTGTGTAAATATCAACTACTTGCATTGTCTTTCAAAACGTGAAATGAAGCTTATAGCATCCTACTAATTAGCGATTTCGTACAAAATGGGTAACCGATTTTCATGTCAAATTTGATCAACTTTTGAAGTAGTGGAAACGATTACACACAATATCGAAGATATTTTATATTATCTGTAGGATACAAAGGAAGAAAATCTAGTTTTACCGAATTTTTTCGTGCCATACTCCATTATGTATATTCATTAATTGGAGCATTATAATTAATTAATGTCAGCTACGCGTTTGGTAAAAATTTTCCGGGAAATCAAATTACAAGCAGCCCCTCTGTTACAAGGGCGTAGTGAATTTCGAAAACCTCACAAGCCCGACAATTTTACAGTTGCTGTACTAATTAATTTTAAAATGTCTTTGATGTCCAAATGAATTGCGAAATTCCATCGTTAGACCCCAAAAAAGATTGTGAAATTTTAAAATACATTCATGATTTACGATAAGGTAACGATATTTTACACTTTTAGATTTATTAGAACAAATAAATAATTATCGTTTTACCTGATATAATATTCCATACCATCGAACCATAGTAGTTATGTGTGACTAAAGCTTATATACTACGTGAATACCCGCACACAACAATATCTTTGCGAAGTTGGTTTACAAAGCACAAGGGATATTCTATGTTGGAGTTGTTTTGCCGAGTTGGGACAAATTGAACATGAAATTTTATCGGACTTCGATTCCCAATAATATGTCCCACGTGACTGCTCCGTCTTGACAATAAATGGCATTTCCATTTTATTTTTCGAATATAGGTTTCTTATTTCTTATTTTCTTGAAATAGAATAGTAGTATCCCGAAATATAACTAATTATTTTAATTTAAGTATCAAGATATTCATCAAAATAATAAACAGGTAATTGTATATTTTTTAAATTTTTAAACGATTTTATTTTAGATGCTTGCTTCAACTGAAATTAAAATACATCACGTATCTCTAACCGGCGATCTATTTTCCGATGCAGTGTTTTATATTTATTAATAATAATATTAACTAGGAAGAGTAATCAAATAAGTAATAAGATAAGACACGCATACTCATCATGTCTGTTTACTCATTTTCCGCTGAGCATAAAAGTCTTATGTCTTATCCAAAACTTTAACAGCTGGAATAGGATACTGCTAGACTTTGTTGTAGAAAATTTTATACTCTAAAAAAAGCTCTTACAAACCTTTTTATATCTTGACAATTTCCCTTTTTCCTACAAACATAGTTTTAGCACTATTCTAACTGGAATATTTTGAGTTGTACCAATTAGAAAGGTGTGATGACGCAAATTGATATCATGTGGTTATAAACAATTTTCTGGAACCAATAACATAAATTTCGGTAAAAATTATGTTTACAGGGTTTAAATTGGGTGCAAAGGCCGTCACCGGTTAAGATATATCAGGTTATTATTTCATGAGTGGTCTGTATCACTATTTGGTTGGCTTCAATAGCTAAACTATTATCTTCGTTTTGTTTGGCTAGCATTCTCTCAATAATTTCAGCTTAAAAGCCACATTCTTCAAGGAGTCTCTTACCTTATAGATTGAGAAGATGTGATGCAATTAGATAATAGCTTTCAACTTTAGAGAGCATTTGACGTTAGATTTAGATTTAAGTAAGGCTGATATTACGTTGCGACCTGTTGATCTATTCTGCTCCCTTGCATGAGCTGTAAGTTGCTGGGGTAATCCCCGCTCTCAAAGCTCTCCATTCAGTCTAAGAGCTTTGATAAACTGCAATAGCTATCATGGTTTCAGAGAAGGTATTTCTTCTTCGTCTATGATGTCTTTATCGAGATAATTAGCTCGGGTTTCCGTGATGGCGATGCAGTACGATGTCAGGTGTTCTGGATTTTCATCCTCAACCCCGCAGAACCTGCAGTCGTTATTCTGCTTTAGAGGTATCCTTGTCGTGTGTTCACCAAGGTGGCAATGTCCTGTAAGAAAACTTTTGAGGATGCGTAGTCTATTAATAATTCTAGCAAAGTTTTTGCTCTGTGCTTATTGTAGCTTCCAAGGAATGGCTTGCAGTGTCTCAGATTTCCCTAGAGGGATGCTCTGAGCCTTTCTTCTCTATATTTAACTTCTTTTTTGTAAGTACTCATCCCTATATCGCAGAACGGTTCCAGTCCCACAAATAGAGTTGAGGCGGCCTTCCTTGCTAATAAATTAGCTTCTTCGTTGCCTCTGATTCCAGTAGGTCCTGGTACCCAGTATAGTGCAACTCTATTTTCCTTGCCTAGGTTTTTTAATCTGTTAAGACATTTCCAAACTAATTTCGAGCTGATGGTGTTAGAACTCAGCGCCGTTATGGCTGTTTGACTATCGGAGAAAATTGCAATGCTCTGCTTCCGATAATACCTGTCCAGGTTTAATTGAGCACAACTTCCAATGGCATTGATCTCCCCTTGAAGATACTGGGGTATATTGCTATTGGCTCGGAATATTTGGTTCCTGGCCCAAATATCTCTGCACCTGTTCCTTTGTCGGTTTTAGAACCGTCCATATACCACTTGGTGGTATATGGATGGTGTTTTTGTTAGAAAGTACGTGGAGTGTTCTCCTGCCCATTCTCTTACATTGCTTAGCTCGGTAACGAAGTTCCTTTCGAAACTATATTTCTTGACCATTTCATTGTTCGGTAGACTTAGAAGTAGGGAGAACCCATCCTGAGATGTCCACGCTTCCTGGTACGGAGCCTCGCCTATTTCAGTCTCCGCCCTGGTCGGTCTATACAATGGCGCAAAGGCTGCTTCCCCCACCGCTATGTGTAAGAGGAGAGTATTTGACATTAGCAAGAGAAATTATTCTGAGTTCATTACAGCATGTTTAGCCTTTTTAACTTATACATATAGCGAACGCCGGCGTAGATAGAAAAATATCCTTTGCACATTTAAATATGCCCTAAGAAAGAAATATATTTTTGTATGTTGTTAAATAGAAATTATTATTATTAAATAGGAATTATACTCATGTTACCATCTAATGTATTTTGAATATATTTTTAACATGTAAAAACATCAAATCTATGCATTTAGTAGTTTATTAAGAATTTTCTTTGTAAACTTATTTATTTTTTTCTTCCAGTATGCCCACACACAACTGTCTTTTAAAAAATCACAAAATTTACGTATTGAAATTTTCTAACGCCTTCTAGTGGTAATAGAAAGAACAATATTAAACAGTTTAAATCGCCAAATATAGGCCCAGGAAAATCTTTTCTGATAAGACCAAATTTGCTAAATTCCGTTCACGGGAAGCCGAATCATTTAAATTTATATTATATTTAAATTTAAATTTATAAAAGAAATTATTACTATTCATATGTTTTTCAAGATATCTTCGGATAAGTAAAAGATAGCGATATCCGGATTTGTTGGTAATTTAGCTTACTTTTTAATTTGTAGTCAAAAATGTATGTTTTCATTTAATATTTTCGATGAAAAACAAAATTTCCGAAAACATTTAAACACTGGCTTTTAGATTCTAGATTGGAGAAGTACTGCTGTTTTCAGAAAGACTGAGTTATAAGCGTTCCTTCAAAACAAAGTTTGTCCCTTCCCTGCTCCCCTTATTTGACAAAATACAAAAAATTTGTCTAGTGTAAAATATGCGAAATTTAAAACAATTCTAATTTTCATATTTGTGATAGACCTTAAATTGGTAAATTTTGTATAAAATAAGAATTAAATTTTTGGTGTTCAGTTACGCCATCTAGCGGTCATACTACGCTTCTATAAATAATTTTCAGATGTTTCTCCGAGTCACTTTAGTCAGTGATATTTTTCCCGAAGCTGTACTGTAAACCGTTTTTGAGATATGGGTGAGCGCCATTCTTAATTGGCCACTTGGTACATTGGTCACTAGTTGTTCATTTGATAAAAAGGTATTACAAATATTAAGGTATTACAACTATTATAAAATTAGATGTAAAGGGTAATAAAAAGGACCTAAATTCTCAAAATAATGTGTAATATATTTTTTCAAATGTCACTCCAACTAAGCATCCACCATTAGTTGCAGTCACTCCGTAAGTTGTATCGCTTGTCTGGCTATCACTGAAACTCTCGCGGTGTAGTTTTTGTGTGTGTATGTTGTGTTCAATTGGCTTTGTGACAGCATCATATCGCCTTTTATGATGCCGCGCTGTTAATCACTTTGCTCCCAACAGCGAATGGCAAGTCGATCCGGGATAATATTGTTATTATTAATTAATAATATTCTCACATATTTGTGAGAATTTAGGACCTTTCATTACTCCTTTACATCTAATATGAACTCACGCAGAGTCTACTCCGGCAACTTATTATAAAATTTGATCGGACAGAATACGTAGATAGAAAATGTCGAATTTTGCTCATAATAAAATTTTGTTCATAATAAAATTAATTCCATAAATCTGAAACGTTATGAAGTCATTTAAAGCCTTGCGGTGCTTTTCTTTCGTTCATGCTGCGATCTGACAAATCCCATCAGACCGATATTGTCTTGCTTGAACTCCTTGTGTTTTTTTTAATTTGATGTTCTAAAAAAATCAACACCCCTACTATCTTTTGTATCAATGTTTAATAAGATTTAACAAGTCAAAAATGATAATTCATGTACCATACTCTATTATTTACATCACATTTACTAATTTGAGGTCTTATTTTACAATGGGCAAATACGCGAGTGTTTTAAAATATTTAAAAAATATAAAAAAAAAAAATTGGGGCGATGAAAAGATTCCTAATACATACGACGGAGCGTTTTTATATTCGCGGAATGAGCGGGCTGTAGGGGGAGTGATTAGGCGCATTGGGGGCGTGGTCTGTGAATGAATATGATGAATAATGAATATTGGAGTTTGGTAATGCCGATATTAAAGGCCATTCCGAACTTCACAACAGAAAATGTTCTGTATTTTAATTGAAATGTTAATTGTTAGTGAAGCTTAGATAAAATAAGTTGTATATATGATACGACCGAATGAATATAGCATATTTGGCACATTTCCAAATTTTTATTCAAATATACCGACCTGTTATGAAACACATTCGTTTGCTATATTTATATAGAAATGTGGTCTGAAATACTCATTTATTTATTGTATTCCTCCGACCTTTTTATATTCACTGTAATATGTATATTTTAGAAAGCTAAAGTTTACGCCTTGGAGTTGGAAAGATGATGAACGTCACTCCAAAGATTAGATAAAAAGCCAACATTTGCATTTTTCAATTTATTAAAAACCGACCATAATCTCCATATTAATTGCAGATAAATTAACTCGAGTGGTTACTAAAATACACTTTTAGTTTAAACTGTTAGACATACTCAAGTTCTATTGATGACCAAACTAATTAAAAAATTAGCTAATAAATGAATTTGTTACTTTGCACTTTTTATTTGTATATAAACGCTATTTTTGATATGTGGTGGGTGCTTAGTTGCAGTGACTCCGTAAATATACCTGCAATATCGAAATAGGGATAATACAGGGATTCTGGTTAAACAACCACGACGGTTGTCTGGACAGTTGACTGGTGTTTAACATTGACAATGGCCTTTGGGCGGTCACTTTTACCTTGTGGGTCATTAACATTAAAATCTTTGGGGAAATCAACCGAAATTTTTTGAATTTATTGATGTAACTTATTTCAATAAAATTCTTTGTCTGAGCATGCTGCGACCCATCCAAGACTTTATACGATTCAAAACAAATTTGTAATCGTTTTCTTTACAACCTGGTTGTAGTAGTTTATTAGATTGAACTGTCAAATTAAAGCTGCTTGCCTATGTTGTCGTTACATAAGGGAATTTCATACGTAGGTCAACGGCTAAGTCAACTGCTTTGATTTCATATACAGTATTGCGATTATCCTGGGATTTGATATATAGCAGTAGGGTAGGTTTAATGTTGTTATTAATTGCCGGTCCGATCCTTCATTAATTTGGCGTAACCATCAGAACGCCCAGCAGGACAAATTACTGGTTCTCCTGTATTTCATTTACAGATATGATTGGGATAGTTAAGAACTTTCGAGAAACATTCTAATTAATTTTCAGGCTGAGTTGGCGGTAAGAAACTTTGTCTAAAATAGTTCTTTGGTTATAACAATATACACGATGATTGTGTTAGTGAAAGTAATTTCTTTTTTGTAATGGAATGTTTTCTAATATATTTTGAATCTATAAAAGGTTCTCCTTTACTCTGTATTAGATCTTGTTATAGATCAAATCTAAAGTGAATAAGTTATATCTGATTTAATTAGCCTCCATACTTATAAAGCTACTTATATACGCCTATTTATGGGAGCTCGTAGTATAGGTATATTTAGTTATCTTAGAACTATCTTAACGCATGGGGAATTTATTTTCTCTATGAAACGATCTATGACTGTTTTACAATTTCGCGAAAACTTAGCGATGTGTGCTCTGTATTATTCTAAAGCTTTTTAAAAACGATAGATTTTGTTGAACTTTTATACAGTTATAACTTAAGTATCTAAGTGACCTTTTTTTAATACCCATAGCAGAAGATAATAGACACAGCTTCTGGTAGTTTCATTTACAAATTTCGAATAACTGGGAAATTGTCATCTCTACATATATAAATGGTGAATGAGCTACTTTTAGCGTAACTCCAAGAACAACGATGTGGACGTAGTAGTTTTCTGACTGCTTGATTTGCATGAGTCCTTTCGCCTCATCATCTTTCAATTAAAATAACTGAAGTAAAAGCCTTTCACTCCAATAAACTTATTAATCCCCACTTTAAATGACTGAAGTGTGTCTTTCAGCCCGAGCATTTCTGGTTCGTCTAATCATTTTCACGTTGTTGATTCCTGTTTGTAAACTTTGTGTTTGACATTGCCCCAAACATATACATATATGGCGGTGTAAGATCTGATGATCTAACAGGCCAATTTACTGGACCAGCTCTATCAAGTCTTCAAGCGGTGTTGATACTTAATTTTCGAAAGAAATTCGAAACAAAAGGTATAGAATATTGTTGTATTAATTAAATCGTGATACACAGTAGTCATAATAAATAAATGCCACAGTTTAGGCTTTGTTTCAAGAATAACTATTATACGTAACAATTGAACTAATCTTAAGATTAAATTGGAAAATAGTCGAGGATCGTATAGGAATCAAGTTTTGGGAACCAAGTGTTGGTTTCTCCAAATCAGAGTCCTGACAGCACCAGTTGTAATAGCAGGACATAGTGGAGGCTTGATCTTAAAAATAAATGAGTATGTAAATAGGTTTAACACGCCTATTCATAAATTACTCCTTTTAATGATGGTGTTTAAGATCTTCATTATTCATATAAACAGATTATCGTAAACTGTAGATTTAACGACACTCTCACGCTTTTAATTACCGTTCAATAGGATGTACGAAATAAATTGATCATCTTTCATGATGTAAATTTTGTACGTTTACTATAGAATGCTGCGACACTACTATGTTTAAAGTTTGTCGTCGGTACTACCTAAGCTGAATTTAAATTATAGCGAACATAAGCGAGCGAGCGTATTTAATTATTAAAAGCTCATTACAATTTAAATGAAAAACAGAAATGCTCGTTCAATTAAAATGTGCTGAAAACGCAAAGGTGAGCGAATTTCTACGAATTCGTTCGTTCGTTTGCGCGCTTCTGTTCGCTCTAATTTAAATCCAGCTTAATATTTTACACAAACTTAGTTCTAGAACGGTCGTGATGCTGTACAAGACACACATCCGCCCGATTGTAACCTACAGCCCAGCCTAGGTCACGGCCGCTCTAACCCACATCCTACTGGTACGAGCACAAAATCACGTCCTGCGACTAATATTCCGCCTTCCCACACGGACGTCGCTTGTAGTCATTCGACAACTAACAGCGACAGACGCCTAGGACCTGAATGAGTTCTGCGCAGTCGTGTAAAAATCGATGGATTGGATCAAACACCGCATTACCGCGGAAACACTTCGCTTAGAGTGATACGGTAAACAAGACTAATCATACCGTTTATTTTTTTCTGATTTCAGGCATCAAGCAAGTATAAATCCAGTTCGAACTCGAACGACCCTAAACATCGACACCCAAGAATTACCAGAAGGACATATCTCGAGGAGGTGAAGCTAAAAGAAGAAGACCCACTGAAGAGGAAGGTGAAGTCCAAAACAAAAATTAAAACTTTGATTACTTGGTAAACGTTGTTACTGCGTGTATATAAAGAATTGATTGAAATTATTTGCAATTTAAAATTTTACCAATCTGCTGAAGTTCTGGTTCACAAAGGTAAGTTGAATTATGTTGACCATTTGTTGTAGATCATTATTTTATTAAATATTTTAGGATTACATAACCTCAAAGCATTCTTGGTGGTCATTGTTCACTTAGAAAACGCAATGAAAGATTAAGAAAAGTTCTTGAGAGAATTGTAATGGGTAATTTTCAGAGGAATATAATATTCCGTATTGGTCATAATAAGTACAAGGACAAATATTTTTGATAGAGAATTAAGTTTCTAATAATATCTCTGCCGCAAATTACACAGAGATTAGTATTCCTTCGTTGATCCTTACCTTATCTATAACTGCATGTGGTATTACTACATAACCTATTACATATGAAATATTAAAATAACTTTGAAAAATATTAACCATTATTGTTTAGTATACGCCATACAAGATTAAGGGTAAGCGATAAAATCTTTACTGCCAGTTTCCCATAAATGAATTATAATGAATTAATATACAAAGGTGATGGAAAAAGCAAAATTAGAAATAATTAATGACCTATCAGAGCTGTGCCTGTATTTTCGTAAATGTGAATCAGTTTTGAACTGCATACATATTTAGTATAACTGTAATGTTATAATAAAAATAAAATTACGTGTCATTTGGTTTCCAAAATATTTATACTAGCAGTTTCTTGTCATGTAATTGTAATTGTAGTTAAAACTGTTGAAATATCTGTGGTATTATGTTTTATGCATTGGTGTTCGACTAAGTAGTTGGATGCTACCGATATACAAACGTATCTCACAAATGTGATATCTAACATAAACGACTGCCTTTCTATATATCTAAAGGAATGTAGGCTTACAGGGTCAAAGAAATTCATTAATTTATTTCTCAACTTCTCAAACGAATTCAGGATTGCCAATCCTCAAATAATGACTATTGTTTTTTAGCAACCTACAATATCTGCACATCTATTGCAGAATACCTATAAGAAATCGACATTGGTAGGTGAGGCCTTGGTAGCAAAGAAAGAAAAGGCAAATCTAGTTAATAAGGACTTTCAAGACGACCCTGGTCAATTTAAATAATTTTTACGAATGTATGACAAATACGATTTTAATACTTTCTCAGCCTAACAATGTTTTATAAAAAGAACACAAACATCAAAACAGTTCATCATCATGAAAGTTGATAGTAAATTTTAATCTGAAATGCAACCTCCAACTCCCTAGAAAATTGACGAAAAATTAGAGCAGGTTCTAATTCGTCAATTTATTTGTGAATTTATTTGACAAGCAAAATTCACGACAATTCCAAAACTTCGTGAATTTATTTGACTGTGTAAACTAGGCTTTATATGTTGTTATTTCCCAATAAAAAATACAAACTTGTAATCCGTGGAACATGTGTATGAGATTTAGAAATAGAACTGAATCGAAAATCCAACACTATTCGATTAGCTGTGCTTTAATAGTCGTCGCGATGTAAAGTCTCTGAAATTGACCAAGAAACTGTTTACGAGTGCTGTAAATACATAAATTACATCTTTGGCAGCAAAAAGTGTGTAAAAAGGCACCAGAAGCTGGCGGTAACTCGACGTATAAACAACGCTAGAGGCGAGACAAGGAAAAATAAGCAAATAATGGCATACAACTATGTAGTGAAACGGATAAGTCAATACGGGCTAACGAAGCAGGAAAGACGGGTTTGCAAACACCGGACAGTGGGTAACTATCATCATGATCCCAGGGACATTAATGGATCTCGATTACTTTCCTTACCTTTTGGGGAAAGTAGTGTTGAGAATTGCTTATAATAAATATCTGATCAAAACAAATTTTGTAGCCTATGCCGAGAAAATGTTCAGTTAAGTTTGAGTGTGCTGTAGCGATGGGTCGGATTCGTATGATTCGTACAGTATATACGACTCTCATGTGTGATTCGTACGGTACGAATCTTTACTATTGATAGTAAAGTAAATGATTCGTTATAGGATTATATGAATCCGTATCATTTTGGAGTCAAGTAGTATTATACTGGTAGCAATTGATTGTAGTCGTATGAATCGTACCATTGCACGACTCTGTATAATTATACGTAACTTATGTGAATCATTTACTTCATACGAATTCGTATATCTTAGAGTTAGTCTATTGATACGAAACTAAATCGAAGTCAAACAGTATGTTTGTTTCATACTGGTAAATTGTATGTATGTTACGAACAGTCGTGTAGTTATGACTCAAATAGTTTCTCTAATCAGTAGCATGAATATGAATCGTTACTATTTATACTACAGTGGAGTATTATGATTTCATAATCATATTCATTCGCTAGCTTCTATATTAATTTATAGTTAGTAGTTCGTGTTCCTAAAAGCGCCAATAAGAAATAATTCTTATCGTATTTTTAGCAAGGTAGACTATTTTCATGAATATATCTGTGCATTTACGTTTGTTTATTTTACTGAAATATAAATCTTAATTAATACTATTTTGCAAGATCATTAGAATAAAGTCTAAACTCGAATCTCTAATACGACAAGTCATCAATGAATCGGGCTGAATCTGTTACGATCTTTCGGTAAGAATCATACGAAATTAGTATACGGATCACCAGAACGATTCGAATCTTGTCGCTAGTACGGAGAGTCATGAATCATCACGAGTCGATACGAATCATTTTGGTACGAATCATATTATACGGATCTTTTATTTTAGGAGTCATTTGAAGTCGAATCACCAAAAAGATTCGAATCGCCCATCGCTAGTGTGCTGAACAACGTGTCTTAACGTAGCGTTGATATTCTTTGATCCTAGTTTAAATTGACTGTTCGGTTTCACCTATGTATACTGAACCGCAATCGCAAGGAATTTTATAAACACTTTCTTCGTCACACTCAGCTTTAGCTGAATATTCTATCGACAAGAATCACAAAATTTATCACAACACTGCTCTCGCCACTTTTTGGAAACCTGTCCTTTCCATTTCATTAGCTCACTGATTCACATTACTGCATAGTGGTATGTATACTCCTGCGCGCCTGCTTTTCCTCTCTAGTTTCGGCTCTAGCGTGGTTTAATGCGAGTTACCGTGAGCTTCTGGCGCCCCTACACACCTTTGCTTAGTGATGAAACGTATGTGCCTTTCGTATTTTTATTTGTTTTTGTATTGTATATATTACACTATTATGCCACGGTCAATAGCCCCCATAACTTCTCATAATCCACTCGTCGTAATAATGGATGTCAATAATGGCCGGGTTGTCGTTGATTAAATTTACAACGGCCTACAAATTTTCGATTTGATTATAGTTTTGTTTCCCCATTTCAGGAATGCAGCTTCAACCACTTGGTTCAGGAAGATGTAACATTTGGACCGCACTTGTTGGGCAGTGTAAATAGTAGGTATACTCAAAGAAAAAAATAAATGGGACAATTACAATACCGATATGTATTGAAATTGTCCCATTTCTTTTTTCTTTTGAGTATACATATTTAGTACACTACGTTTTTGTCGCTCTTGCATAAGGTGTACGTATTATTCGACAGTGGCGGATCTAGTGTTATTTATTCCAATGCACTCAACCGATAATAACTTTGGAATATTAACTACTTATAAAGAGGTAGATCCACAAATTTTATAAAATTGTTTGTGTTTTATAAAGATTTTTCTATTTTATTGATTGGGTATTGAGTACCTTATTTCCATCAAATTACTTTTTTATTGTGGCAAAATCCCATCTCCGTTCATACGAGCATTACGTTTGATATTATACTTTTAAAGTGTAAGATCGAACATAGAATATCCTGCTAGCAGTATAGTTTTATCTATCAAAACACGAGTAAAATGCAAATCCGCTAGTTTCAGAAGAGAGACCTCTAGCTTTAGGACTATCTCTTTCACGATATCATTGATTTTCCACGCTAGATGTTCAACTGTTCCGCTTTACATCTAACCCTGTTTCCCTACTTTTATATTTAACTAACGAGAAATTGTTATACCCAGGAGATTTGCTCAGTTATTTCAGGCGACAGGGATAATTGACTTTTCCCGTAGATGTGTCGAGGAAATCTAATAGTCCTCGTTTTATCAAAACACAATTTGACGGACGTTGCTCTTTCGTATTTATATGAAAGTTCTTTAATAGAATGCTTTCGTGGAGCGAAAACAAAGGTTCAGAATAAGAATATAAATTGGTTTTAAAGTTAGGTAAATTTAGATACCAAATGAAGTTGAAGAAGAATAGGAAAACTCTAAGTAAATAAAATATTTCCGTAATTTACAACTTCAAAGATAAGAATAAGGGTAATCTAACTAGCAACATTATGATATACTGTACTTGGAGAATGATCGTCGAAAATGATCTTACAGCAAGAATATGAAAACAAGCTTCCATATATTGAATTAGAATATATTTTGATAAAAATAAAAATTTGATGAAATTTTCAGAAAAGGTATCTCTTATTCTTACTAAAAAAAATCAATAGGATATAACAGACTTATCGATAATAAATTGATCAATTTAGAAGCAGTCACTAAATACAAGCCATGGTTTCATTACTTACTATCAGTGTAAGTGTATATAAGAGATTAATCAAGATCTACCAATATTCGACTATAAAATATATGCAAGAGAGTGAACGAAGCAAAAGTAATGCGTTAAATCAACAAAAATACTTTGTTAGATGATTGATTAAAGACAAACAAAATACTTATTCTGAGGAGAACATATTTATAAAGCAATTTTTTGAACACAATCTACACACACAAAACTACACCGCGAAAGTTACAGTAATAGCCAGACAAGCGATACAGCTTACGGAGTCACTGCAACTAAGCACCCGCCACACTGAAAAAATTAATATTTATTTTACGCAAATATAGATTTATGTCGCCTAATATGTATAACAATTTGACAATAGGATAATACATTTTGTACATATATACATATTACTTACATATCCCATAATGCAGGAATCTATATAAACCAATATTACATTACATCGATATACACATGCATCCTCTAGATTAGAATAACCAAATGATTTGATTAAATTATAAAGTTCATTCAATAACTATAAGAAAATTACATCATCTATAAATTGATGTTTTTGTGTAAATATCAACTACTTGCATTGTCTTTCAAAACGTGAAATGAAGCTTATAGCATCCTACTAATTAGCGATTTCGTACAAAATGGGTAACCGATTTTCATGTCAAATTTGATCAACTTTTGAAGTAGTGGAAACGATTACACACAATATCGAAGATATTTTATATTATCTGTAGGATACAAAGGAAGAAAATCTAGTTTTACCGAATTTTTCGTGCCATACTCCATTATGTATATTCATTAATTGGAGCATTATAATTAATTAATGTCAGCTACGCGCTTGGTAAAAAATTTTCCGGGAAATCAAATTACAAGCAGCCCCTCTGTTACAAGGGCGTAGTGAATTTCGGAAAACCTCACAAGCCCGACAATTTTACAGTTGCTGTACTAATTAATTTTAAAATGTCTTTGATGTCCAAATGAATTGCGAAATTCCATCGTTAGACCCCAAAAAAGATTGTGAAATTTTAAAATACATTCATGATTTACGATAAGGTAACGATATTTTACACTTTTAGATTTATTAGAACAAATAAATAATTATCGTTTTACCTGATATAATATTCCATACCATCGAACCATAGTAGTTATGTGTGACTAAAGCTTATATACTACGTGAATACCCGCACACAACAATATCTTTGCGAAGTTGGTTTACAAAGCACAAGGGATATTCTATGTTGGAGTTGTTTTTGCCGAGTTGGGACAAATTGAACATGAAATTTTATCGGACTTCGATTCCCAATAATATGTCCCACGTGACTGCTCCGTCTTGACAATAAATGGCATTTCCATTTTATTTTTCGAATATAGGTTTCTTATTTCTTATTTTCTTGAAATAGAATAGTAGTATCCCGAAATATAACTAATTATTTTAATTTAAGTATCAAGATATTCATCAAAATAATAAACAGGTAATTGTATATTTTTTAAATTTTTAAACGATTTTATTTTAGATGCTTGCTTCAACTGAAATTAAAATACATCACGTATCTCTAACCGGCGATCTATTTTCCGATGCAGTGTTTTATATTTATTAATAATAATATTAACTAGGAAGAGTAATCAAATAAGTAATAAGATAAGACACGCATACTCATCATGTCTGTTTACTCATTTTCCGCTGAGCATAAAAGTCTTATGTCTTATCCAAAACTTTAACAGCTGGAATAGGATACTGCTAGACTTTGTTGTAGAAAATTTTATACTCTAAAAAAAAGCTCTTACAAACCTTTTTATATCTTGACAATTTCCCTTTTTTCCTACAAACATAGTTTTAGCACTATTCTAACTGGAATATTTTGAGTTGTACCAATTAGAAAGGTGTGATGACGCAAATTGATATCATGTGGTTATAAACAATTTTCTGGAACCAATAACATAAATTTCGGTAAAAATTATGTTTACAGGGTTTAAATTGGGTGCAAAGGCCGTCACCGGTTAAGATATATCAGGTTATTATTTCATGAGTGGTCTGTATCACTATTTGGTTGGCTTCAATAGCTAAACTATTATCTTCGTTTTGTTTGGCTAGCATTCTCTCAATAATTTCAGCTTAAAAGCCACATTCTTCAAGGAGTCTCTTACCTTATAGATTGAGAAGATGTGATGCAATTAGATAATAGCTTTCAACTTTAGAGAGCATTTGACGTTAGATTTAGATTTAAGTAAGGCTGATATTACGTTGCGACCTGTTGATCTATTCTGCTCCCTTGCATGAGCTGTAAGTTGCTGGGGTAATCCCCGCTCTCAAAGCTCTCCATTCAGTCTAAGAGCTTTGATAAACTGCAATAGCTATCATGGTTTCAGAGAAGGTATTTCTTCTTCGTCTATGATGTCTTTATCGAGATAATTAGCTCGGGTTTCCGTGATGGCGATGCAGTACGATGTCAGGTGTTCTGGATTTTCATCCTCAACCCCGCAGAACCTGCAGTCGTTATTCTGCTTTAGAGGTATCCTTGTCGTGTGTTCACCAAGGTGGCAATGTCCTGTAAGAAAACTTTTGAGGATGCGTAGTCTATTAATAATTCTAGCAAAGTTTTTGCTCTGTGCTTATTGTAGCTTCCAAGGAATGGCTTGCAGTGTCTCAGATTTCCCTAGAGGGATGCTCTGAGCCTTTCTTCTCTATATTTAACTTCTTTTTTGTAAGTACTCATCCCTATATCGCAGAACGGTTCCAGTCCCACAAATAGAGTTGAGGCGGCCTTCCTTGCTAATAAATTAGCTTCTTCGTTGCCTCTGATTCCAGTAGGTCCTGGTACCCAGTATAGTGCAACTCTATTTTCCTTGCCTAGGTTTTTTAATCTGTTAAGACATTTCCAGACTAATTTCGAGCTGATGGTGTTAGAACTCAGCGCCGTTATGGCTGCTTGACTATCGGAGAAAATTGCAATGCTCTGCTTCCGATAATACCTGTCCAGGTTTAATTGAGCACAACTTCCAATGGCATTGATCTCCCCTTGGAAGATACTGGGGTATATTGCTATTGGCTCGGAATATTTGGTTCCTGGCCCAAATATCTCTGCACCTGTTCCTTTGTCGGTTTTAGAACCGTCCATATACCACTTGGTGGTATATGGATGGTGTTTTTTGTTAGAAAGTACGTGGAGTGTTCTCCTGCCCATTCTCTTACATTGCTTAGCTCGGTAACGAAGTTCCTTTCGAAACTATATTTCTTGACCATTTCATTGTTCGGTAGACTTAGAAGTAGGGAGAACCCATCCTGAGATGTCCACGCTTCCTGGTACGGAGCCTCGCCTATTTCAGTCTCCGCCCTGGTCGGTCTATACAATGGCGCAAAGGCTGCTTCCCCCACCGCTATGTGTAAGAGGAGAGTATTTGACATTAGCAAGAGAAATTATTCTGAGTTCATTACAGCATGTTTAGCCTTTTTAACTTATACATATAGCGAACGCCGGCGTAGATAGAAAAATATCCTTTGCACATTTAAATATGCCCTAAGAAAGAAATATATTTTTTGTATGTTGTTAAATAGAAATTATTATTATTAAATAGGAATTATACTCATGTTACCATCTAATGTATTTTGAATATATTTTTAACATGTAAAAACATCAAATCTATGCATTTAGTAGTTTATTAAGAATTTTCTTTGTAAACTTATTTATTTTTTCTTCCAGTATGCCCACACACAACTGTCTTTTAAAAAATCACAAAATTTACGTATTGAAATTTTCTTAACGCCTTCTAGTGGTAATAGAAAGAACAATATTAAACAGTTTAAATCGCCAAATATAGGCCCAGGAAAATCTTTTCTGATAAGACCAAATTTGCTAAATTCCGTTCACGGGAAGCCGAATCATTTAAATTTATATTATATTTAAATTTAAATTTATAAAAGAAATTATTACTATTCATATGTTTTTCAAGATATCTTCGGATAAGTAAAAGATAGCGATATCCGGATTTGTTGGTAATTTAGCTTACTTTTTAATTTGTAGTCAAAAATGTATGTTTTCATTTAATATTTTCGATGAAAAACAAAATTTCCGAAAACATTTAAACACTGGCTTTTAGATTCTAGATTGGAGAAGTACTGCTGTTTTCAGAAAGACTGAGTTATAAGCGTTCCTTCAAAACAAAGTTTGTCCCTTCCCTGCTCCCCTTATTTGACAAAATACAAAAAATTTGTCTAGTGTAAAATATGCGAAATTTAAAACAATTCTAATTTTCATATTTGTGATAGACCTTAAATTGGTAAATTTTGTATAAAATAAGAATTTAAATTTTTGGTGTTCAGTTACGCCATCTAGCGGTCATACTACGCTTCTATAAATAATTTTCAGATGTTTCTCCGAGTCACTTTAGTCAGTGATATTTTTTCCCGAAGCTGTACTGTAAACCGTTTTTGAGATATGGGTGAGCGCCATTCTTAATTGGCCACTTGGTACATTGGTCACTAGTTGTTCATTTGATAAAGGTATTACAAATATTAAGGTATTACAACTATTATAAAATTAGATGTAAAGGAGTAATAAAAAGGACCTAAATTCTCACAAATATGTGTAATATATATTTTTTTCAAATGTCACTCCAACTAAGCATCCACCATTAGTTGCAGTCACTCCGTAAGTTGTATCGCTTGTCTGGCTATCACTGAAACTCTCGCGGTGTAGTTTTTGTGTGTGTATGTTGTGTTCAATTGGCTTTGTGACAGCATCATATCGCCTTTTATGATGCCGCGCTGTTAATCACTTTGCTCCCAACAGCGAATGGCAAGTCGATCCGGGATAATATTGTTATTATTAATTAATAATATTCTCACATATTTGTGAGAATTTAGGACCTTTCATTACTCCTTTACATCTAATATGAACTCACGCAGAGTCTACTCCGGCAACTTATTATAAAATTTGATCGGACAGAATACGTAGATAGAAAATGTCGAATTTTGCTCATAATAAAATTTTGTTCATAATAAAATTAATTCCATAAATCTGAAACGTTATGAAGTCATTTAAAGCCTTGCGGTGCTTTTCTTTCGTTCATGCTGCGATCTGACAAATCCCATCAGACCGATATTGTCTTGCTTGAACTCCTTGTGTTTTTTTTTAATTTGATGTTCTAAAAAAATCAACACCCCTACTATCTTTTGTATCAATGTTTAATAAGATTTAACAAGTCAAAAATGATAATTCATGTACCATACTCTATTATTTACATCACATTTACTAATTTGAGGTCTTATTTTACAATGGGCAAATACGCGAGTGTTTTAAAATATTTAAAAAATATAAAAAAAAAATTGGGGCGATGAAAAGATTCCTAATACATACGACGGAGCGTTTTTATATTCGCGGAATGAGCGGGCTGTAGGGGGGTGATTAGGCGCATTGGGGGCGTGGTCTGTGAATGAATATGATGAATAATGAATATTGAGTTTTGGTAATGCCGATATTAAAGGCCATTCCGAACTTCACAACAGAAAATGTTCTGTATTTTAATTGAAATGTTAATTAAGTTAGTGAAGCTTAGATAAAATAAGTTGTATATATGATACGACCGAATGAATATAGCATATTTGGCACATTTCCAAATTTTTATTCAAATATACCGACCTGTTATGAAACACATTCGTTTGCTATATTTTATATAGAAATGTGGTCTGAAATACTCATTTATTTATTGTATTCCTCCGACCTTTTTATATTCACTGTAATATGTATATTCAGAAAGGCTAAAGTTTACGCCTTGGAGTTGAAAGATGATGAACGTCACTCCAAAGATTAGATAAAAAGCCAACATTTGCATTTTTCAATTTATTAAAAACCGACCATAATCTCCATATTAATTGCAGATAAATTAACTCGAGTGGTTACTAAAATACACTTTTAGTTTAAACTGTTAGACATACTCAAGTTCTATTGATGACCAAACTAATTAAAAAATTAGCTAATAAATGAATTTGTTACTTTGCACTTTTTTATTTGTATATAAACGCTATTTTTGATATGTGGTGGGTGCTTAGTTGCAGTGACTCCGTAAATATACCTGCAATATCGAAATAGGGATAATACAGGGATTCTGGTTAAACAACCACGACGGTTGTCTGGACAGTTGACTGGTGTTTAACATTGACAATGGCCTTTGGGCGGTCACTTTTACCTTGTGGGTCATTAACATTAAAATCTTTGGGGAAATCAACCGAAATTTTTGAATTTATTGATGTAACTTATTTCAATAAAATTCTTTGTCTGAGCATGCTGCGACCATCCAAGACTTTATACGATTCAAAACAAATTTGTAATCGTTTTCTTTACAGCCTGGTTGTAGTAGTTTATTAGATTGAACTGTCAAATTAAAGCTGCTTGCCTATGTTGTCGTTACATAAGGGAATTTCATACGTAGGTCAACGGCTAAGTCAACTGCTTTGATTTCATATACAGTATTGCGATTATCCTGGGATTTGATATATAGCAGTAGGGTAGGTTTAATGTTGTTATTAATTGCCGGTCCGATCCTTCATTAATTTGGCGTAACCATCAGAACGCCCAGCAGGACAAATTACTGGTTCTCCTGTATTTCATTTACAGATATGATTGGGATAGTTAAGAACTTTCGAGAAACATTCTAATTAATTTTCAGGCTGAGTTGGCGGTAAGAAACTTTGTCTAAAATAGTTCTTTGGTTATAACAATATACACGATGATTGTGTTAGTGAAAGTAATTTCTTTTTGTAATGGAATGTTTTCTAATATATTTTGAATCTATAAAAGGTTCTCCTTTACTCTGTATTAGATCTTGTTATAGATCAAATCTAAAGTGAATAAGTTATATCTGATTTAATTAGCCTCCATACTTATAAAGCTACTTATATACGCCTATTTATGGGAGCTCGTAGTATAGGTATATTTAGTTATCTTAGAACTATCTTAACGCATGGGGAATTTATTTTCTCTATGAAACGATCTATGACTGTTTTACAATTTCGCGAAAACTTAGCGATGTGTGCTCTGTATTATTCTAAAGCTTTTAAAAACGATGGAGTTTTGTTGAACTTTTATACAGTTATAACTTAAGTATCTAAGTGACCTTTTTTTAATACCCATAGCAGAAGATAATAGACACAGCTTCTGGTAGTTTCATTTTACAAATTTCGAATAACTGGGAAATTGTCATCTCTACATATATAAATGGTGAATGAGCTACTTTTAGCGTAACTCAAGAACAACGATGTGGACGTAGTAGTTTTCTGACTGCTTGATTTGCATGAGTCCTTTCGCCTCATCATCTTTCAATTAAAATAACTGAAGTAAAAGCCTTTCACTCCAATAAACTTATTAATCCCCACTTTAAATGACTGAGAAGTGTGTCTTTCAGCCCGAGCATTTCTGGTTCGTCTAATCATTTTTTCACGTGTTGTTGATTCCTGTTTGTAAACTTTGTGTTTGACATTGCCCCGCAAACATATACATATATGGCGGTGTAAGATCTGATGATCTAACAGGCCAATTTACTGGACCAGCTCTATCAAGTCTTCAAGTAGTGTTGATACTTAATTTTCGAAGAAATTCGAAACAAAAGGTATAGAATATTGTTGTATTAATTAAATCGTGATACACAGTAGTCATAATAAATAAATGCCACAGTTTAGGCTTTGTTTCAAGAATAACTATTATACGTAACAATTGAACTAATCTTAAGATTAAATTGGAAAATAGTCGAGGATCGTATAGGAATCAAGTTTTGGGAACCAAGTATTTGGTTTCTCCAAATCAGAGGTCCTGACAGCACCAGTTGTAATAGCAGGACATAGTGGAGGCTTGATCTTAAAAATAAATGAGTATGTAAATAGGTTTAACACGCCTATTCATAAATTACTCCTTTTAATGATGGTGTTTAAGATCTTCATTATTCATATAAACAGATTATCGTAAACTGTAGATTTAACGACACTCTCACGCTTTTAATTACCGTTCAATAGGATGTACGAAATAGAGGGTGATCATCTTTCATGATGTAAATTTTGTACGTTTACTATAGAATGCTGCGACACTACTATGTTTAAAGTTTGTCGTCGGTACTACCTAAGCTGAATTTAAATTATAGCGAACATAAGCGAGCGAGCGTATTTAATTGTTAAAGCTCGTACAATTTAAATGAAAAACAGAAATGCTCGTTCAATTAAAATGTGCTGAAAACGCAAAGGAGTGAGCGAATTTCTACGAATTCGTTCGTTCGTTTGCGCGCTTCTGTTCGCTCTAATTTAAATCCAGCTTAATATTTTACACAAACTTAGTTCTAGAACGGTCGTGATGCTGTACAAGACACACATCCGCCCGATTGTAACCTACAGCAGCCCAGCCTAGGTCACGGCCGCTCTAACCCACATCCTACTGGTACGAGCACAAAATCACGTCCTGCGACTAATATTCCGCCTTCCCACACGGACGTCGCTTGTAGTCATTCGACAACTAACAGCGACAGACGCCTAGGACCTGAATGAGTTCTGCGCAGTCGTGTAAAAATCGATGGATTGGATCAAACACCGCATTACCGCGGAAACACTTCGCTTAGAGTGATACGGTAAACAAGACTAATCATACCGTTTATTTTTTTCTGATTTCAGGCATCCAACCAAGTATAAAATCCAGTTCGAACTCGAACGACCCTAAACATCGACACCCAAGAATTACCAGAAGGACATATCTCGAGGAGGTGAAGCTAAAAGAAGAAGACCCACTGAAGAGGAAGGTGAAGTCCAAAACAAAAATTAAAACTTTGATTACTTGGTAAACGTTGTTACTGCGTGTATATAAAGAATTGATTGAAATTATTTGCAATTTAAAATTTTACCAATCTGCTGAAGTTCTGGTTCACAAAGGTAAGTTGAATTATGTTGACCATTTGTTGTAGATCATTATTTTATTAAATATTTTAGGATTACACTTAACCTCAAAGCATTCTTGGTGGTCATTGTTCACTTAGAAAACGCAATGAAAGATTAGAAGAAGTTCTTGAGAGAATTGTAATGGGTAATTTTTCAGAGGAATATAATATTCCGTATTGGTCATAATAAGTACAAGGACAAATGTAAATCGTGGAGCACAACCAATATTTGCTAAAGTGGAACAGTTAGCTATTTTGTTCTCTGCAGTTAAATATGCCAATTGGATTTTCGCATTATGGATAAGAATTATGAAATGAATGGATAAAAGAAGGAGAATCCTTCTTGTATTTCAGAATAACGTCCTAGATGTAAATTATTATTAATATAATATTACTATTAATATAAAAAGGACGAGGACAGTGGTCTTAATTGACACATTGACTTCTTGGCATCGTATGTGGAAGACATAAAGCTGTCCAATATTTCCGAAAGTTGTTACGCTACATTAACTAGATGTAATACTGCGATTAATAGTTGGACAGATTCTGTCACATTTTGTGACTGGTTTGTACCCTTTTTCCGCCGCATGAGCAATGTCTTGATGGACGAAATATTTTATTTGCTAACATCTTGTCTTCCCATATAGTCAGTGACCTTTTCACAATGAACGAAAAATAATTTTTACGCCTCGTCCCGAATTTGACACATATATGGATGTTTCATTGCTATTTTCACGACTGAATAGTCCAAATTCATTCTTTCAGGTACTATTGCTAAAAACACGTTTCTCTTTCTTAAAAAAAAGCCCTGTCAGTAGTGCTCAACGCTAAAAACCAAATCTCTAAAGGAAAAATTTCACTACCAGTAGAAACAGAAACTTCTGCAATAGCATATGTAGCATAACAGAATAATTCGTTTTGTTGCTACTGTTAGATGTTTAATAAAGAACCAGAGATGGACGATTACATTTTACCAAAATTCCGTTCAGACAAAGGAAAAAAATTGCAGGAATGTTTGCTTGATGGAATAAAATATAACCCGATGATGTCGTTCAAGACTTAAAAATATAATAATAATATTTATTTTATACAACTGACTGTAAAAGTGACACTTTTAACGCAAGCTAACCGGGTTAAAAATTGAGTTTTATAACATAAACTGACATAACACGCTTATCGCCTACTTGTTTTATAAATAAATGCACACAACATTAAACGGTTGTGCAAAAGTGCAAAAGGGATGTCAAAAAATGTGACAACAAAGAAAGTCTGTTGAAACTGTAAATATATGTTTCTCTGATTTCAATAGCGCTATTATAAAGCTAAACGACATGTATGATACCTTTTTGGATTCAGGGTGGTCCGTATATTCTAAAACTCGAACAATATACAGGGTGTTCCATTTAAAAAAATTGTCGATGACGTCATATCTCACATATGGTTCACTCTATATATTTAATTATAACGTGTTGTATGTTTCGTGATTGAAGCTGTTTACTATTGTTTTATCCATTACCGCTAGAGGGCGTTAACGAAATTTAAATATGTAAGTTTTATGATTTTGGAAAAGTACAGTGCGTGTAAGGTTATATTTATGCTCATACTATAAAAAGTGAATTGAAAGCTTAAGATTTTAGTGAAAAGCACAACGGTATAATTCAAATAAACAACGCAAAAAACAACAAAAAAGGAAACAGCATAATAAAGTTAATATTAGTGGCGACCCAAAACTTCAAGTTGTCTCCTATTATTTTCGATGCAAACTTTCACTCTACAACGAGTGAATAGAATTACAATCTCTATTTCTATCTTAGAAATACTTTAAACGATATTTCATATTCCCACAACCAAGTTGTTACGACCGGTAGATCGCGTTGCAAAAATAAGATATTTTTTCGTCCCCGCAAATAAAAATCTAAACAAGTCAAATTTGGTGTCCTGGTTGGTCATGGAAATAGACTGGCGTGTTACATCCACCTATCAGGGGTCAGAAAATTGCAAACATTTACGGAGAAATGGCCAGCACACTCGTCATATTGAAAAGCATATTGTTGCGAATTGCTAGCGAAATTTCTTCTATTCTGTTCTCTTTAACGCCCTCTAGCGGTGACAGAAATAAAGACAATATTAAATAATTTGAATCACTAGCAGTAGATTTAGAAAAATCTATGATAATCTATTTTTTTAGACACCAAATTTTCCACGCACTGTTCTTTTCAAAAATTTACGTATTTAAATTTCTTTATCGCCCTCTAGCTGTAACGGACAAGATAAAATTAAACAAACAAACAAATTAAACAGCTTCACTAAACGTAGGATAATAAAAATTCTTTTTAATAAGACCAGATTTGCTAAATGCCGTTCACGGGAAGCAGAATAATTTAAATTTATAGAAGAAAGTTTTACCATTCACACGTTTCTGAAGATATCTTCGGATTGGTAAAAGATAGCGATACCCGGTTTTCGCTGATTTGTTTAATTTGTTCTCAAAAATGTATGTTTCCATTTAATATTTTCGAGGAAAAACAAAATTCAATTTTCAACAAAACTAAATTTGCAAAATTCGGCTCAACAGAACCGAAGTTACAAGCGTTTCTTCAATATAAAGTTTTTCCTCCTCCCCTCCCCTATTTGACAAAATACAAAAAAGTTGTTCGATGTAAAATATGCAAAATTTTCAGTAGATCCCGATTTTCATATTTATGATAGACCTTAACTTGGTAAATTTTGCGTAAAATAAAAATTAAAATTGTTGGTGATCAGTTACGCCCCCTAGCGGTCATCCTATGCTTTCCTAATTAATTTCCAAATGTTTCTCGGGGTCACTTTAGTCAGTAATATTTTTTTCCCAAAGCTGTACTGTAAACCGTTCCTGAGATATGGCCGTGCGACATTCTTAGTTGGCCACCCGGTACATATACATTAGCATTCCAACAATTACTATATAATATAGATTCATTGGGCATCATCATTAGTTTCAATCAATCTCATCAAGATCCAGTTTTATTATTTTAATGGGAATAAAAAACGTCAACCAAACTTTCTTGGCGTTTCTAATTCTGAAATAGGTATCAGTGCGTTGTCTGTGATAGACTAAGCTATATAGACATTGTCATGTATACAGGGTTTCCACGGCCAAGTGGGACATAGAGAGAATACATGTAAAATCGGTTTTCGGTGAAGATTATCTCCCTAATACTACTTCATCCAAATTTAAGTGCCGAATATTATAACTGGGTTAACAACGAACATTTCCACAATCATAGTACAAAGGAAGTCATTTTAATAAAGCCAAAAAAAATTATTATTTTTAAACCTATTGTACGTGAATTCCTAATAAAGCTTTTAATACGTCAGTTAGTGCAACCGGCCGTGGAGCAGACGTTCACGCGACGCCTTAATAATGTAAGACACAGAATGTTTGGGGTTCGAATCCGAGAAATGAATTTTATTTTCTTATTTTTTTTAAATCTTATTAAGTTTTGTTGTTTATTTTGACAAATGATTCGTCGTTAGTAACAAGTAAAAATCGAATAATATAATAGCACGTGATCATTTTTGTTATTGTAAAAATTATTCATTATTTACCTTAATCCTCAAAATATAGATTTTATAGTCTTCACAATCTCTGATTTTTGTAGTGTTATTGAATTTGTAGCGTTATTGTTGCAGATAAAAATTAACCCTAAACAATCCTTGCATTTGCGTTATTAAGCCGTCGCGCGAACCATTACGCCACGGACGCTTGCACTAACTCACGTATTAAAAGCCTTTTTTTAGGAATTCACGAACAATAGATTTAAAAATAATAATTTTTTGGCTTTATTAAAATGACTTTCTTTGTTCTATGATTGTGGAGATGTTCATTGTTAACCCAGTTATAATATGCGGCCCTTAATTTTGAATGAAGTAGTATTAGGGAGATAATCTTCACCGAAAACCGATTTTACATGTATTCTCCCTATGTCCCACTTGGCCGTGGAAACCCTGTATACATGACAATGTCTATATAGCTTAGTCTATCACAGACAACGCACTGATACCTATTTGAGAATTAGAAACGCCAAGAAAGTTTGGTTGACGTTTGGTTTCCACGGCCAAGTGGATTTAAAACTAATAACATTTTTTTTTAAATCCATATATTCGACAATACTAACGTGCCATCGAAAAAAAACATAATTGGTGTAGGCTATGTAAATGTTTTTGATCGTTGCTTTAGCCACTACAACATAATGACATGTATTATTTGCAATTATTTGGCATTTTATTGTAACCAAAGTTTGTAACCTCAAATTAAATGTCAAGGAATAAATGTCATTATGTGAAAGTGGCTAAAGTAACAATCCATTCACATAGCCTACTCTAATTATGATTTTTTTCGATGTGTCTATATAAAAGCTAGGTGCACGTAAAAAACGCGGTAGGTATTTCTTGAATTGATTAACTGGCTTGCTTTCTTTCAACACAGTTTGTAACTTGTTATATAGAACAATGGTTCTGTATTTAGCGTGGCTTTCAAATAATTTAGTTCTATGTGATGGTATACTTAAATTCTTGACCTTCCTTGACCTCATATTTCTGTATACATCACAATTTCTCGTAAAACTAGCC
Organism: Holotrichia oblita; assembly: GCA_023690525.1. Classification (NCBI taxonomy): domain Eukaryota; kingdom Metazoa; phylum Arthropoda; class Insecta; order Coleoptera; family Scarabaeidae; genus Holotrichia; species Holotrichia oblita. The sequence goes on from CM043017.1 coordinate 113,795,138, forward strand.
GCATTTTCTTTACAAAATACTGAAAGTTCGTAAATATATAAAGATGTTAGTGGAAGAATTTTCAGTTGTTTAAAGAGTCAACAGCAACTCCAGAAACTTAAAATGAGGTTTACATGAGAACACCGTTTTGACAGATAACATGCATCTAAAAATTTTCTTTTGGTTCTAAAATCGATCCGAGGAACACTGCAGTTAATATGGACAGATAGTGATAGGAACGTTCTTCTAACATCATCCTGTTCAGCATTCAATGCTACTTTTGTTGCTCTTCCCGATAAATACGAACATAATGGATCGTAGGCCACTCCACGAATACAAATCCTTTGTAGCTTGTTTAATAAAACATCATGATTTACGATATAAAAAGCTTTTGACAGGTCAAAAAATACATCAGCAACAACGGTTCTATCATCCAGACCCTCATATATTCTACTTAAAGCATTATAAATAGCATGATTAGTAGACTTACCTTGAACAAAACAGAATTGTCTGGATGAAACCAATTTATTTTTAGTGAGATAATCAACCAGTTAATAACCCGCTCAAATATTTTTGTAAATACTGTTGGTACAGAAATAGGCCTGTAGTTAGTAATGTCCTGTCTACTACCTTTCTTGTAAATCGGAATCGTTTTCCTAATTTTTAACTAGGTAGGGAAAATCCCACTTTACAAACAACTGTTAATGATGTACACCAATATATCTGCTATGTGCACGGAAATGTGTTTTGGAAGGAAGCATATCTTGCAGCTGCAAAAAAAAATTAAGTCGAGGAATATGATGTCTCATCCATCGATAAAACTGATATTGCATGACTTTTATAGTCTATAGAAAATAAAAGCGGCAATAAAAAAACAATTGCGTGTTTGACGGAGATATATTTGTGTACACACTTTATTTGTGGCGGGTGCTAGTTGCAGCATATTCTTAAGCTGTATTGCTCGTCTAACTACCGTAGTAACTCTCAAATGGCCTTGTTACAGCACTATATCACCGTTTATAATGCTGCGCTCTTAATCATTTTGCTCTCAGCGGCGAATGATAGATCGATCGGTATACAATTTTCCTAGAAAAATGTCACCGTCGATTTCGAAGAATTGAATCCCGGATCTTAGCAATTTGCCACATCACTGCTGCTATCGACAAATTTGATTAATTACTACCGTTAAGTGCCATAATAATTTCTTTGTAGTGTTTCGTATTTCATTTGATTATGATCAACAAAATTTGTTTAGACGCAATGTATATGTTTACGATATTATATACATACACCGAACAAAGCTGATTAAACTAGCCCCACTCACAGTTTAGCTTTGATCACTATACTTTTATTTTATTTTAATTTATTCTGGAAAGATTTTAACTGTTTATTTTGATCTTTAAGATTGTCAAGAATTGATTCGTAGGATAGTTACTTTATCAATCAGAAACATTAATGATCTATTAATGCAATAATTAAAGTGGAATTTTTATGTTCGTCAAACTAACGCAATTTTCCGGTAGGTATTTTGTCCTGTTTTGCAAGCAGTACTCATTATTGATAATTTTTAAAATAATTTTTTTGTACACCTTATTGTGTGTGTAATAATAGTGTTTTGTGTCTGCCAGCACATACAGACTGTCAGTTCGTAGAAAATTTAATGCAAAATAAAATTATTCAAGCAAGTAGCACAGTGTAAGTAATAGTTAGTAATTTCTTCTTTATTACTTGCATGCCTCTGTGATTAGATCGAACTATTACAGTTCAGATTATTTCGCTATTTATTTGATGCTAGAATCGTCTCTCACAGTTTGCTCGATTGATTAATAATAATTGGCACATACACTTGACAGAACGCGATACCAATTTACCCGCAGCGGAACGTTAGTCATGTTGCGTTCGACCGGAAACGGTAAGATCGTTTGCGAACCGTCGCATTATGTGACGCGACTACCCTAACGTGAATCTATCGATTGGTTGCTTGGGGACTTTAACGTGAAAGCCCCAGGTAGGTCATTAAAAAAGCTCGTTATTCGCAATAGGGAATAAGCTGGCACATGTTTTCTGCAGCTCCACATGAATTCGGAAAATCGGTTCGCACACAGTAATTCATGTCCACAAGTTCTGACATGACCACAAAATTAATGATCTCTTGTTAGATTTACATAATCCACGAAAATTGATATAATTACTAGCTTAGGTAATTACAAAAACTGCTAGATGCTGTGCAGAACAGATAATAGATTTATACTTAGAAAATAACTCAATTTTGTTCACCTGAAGAAGCCAAGTTTGTTATAAATGCATTGAGGTGTAATCACACTTTGTTATAATTTTCTATAAAAAATATCAATTATTTCTTACAAGACGTAATTTATTTTAAAGCCATCAAATATTTCTGGATATTTGCAAAATATTTCCTTAATTCTTTTCTTGTTTAAACAAATATGTCTTTACGACAGAAATATGAAAATTTCAATATGAGCAATATTATTAGATGATTTTCGATTATGATAAGAAGATATACTTGCCGATGACAAAACTAACAGGAGCTGAATAATGTCTAAAGTGAGCGAATGTATTGGCTGCTTTGCTACTGTTTAATAGAAGTCAGAAAAACTGCTTTAAATTTTTATTATTTCATTAATACATGTATGTATATTGTATTGTAATAGTGGTATCACGGAGATAACAGAGGAGATAATGTCAATACTTCTAAAGAAGTGTAGTTTGGAAGTAGTTGGAGTACACGTATACACTGAAAAAATGTTGGAATAATGCTGTATTAAAAATAGCTGGCTTTCCTTTGTTTATTTCTGCATATAAGAAATCGAGTAAATCTTCCTTCTATTGTTGAATAAAAAAGCAATTTTACATCAAAAATAGTAGGCACTTTTTAAATATATGTACACTCGACACGACTTATTCTTTGAACGGTTTTATTAAACGACAGTGTGCTGTCTTTGTCAGTCCACTGCCCCCCCCCTCCCACATTTAACATGACTGTTTCTTCCATAATCGTAGTGTTACATTAGGAAAAATACGCTACTACCTTATCGAAGCAACGGTCACGTTAAATGTTGAGGGATGGACTAACATAGACATCACACTGCCGCTTAGTAAAAACGTTCGCAGACTAAGTCGTGTCGACTGTACGTAAAAGTAAACCAAGTTGTATCCTATTCTTGATGTAAAATTACAATTTTGTTCAATTATAAGAACTATTTATCATAACAATCAAAGATTCTATAAAACTCTTTTTTCTTTGATAGTAATAGAATTTCTTTTGAGAAAAGATACATATTGTTCTCTCGGCTGATTCGAGATCCGAGTAGGACTTGACCCGAATGACGCATGTAGTATCGTGGGTGTAGTAATATGTATATTACCTCCCCGCCATAAAACTACGCAAATCGTTAAGATACATATCGCAAAGATTAAAGGATTCAATATAAAACCTTTGGAATTTAGTGTAATATTAGGGAGGTGAACGAATATACATGTTTTCATATTGTCAATAACCTAAGGTATGCAAACACGTTGAGTTCGATTTGTCAGGTAGCATTTAATTAAATTTAAGCTCTACCCACGGATGCCGTATTTATAAACGTTGTCAGACAAAACTTGTTGATTGTCTCTAAAGCTCTACTAAATTCGTAATGAATGTCGAAGACTTTTTTTTTGTTATCGGAAGCTAACAGTTTTCTAGACAGTTAAATGTTGCCTTTTCGGAAGATTATACAGGTATAAGACCATACTGCGACTGTTCTGATATTACACTGTTGGAAAACTGCTTAATTTTAGCGGTGGATACAGGTTTTCCTAACCGAATTGATCCAACGCGTTTTTTTGAGAGGATCCAGCCGTTTTTACTGTGGTGCGAATGGGTTATATATAGTTGTACTTTGGGCGTAATGGAAGGCTGTTAGCGTTACCTGAGCGAGTTTAAGCAAGGAATGATTGTGCGTATGCACATGGCAGGTGTATGCTTCCGTGAAATGTGCGCCGTAGAGCGATCATGATCGGCAGTGAAACGCGCCATTAGCCACCATCAGGACAGCGTTGCAACTTGAAGCTGCTTGGCCAGCAAGACAGGAAGGCGTACTCACTACGTGAAGTGTACGGGGCGTTTGCTAGACAGTGGATTGTGAGTGTGCCGTGGGCTGCAGCGGATTCCACTGACTCGCGAACAGCGCCGCACATGGCGGCAGTGGGTCAAGACAAGATATCGGTAGATTGCCGAGTGGAGCTGTTTTACGACGAATCCAGATTCGAATAGAGCGTCGGTGATGTGCGAATTTTGGTTCATTGGAGACGTAGTGAGTATCAACTCTTGCAGTGTACTCAACGACGCCATATCCACCGTCAGCATGATATGGAGTGCGATTACACATGGTGGACGTACACGTCTGCCGATCCGAACATGTCTGGGATATGATCGGTCGGATACTTCGACGTTATCCGGCTCTTCCGGCTAACGTTGAGGAGTTATGGAGGCGATTTGAAGGAGCACAGTTGACTATCCCTCCCACTACCATACAATGACTAATGCCTCGTTGTATAGCTATGGTACGCGCTGCCAGTAGGAGATACTCCCCCTATTGATGCATACCCACCTAGCAGGCCTGCTTCGCTCCTTAGGTGAAGGTAAATTATGCTATTTTAGTACTACTTCCATACCAAATTTCATTGCGTTAGAATTACATGTTCAGATTATGAGGGATGTGCTGGTCACTTTTTTTCAACATATACAACAAAATTGATCGCGTTTTTTCCCGCAGTGGTTTGGTGGCTGACTATTATTGTGGCAGGACGATAGGAGCCGGGTTTCGATTCTCTGGAGGGACGGTGACATCGAGGCATTATAAAAGGCGATATGATCCTGTCACAAAGCCATTTGAATGCAATTTACACACAAACTACACCGCGAGCGTTGCAGTGATAGCCAGACAAGTAATACAGCTTACGAAGTCACTGCAATTAGGCACCCACCACACATAAAAAAAAACAAAAACCACATTATGTCGTCTACCTTAAAAGTGCTTAAACAAAGCAGTTTCAGCGGTGATGTTATCTGTAACAGTCTCTTAATGAAAGTCGTTCCTTTAAATATTGCTTAGTTTGACCGATATCGTATTTGATGAACTCTTTTGAGTAACAATTATTTTCTAATATTGATCTAAATTTTCTTTTATAAAATCTGCTATTACTAACTTAACCTGATCAACTAAACTGTTAATTACATAACACCATTCACATAATAACAAATTGGCACATTAAAGACATTAGTAGTTGTAGGCTATTTTTCCAATACTTCGATAAGTTTAAAAAAACGTAATTAATTGTAAGAAGACATTATTTATACCTATTCTGGAATAAATTGGTATTTAATTAAGTGCTGTTTTATTTGACCTAAAAGTGGAAATATATCTGGGAATAAAAAGATAAGTATCATTATTTATAGGATCAAATCCTTTCAGAGTATTCCAGGCGATTTGTTTATATTCCCGTCAGGATATGTATCTTACTAAACACCGAATATTATGTTTTTGTTGGCAAATGTAATTTCTCCATTACTAAATGTAAAAGCTATGTAGGAGTTTCTTTTTACTTTTATTTTATATACAAACAATATTTAATAATAAAAGAAATAACTTTATCAACAAACGAGTGGAAGTCTGTTATTGTTGGTGTGTAAACAAATATTACTAAAGCTTAGAGATTTTTTTATTGATGTCATTAAAATAACTAAAATAAATGAGAGTTACTGTAATTTGCTTATCAAACATGTACGAGAGAAATATACCTAATATGTACAAGCGAATATTGTATAGTCACTCCTCACATAATAATTGGCTTCAAATATACTTGGAGCAGAGAGCTTATTTCTTTGTACTTTCTGAAATAATTTCTTGAACTGTTCCAGAAATCACAATGGCCAGAATTAATTTCAACTTTCTTCTCATATTACATTTCTGCTTATAGTTCCTACGCAACAGCTGTTTTATTAACGGGATTATGGTATTATGGTATTATAAATGGTAGCTAGAGGAAGTGGAAACCCACCCACGTACACTTCGAACTCTCCGCCTACATTCGCCAACATACTTTGGGATATTAAATGCACGTCATCTACAGCATCTCCAGGATTCTTTGAAACACCACTTTGTCATTTCTACCACGCTTTAACTGTAAACGTAGGTGCGGTGAGAATTAGGAGAAGGTAGAGGTAAAATTTCAATATGTTTAACTGACAAATGTAAGCACTCCGCCTTTTATAAACTTTGGTAGAGATATAGAATACAGAAAATATTCATATCTTCGTTAGTGTCCGGTTTTTGTTTTTAGAGGGTGTTTTGGCAAATAAAATACATTTTGTCGTCATCATAGAGTTTATTGAAATATTAGTTAGAGTTCTAAGTCTTCTCATATCATAGTTTTTAGAATATCAGCTTTAACTTGTTCTTAAAAATTATTTATCTAGGCCGTATATTTTAGTTGCATGCCAGACAGAATAGCATGATTTTCCAAGATATTACGGTTGTATTCTTTCTGCATTGTACCCAAAACTATGCAACGCACGCGTTCTTGAACAGCAAAAATAGTGTTCGATTGTTGGTACAACACATTTGCGGAGTATTTTTCATTCACTGTTACAACCTGTTACAAACATTCTTCTTCGTTACCCGAATAAATCCAACCTCAACTTTCATAATTAATCGAAAAACTTCGATTTGTTGTGCCCACTTTAGCCTTCTTAGAAAATTAGCCCACCGGAGAATAGGTTTACACGGTTATTTGGCCGTGTAAATTGCCTTCTTGTGGCCTATGTTTGATAGTATTCACATAAATTGAATGTTACCGCCCGAGATTTACTTGCTATTTCTGTGCTGAGATATCTCGTTTACTTATCTTACTGGTGTAATTATTTTGGACGGACTTAGAGGTGTACGATCTTCTAATTCACCTATATGTTACAATTTACGAATTGTGTACCTTTTAATGTAGACTTCCATATGCTTAATATTTTTCTTACGTTGCGGTTCTGCTGGCATATTGTGTCATACGTGTCATCTTGTGACAGCAGTTTGAAATAGACACGGTGATCAATCGTTCATTTTATCGTTTTCATTTTCGTTAATTTTTTATATTAATTCTGGATTTTGTATGTTTGTTTCCAATTTGAGGAGAAAAACTTGTATATATGCGGTGTAGATGTGCAGATTGATTAGTAGAAGTATATTTCCATCGTCAATCAGAAGTCGGAGCCTGAATACTATTTTTTGCAACGTGGAAACAGTGTTCCTACATTTTTTCCCTATTCTGCGAGAGAAACCTACTTATTTTTATCGAACGTTTTTTCCAGTGCAGGCAAATTCACTAAAACTGGTTTATTGCCACCATTTTATTGATGTTGAGATAATGGTAGTAAAGTGATCGTAAAGCGAATTTATCGTTAACGTAACTTTCTGCAGATTAATAATGATTATCTGTAACATTAAATGTATGCATTTATCGGATGGGAACCGTATACTGGGCGCTGCGTAGAATGTAATAAATTTAATGGAATCCATGTATTTATAGGAATCCTATGTTTCTGATATAATTCATAGAAGTGGTAGGTATACATGCTGAAGTGAAGATAATTACAAATTACCCCATTTATTAGGCTTGTAACGTAGTAATCTTAATCTCAAGATGGGCATCTTGAGATTTAACAATGGCGACACATTCTTGGCATTCTTCTAATCAGAGACTCCATATATCCGCCCGTAATTTCATTCTATGCTACCTGAAGTTTCTGTCAAAGATCTTGTGCGCCGTTAACACCTTTTTCGAATACTGCGGTCTAATTCATCCCACACTAGCTCCATTGGCGACAGATCTGCAGATTGGGGTGCGTTTCCTTCTTCCTCAAGTTCTACTTAAACTAGATGAATGTTTTTGGTCGTTTTCTTCTTGGAAGACCAATCTTTCCCCGCTTGGCACAGCTTTTTCCTCTAAGATTCGTAGATAACCCTCCTTGCGCAGGATCCCGTCTATTTTTACCAATTCACTTATAGCTGTACCACCAAAACAACCCCAAACCATCACACTACTTCACCATGTTTCACTGTAAGAATCAGACATTGTTCACACGCTCTTTCTCCAGTCTGCCGCCTCACAAATGATCGACGTTTTGATCCAAGAATTTGGAATTTTGATTTATCTGTCCATAATACCTTATACCACTGGTCAAGCGTCCAATCTTTGTGATAAATGACCCATTCCAATCTATTTTTCTTGTGTTGTTGTTTCAGCAACAGCTTTTTCGTGGTTATTCTTACTCTTACCTCTGCTGCAAGAAGTCTCCGCTTAACTATTGTGACATTGGTGTGTTTCTCGAATATTTAGTTGCTGACTAATCTCCGGAGCGGGGAGAAACCTATTTTGTTTTGAAGTTACTACTATAAACGCTGACGAGCCTTTAAAACTCGAAACATGTCTATGTTATAGTTGTATTATATTATTTGCCATATGTATCTTTGTATTCTGCATTGTATTTTATGCTGGTGTTCGCTGATCATTTTAATTGCAGCTATTTTCCCTAGGTGTGTTATACATATACATAGATGTATGTAGTAATACTTATATAAATCTAAAAAAGCATGAAATTGAATTTGTAAGTTACAAAGAGATCAGACTAATCTTACGTGAAAACTTAGGGTTCGTGCCTACTGCTTGGGTAGACCAGCTGAGTAACGATAAGCTATAAAATTAGTTTATAAACAATATTTCTGTTATATATGTATTTAAAATCTATATTTATTTTTTAGTTACATAATTAGCTCTTGTTATCAAACCATACCAGATTTCTAAACTAATCTTATTTACATAAGCAACTATGTATATGTTCTCTCAAAGAGCAATGTATTTCCTGTCTTCTCGGAAGCCATTTATCATCATTGATTTATGATGGGCACAACTGGGAAACTGCTAGTAATACAATTTTCCGCGCCGTTGCAGGCAGTTAGAAACAAGTCCTTCAACATCAACACATCGCTAGAAACGTAACTCGGACAAGAAAAACTTCTTATCTATTTTATTGGAAGTAAGGAAGCAGCCTGAAATTTATAGTCTGTCACTAAGACGCATTTATTCTCTTTTTTCTCGCTATGTTTCCGAAAGTAGTCGGTACGTCCTTCTATTCATTGAGACCGGCATTAAGTTAAGGAAGGAGATCCCTTGTAGTCAATCTATCCTCCTTTTAGATGACGGCTTTTATCTTTAAGAAATATATGAACCAGAAAACACGTGTATGTACTCATAAACATTGTACGCACGATAGATGGTACAGTCAGGGTTTACGGAAACAGTTATTGATCTGTTGTTGCATACAAACACTGCAAAGACGTGGCTTCTTATCAACAGGTTTGTGCTAAACAGGTACAACATAAAGCGTTACCAAATCTTCTATATATCTAAAAGTCTTTGTCTCGACTGACACATCATCGTCCAGCTCAAATCGGTAATGACAGAAATTTGGAAAGGGTATCACTGAGAAGAAAATTTTCAAATTCAGACCCTAGGGAGGTGAAAGTGGCCGACAAATTTATGTGAGAGATAATATTTTTATAGGAAAATTTAGGTACTTGAAACTTAATATGAATGCTCTATGACATGATGAATAAAACATGTGTTTCGACATTTTTTAAATTGAATTCCTCAGGGGGTGGCAAACTTTTGCTAATGAAATCATTGTAGCTCCAAGAAAGCTATGCAATATTTTCGAAATCGTGTTAAATGTGCATTTTTTGTGGTTTTTGATATGTTGTTTTACATGCATAATAATGATTATAAATTGTTCAAGGATCAATACCAACTTTCTCGAGATAATGTGTGTTTTTGTTTTAAGTTATAATTTTTCCCATTGCTTAGTATTAGTTTTAAAAATAAAGAAGGTTATTATTGTAGTGTCGTGTAAAAAATTCTAATAAAAGATAAATATATTTATACTAAAAAAAAAAATTGGACAGTTACAACACGTAATATCGTTCCGAAAGGTATCTGACAATAAAGAGTGCTCTCTTAAAATACTAGTCGTTAAGCAAGAAAAAAACGTAGGCCATCAATTAGCTAAGAATTAAAAAAAAAGTGCATTCAACTACTACTGTCCGAAGATCGCACATAAGGTCGAGGCTACGAGGATATGGAGCTGCAAGAAACGTCTTTTGCGTGCATAATCTAAGAAAAGCTCTAAAGCTTTTTCCATCTCCATCTAACTTAGGACGTATCTCAGTGAGCAGAAGTATTACAAACACAGGGCAATGCTGTACTTCAGAAAAGGAAAGAGAAATTGTTACCGACGCTACACTACAAGATCACTGATAGAAATAAGACAACAGATAAGAATAATAATCTACAAAACAAATAAAATGTTCAGGAGCTATGGTGTGCGTCGGTGGTGGGAGGTTGGATTCCCGAAAGCGGCTTGATCCAGTGGAGACGGTAATGGGAACAGATGTTATTAATATAGCGCCACTGTTTTCACAATTAGTTTCGAGACCCGGAAAACAGAACGCAAGTAAATAGGTAAGGAAAGATTGAGAATGCCAAAACGCAAATAATTACCTTACATAGACTGTCGTTTATTCTGCATTAGGTAGGTACTGAGCAAAACCTCTCACATCATCTCAGTACACTTTTGCGTCAGTGATACCAAATCGAAAAAGTTATATTCTTACGACAGCAATAATGCTACATTAATAAATAAAGTTGAATTCAATTAAAAAAACACCAAAACTAGAAGTTATTATTACAGTATAAAAAGTAATATATTACAGATTGGAAAAACTGTAGATGTTTTTGGTACTTAGGGTACATTCATAGTGAAGCGGCAAAACAAGCGACGAGACTAGAGTAGCGACTTAAACAACATATTAGAATCGCGGCTCTCGCACTATAAACGCTAAGCAGTGACTGTAGGTTCTTGTTTTCGCCGCTGCTCTAGTCTCCCAGCTAGTCGTTCGCTTAGTCGCGTCACTATGAACGTACCCTTATTTATTCCTCTGCTCTGAATCTGATTCGAGCGAGATGTCGGTAGACAGGTAGATTTGACAGGTTTAGTGATGTTGATTCGCTATTTTAATATTTCGCTGACGTTCTTTTTTTAAGTCCATCGTGAAGTTCCTATGGCTCTTGAAGATAGTCAATATTTATGGTATTGTTGTATCCAACAATATCATAAATAGTCGAACTTTAATGCCCAATAGAACCTCTTCGTCATTATATTTGAATGGGTAGTTGAACCATGCACGTTAGTTTTTGTTTAATTAAAAGTCGTTGGACTGGCGAAAAGATGAAGAGGAATATTGAGTCATAGTTTGTTAACTAACTCTCTAGCGACCGGTTATTGTATAAAACAAGTTTAAGTAAAACCAAACAAATAAAAATGTTCTTAAATCGTAATGTCAGCAGGACTATTGCAACTATTTTCTTGTTTCTAGTGACAAGTAGTAAATACGCCTTATAAATAAACACCTTACGTTCATATCTATAAATAAAAATTTTAATCTTTGTAAAGTTGCGTATAGTATGAAATCCAGAGCACTAATTCAAGTTTCTCGACATAATCCTCAGAGCAACCGTATGTGTACGCGGTCCGTTTGCCTCGTGAGACGCATAGCTAAAATACAGCATATCATAACGCGCTTCCACCACGACACCACACCCATTACATTAATTCAAGCACCACACATATACATATACAAAGGAACTAATTTATATGCTGCTTCCAGCATCTGGCAATTTATTTATAGAGAGTGTGAAGTGAACTACAGGAAAAATCAATCCTTTGTGCGAAAAATGAAATACTAGATTTGAAATTGGAATTCAGTTTATGGCGAGAATGCTTTTGAATTTCCAATATATGGATGGATGCAAACTCATTTTATGAGTGAGAGCGTACGTAAAAATGCATCTTGAAATCAAGCAACAATCTATTACAGATGGTATGTACTACTTATCGATCTATGCATTGTTTGTAAGTTAATATCACAAAGGAATCAAAATTTTGTGTATTTGGACGTTATGTTCCAAAAATGCTACATCTATAAAAGTAAAACAGGCTGTGTCTTTGTTATTCATACAATGATACATTAGGCAGAATTAAAGTATTCCTGAATAATACAGTTTTTACAGCCATGTTGGTAGATTTTCGATTGTGATAGTTGCACATTGTACTTATTTGATAGAAACAGATTCTTTCTGCTTCATTAAGAACAGCGGTAAAGTTGCAAGATTATACTGTATTCCATAGCTTTTCCTAGACAATCCAGATTCTCTGCAAGAGTATCCAAAATGTTTTTCCTATAAGTTATTAATTGAATCTTAAACTACAAGTATTATATGACAATCATTAAACTTTATTCGTATAGTTAAGCTAATTATGTCATAATGGGGAATCACGTAACAGTAACACGCAGCCACAAAAGTCAGCACAAATGTCAGAAATGTTTGAACAAGAGAAATCTACAAAATAACAACAACAGAGAATTCAGCGTTTTTTATTTTGTGAAATTAACTTGCATAGTATGGGATCATCAGTTTAAAAGAAAAATGTAACGTCTTCCTGTACGACCAAGACTGAAAGACTGGAGTTGAAACAAAAGCGTATTCACAATGTCGCTACAAGTCACGACAGGTGCGGTCTTGCTTCAGTCAAATATTCTTTTGGATGAACCGGTACAGCGACTAGTGCTGATAAGCAAAGGCAAGGGCGATCCGACCACGGCATCGGCATACAGACCGATATGTATGCTGGACACGGCTGGAAAGCTACTAGAAAGACTGCTCAACTGGAGAGCTCGACTGGAGAGCAGCATAGACGACGCGGGAGGCCTGTCCGAGAGACAGCATGGCTTCAAGAAGGGACACTCCACCGTCGGCGCCGTAGCGCAGGTAGTGGAAACCTTCGAAGCCGCTCAACGGGGAAATCATTACTCGAGACCCCTGGTGATGCTCGTCACATTGGACGTAAGAAACGCCTTCAACTCGGCGAGATAGGACGTCATGTTGGACGCCTTGCAGAATACGTTCGACACGCCATCCTATTTACTTAGGATGATACGCAGCTACCTTAGCGACAGGAAGCTGGTCTACGACACCGCAGGCGGGTCGTGTACGAAGAAGATAACAGCGGAAGCGGCGCAGGGTTCCATACTCGGCCCCGACTTATGGAATGTGTCCTACGACGGGATCCTCCGAATGGAGCTGCCGCAAGATGCGTATCTGATAGGATACGCAGACGACGTAGCGGTAGTCATCCTAGCGCGTGACGAGGCGGATGCCCAGAGAAGGCTCAACCAGGTAATGAGAAGAGTCACTACATGGATGGACGAACACGGCCTGACCCTGGCAACGGAGAAGGCCGAGGTCGTTCTACTGACCAGGAGAAGAATCCCTAGGGAGATCGACATGACGGTGGATACGGAAGTCATAACCACTACAACTTCCGTGAAGTACCTCGGACTGCGGCTCGACAGCAAGATGACCTTCTGGCAACAGATTCAGTCGTCGAGCGATAAAGCCGCTAAGGTAACGACGATGCTGAGCCGACTAATGGCCAACGTAGGAGGACCGACGGCGAGTAAACGCCGGCTTCTAATGACCGTCACCCATTCCATACTGTTGTATGGAAGCGAGATCTGGGCTGACGCCTTACAGCAGGACAAGTACAGAAAGCGGATGGCTTCAGTACAGCGATGGGGAGCACTCAGAATCGTCAGCGCATACCGTACGGTTTCCGAACCGGCGGTGCTCGTGATCGCAGGAGTAACCCCGATAGACCTACTGGCTCAAGAAAAGAAGAGAGTCTACGAGACACGTCGAGACGTCGGTGCACGACAAGCAAGAGCGGACGCTAAAGCGCTCACACGACGATGTTGGCAAGAGCGCTGGCAGAACGACACGAGAGGACGGTGGACGGCCAGACTCATCCGCAACATCATGGAGTGGATGGACCGAGACCACGGCGAGGTAAATTACTACCTCACCCAGTTTTTCAGCGGACACGGGTATTTCAACGCATACCCATAACGAGCCCCACACACCGGGGACGGGTCCCGTCCCTGATGGTGCGTTTAGGCATTTTTCCTCACTTAAAACAAAAAAAAAAAGCTGTATAACTACAATAAAGTTGTAGTACGTGTGTATTACAAATAACAAGAGTTGTTTCAGCAAAACTTACAAGCTATAGTAATAGTTACACTTTTGTTCACGTACAAGTTTCTGTGTGAGATTTGTATGACATTATTTCAGGATGGAAATAAAATAACGGAGGAAAGTATTATACCGGGTATTCAAATTGAAGTCGGCACTATTGCTAACTTCGTTATTATTGATGCTACGATGTTGGTTAAATAACCAAAGTAGTAGAGTTTTTCTTCCGCTTACGATAGAAAAATTTAAAACACAATTGAACTTCGCGTTTTCGAGATATTAAAAAAAATAACATTTTTTTAAATGTCAAGTTCCTAAAATAACACTCGTAATCTTGACAGATACTATGTATTTTTTGTTTCTGTCCTAGTTATCTGTGATAAATTTAAAACTAATGGAATAAATGGACTTTGTTTACGCTCATAATAAAGGTAAAATTGAAGCAAAAGCTAAATTGCGTTTTTATTATTACTATTAGCAAGCGATTAAAAACTAAAATATGATTACCATCAAAGTACCAACGATTTTTTGTTCGCCTTAGATGATAGATGATAATAAAATGTTTCTTTTACTTGCCAATAATCGGACATTCATTGGCTGGCTCTACACGATATTCATATCAACTTGAACTGGTACATTTAAATGCTTGTAGTTCATTTATTTGTTAATTTTTGGGTGTCTATGTATTAATAGATTTTGTTTAAAATTAAATTATCATTTAAAATGTGCAAAAATATGCAGGGTATTCCATTTAAAAAAAATATTATTTTTTTAATATCTCGAAAACGCGAAGTCCAATTGTTTTTAAGTTTTACCATTGTAAGTGGAAGAAAAACGCTACTTTGGTCTTTAACCAACATCGTAGCATCAATAATAACGAAGTTAGCAATAGTGCCGACTTCAATTTGAACACCCGGTATATAGAATTTAAGGTATGAAATTGGAGTTTTGTTGCCTAAGTAACAAATAAAATAAATTTAAAACGAAAATATTTTTATCGATCAATTTGCATGGAGATATATAAATTAGGGGGAAAATTTCCTCCAAATTATAGTTATAAGGACCGATATTGAATACTTAAAATGTCATAAATTCTGAAAAGTTCACGGTTAATATTTAAGTGCAAAGCTTTAACGTCCCTATATCGGTACTAAGAAACCGTAATTTCCACAGTGGCATCTATAAATATTTAAAGATTAAAAGTCAATATTGCATTTCTAAAGCGTTTCCAAAACCGATGTTAATTCTATCCTTGCTCTATGCTGTTACTTCTATATATTACGTTTCCGTTTCGGTACAAAGCTACTTTTTAAATATACAATGTTATTTCATCATCACCATTTTAATTACTTCGTTATTGCGGAGGAGTCCGAACTACCCTTTCGATAATCCATCGCGTTAAATTTAAAACATTCGCCGCCTGCTCAGTGAATAGCGTTGGCGCTTGATATAGGTAACTCCTTTATTTTATAATGTCAGCATAAAACTGATGTACGAACATACGATTATTGTATCGCTAATTAAATTTTGTGTATGAATTACTTTGTTAATTCCAAATTAAGTAACATTCATGAGTTCGTATCTATAACTCTGGTAGTTGCCTGTGTATATGCAACTAATAATATAAATGCAATTTGTACACCAGATGTAATTTGTGTAAGTAATTAGTAGAGTTTAAAAATATTGTCAATGGAAGGACTTTTTTGTAGAAAATTTCATACATATCCCAACATAATTAGAATTTAATCTTGCATTGCCTTGTACTTGTAAGGTATTTTATTTTGCATCTTTGATAATTCAATTTACTGTTCATCATTAATAAATTTTCTAGGGCTTCCGTTTCAATTAAGGTTGTTTAAGAGTAAAGAATGCAATATACAAGCAAACAGGTACAATACTATGATAAATACCCTATAAATATAAAATAAAACCTAGTATCAAACTAACAGAAAAATTTTATAAGCAATTATGTCAGGCAGATATTCAAATTAGCATTAAGAACACTAGAATATTCGGTGTTCTGATGCAACAAGATTATATATGTCACGAGTTCTGATGGTAATGTTTTATATTATGCTAACTGAAATTTCGTATAATATTTATGATGTAACAAATAATAATTCTGCTACAGAATTCCATCTTCTTTTATTGACATGAAGGTATACCTACAGTTAATAAACCTAACTGATTCAAACTGATAGGTTACTGACTTTAAAATCGTGTAATATATGAAATACCAAGTATCAATTAGAATACGGTTTAATTCACAGCGTCCGGGTAAAATAAAATTAGTACATCAAATGCAATTACAGTTGCTATGGAGTTGCACTTTATTGTAATATCTAGTGCTAGTAGATTCACAAAATTTATTGAGGAGGAATTTGTAATTTAATATGAATTATTGGTTTGTTTTGTGAGAAATTCTATGAAGAAGTTGGTTGCCGGTTAAAAAAATAAATAAAAATAAATTATTATAAAGAGGTAGGGTTTCCAAACCGAGCCATAGCTAAGAAAATAGGACGATCCCATCATACATCCCTCAATACATAGCCGCAGTATGCTTAATGCGTTTAAGGATTATATTTATGAGCCGATGCAGTCACTCAGTATACATATATCATACTAAATGTTCTGTGATATTACCGGGTGTTTCAGTTGTTTCTGTATTTTGTATTGTTAATGTCTGTGTAGGTATTTTTATTTGTATTGTAAGATTAGCATTTTCTGACCTATCCAATGTCTATATAATTAGCTGGATAAAAAATATGATTAGCTCAACTAAATTAAATACAACCCTCGGAGACATCACTCTATTAATATTTATTCTCGTTGTTAAAGGTTAAACCACAACGTAAGTTTTTATATATGCATAGCCATTATGCGGTGAATATTTAACGCAAGTTTTATTACAAGTGGAAAGCGCCAAAGGGTAAATATTCTGGTAACTTGAATAAGAATGACTACGTAACGTTTCTCCCATGAAATATAAGCGAAGAAACGTGCAAATGAGCTTATATGCGCATTAAACGGCCGTGTATGTTCAAATTCCATGTAAATGCCGTACGTTCCAGCGTTATCTTTTTGGTAATGTGCGAGACAAGAATCGATATTCGCCCTAATTTCAGGATATAGCTTTGACAAAATCAACGCGCACACGGGAACTGCCTAACGGGATTGTTTAACGAACTGATATGCCTATGTAAGCTTTGTACAGTTTCCATTACAAACACTATGTTCAGTTCTTGTAATGGAAAGGACATTGAACGTAATGTCAGCTATAACAGAAAGTGTGTAGTTTTATGAACTAAATGTAACTTATTTCTTCAAGCATTGATTTCTGTTGGTGTGCAACAGGTTAACCTAGGTAGGTAAATAAATTCACAGTATCATTATTGATTATTTATTTATATCAGACATCGAGCATAAACTTTCTAATGGGGTCCGCTTTCTTATTTTAAGTTTCAGATGTCATGCAATTATGTTTGATTTGGTATTCATAATTCTAATTATGTGCTCCATGTTATCAGTAATATGAATAATTTTTCGACAATCTCATCTGATGGATATGATGAATTTCAAGTTCACCGCTGCAACTACACATTTGGATACATCTGAGATACCAAGCACATACAGTGAAATCCGTTTAAGACGAAACTGACGGGACCGACAAATTTTTTCATGCTAAAAGATGTTTCTGTTAAAGGATATTACGAAAAGTACATATACATATATGTATATGTATATGTAGGTACTCAACAACATTACGTTTAATACATTTTATTTACATAAATATGTATACATGCCTTTAATAAAAATCAATAAAACAAAAATATTAACAACAACTTAATGAAATTCAATACAAAATTTGCAATTAAAAAAAGAACAAATAAAACGTTTATAACTTTTTTGAAAAATAATCTGATATATTTTTTGTATTGTGCTTTTTAAATAAACAACATTGTCTCATTCGCTTTGATTTCAAACACCTTTTTATTCTCGCCGACGCGGCAGTTTCTTTTAGTATTTTGTTCATTCCGAGAAGCGATATCTTTTCCATTTTTGTTTCGTGTTAGGAGAAAAAAATGTATGCAAATACATTATACTTTTTCGGGACTTCTTTATTGTTTCGTGTTAACCGATATTTCTCCTTAAGTGTTTTCGTATTAAACAGATTTCACTGTATCTTTAATAATATTGACGATCATTAGCTAATGTTAAGTGTTTTATTATGTTAGTTCCCAGTAGTGTTCTACATCTTCTTTCATAATATTCAAACCAAAACCAAACCAAAACTAGCAAACAATTTTATCAATAATAACTAAACATGGTATATTCGGTTAACATACTAGCAGCGTACGCATTCAATTTTATATTAAATTTAAATTATAAGAAACAAAAGTGAGTTCAAGGTTGCTATCAAACGTACGGCTGGCTGGCAGATTGCAAACCCGATAATGCTCAAAATATCTCCCGCAAGGTATGTGTGGCGAGGCCATCAGCTTGGGGAGCTCCCCATTCATCTTCCAAGCCGAAATAATTGCGATTCAGACCTGCAGGCATTTTAAATTGCAGGTTAATGGAGTGGTAGAAATTTTGTCTGACAGCCAGGCTGCCCTAACAGTACTACAGGCTGTCAGAATTGATTCCACGATGGTATTTGACTGCCATAGAATGCTCGCAAAACTGACACATAAAAACATCACAGGACCACCCCAAGATGGGTGCCAAGCCACTCTGGAATCAGAGACAATGAAATGGCTGACTAGCTAGCAAGATGTGCCAGCGAACGAACAATCACACGTCCAGAACCGATGTGTGAGAGTTCTTATGACAGCATCAAAATCTTTGTCAGATCCGAACTCGTTGCTAGGCACTGCTCATACTAGAATGCACTTACCGGCGTGGGACACTGTAAAACTCTTGGGATCCGCCCATATGAGCATATAGAGGGTGAGGTTACTTATGAGGTTCTTAACCGGTCACTGCGGACTGAATAAACACATGCATCGTATGGCCATAGTAAATTCTCCCCTGTGCAGAAGCTGTGGGAGTGCGGAGGAAACTCCAGTTCTTGCTGACTGCTCAAGAGTGGCCGGGGAGGGGCAGAGATACTTTGGGGTCGATCGATTAGACGATCCCGGAGTAAGTCAACTAACTTTTTTGTCCGGGTGCAACCTGGCAGAGAAGACTAAAACGGCATGGGGGCACAACAGCTCTACCTTTCGGCCGAGCTTGCTTTTTGGGGTGCAATCGCCCGTGCAATCGTAAAAAAATGTATTACAAATATGCCATGTTTAATAATAAATAATAAGAAGATTAGTGAAATATTGAAAGTTATAATTAGTCTACATAGGAAGGGCACATTGATTGATTAGTAATAGTATTAACTAAACATTGAAGTAAGAATTCTGTGAAATTAATCTAGCCAAGCTTATTTTGTAGATTTATGTACATAAAAACAATTAGTAGAAACCCGAACATGAGCTAAAATTTCTAAAGAACTATTGTACCACACTCAATTAATCTTCTAGTTTAACAAAGCTTTTACATTTTTTACTATCACTTTTTATGTTTGTATATTTAACAATATGAACTGTCGAGTTAGAGATTATTCACTTGGATTTCCTTCGTCCTATTTTGGATTAATCTAGTTAACTGAACAATATAGTTGGCAGAAATGAAATATTTCCATCGCGACATATTTTTCTCACTATTACATTAGTGCGTGGGGTAATTCGTAAGCATTAAACCAAGAAGCTTAATAAAACCTACACAGTTCGGAACTCCTATCCTCTTGAATTAATTTCATAGAAGTTCTGAAGTTATGTGAGCCGCTAATAATAGAGTTGTATTTATTGCGTTGGACTTACAGTGTGGTAATAAAGTTGCTTTGTTAAGTAGAGGAGATAGGGGACGTACTACCTGTTCTTGCTACATAAAGGGAAAACTGTTTTATAGTAGTTAAGCATTTACATATTATTGAGTTTAAAATTGCTGCATTTCAATGCCACGTCTTTGTTGTTCGTAGCAAATGTTCTCATTAGCTCATTGCTCGCAGCACCGTCTCACGTACTTTGCAGTCTATTGAAAGTTATTTATCTTTGCAAGTGACCCTCCTGTTTCCTAGGAAAGACCTTCCAAACAAACGAAGTACTTAATTTGCATCTGTCTCCGTTAAATTTAATTCGGGAAATCGGTTATCAATAAACTTAATCCTTATATCACACCACTTTTATTTTTTCTTGTATGGAAATATATTATCCATCTGTTGTTAAGGTTTCGTATGCATTATAGTACTATACATCCACTACGTAATACTGAAAGGACTTCTTTTGTTTGCAAGTTTAAACTTCATATAGTTCCCCTGTGTAAGAACCCATTTATATTATGACTGGGTCGTTTTATATTCCTGTAGCCGAAGTTATTTGTCGAGGACTGACAGAATTCATTTGTGTTTGAAACAAGATATATGGCAGTAACCTCTATAAATAAACGCAATTGTAACCTAAGCAAACTCAATGAATTAAAACAAAACAAATTAAACAGAAAGAAAAAAAAACTACTCAAAAGCAATTTAATGTAAAAAATATTGCAATATATTTCAATGAGCTCAGTATTTTTTATTTAGTTTATATTAATAATAATGCTCATAGAATAGCCTAAGAAAGGGAACCATGAAGCCACGTCGTACCGTCCCATTTGTATTTTGAATTCCTTAGGCAAGCTACTAGAATAGCTTCTACTCGTTCGTTTAAAGCTTGAGATTGATGCATGCGGGGGTCTATCAGAAGAATAGCACGGTTTTAGGGAAGGGAGATCCACCATTACAGCCCTAAACAGAGTGAAGTAAATATTGGAGGTAATACGACAACGTTCGTACAGTGCCAAGAAGTTATGTGCCCTAATCACCGTGGATGTGCAAAATGCCTTCAATTCAGCGCCATGGAACGGCATACTTGGAGAACTGAGAAGAAGGGACGTACCTCCCTATCTCTGTAATATGATAGCGGACTACTTCCATCACAGAATGTTGCACATCGTAGAAAGCAGTACACTGCAGACAACCTGTGGTGTCCCATGGGACCCACTTTATGAAACATCTATTATGATGACATATTACGGATACCAATGCCACCAGGAGTTACCCTAATTGGTTATGCAGACGACGTAGGGGTCATCGTAACCGGAAACACCGCAGAGATGCTGGAGATGGTGTCACAGCACGCGCTGCACAACATCACGGAATTCCAGGGGACTCAGGCTCGCGCCACATAAGACAGAGGCTGTACTTCTTATTGGAGGAAGAGGAAGGAATAGGAGCATTAGCATCCGCGTGGGAGAAAATGTGGTGCACTTGCGGGAATTCTTAAGGTACCTCGGGGTGTACTTTGATAGGGACATGAAAATGGGCAGCCATGTCAGAATAACAGCTGAGACTGCTAGCAAGGCTCTAGCAAGCATGCGTAAACTTATGCCAAGAACGTATGGCCTCAGGGAACGGAGCAAAGCGATGTACGCGTTCGTTGTTGCAGCCATAATGATTTACGCCGCGCCAATATGGCTGAGCGCCATGGAGAAACACATTCATAGGCAGAAGTTTCTGAGCATCCAGAGAAAAGCCGCTCTAATGATTGCCAGAGCGTACAGAACTGTGTAGCTATCCTCGTTTTAGCAAGAACCCCACCTATAGTCTTAGTAGCCAGAGGCCAGGCCAACATCCTCCAAGGAAAAAGCAGAAAGGAGTTAGTTAAGAAGCAGATCCTCGATGAATGGAAATACTCTGGGAAGAGGAAGACGGAGTCGTCGAATGGATCAAGAGGCTAATCCCTGACCTAAGACCCTTGTATCTTAGAATGCACGGCGACATAGACTACAACCTACCGCAAATCTTGTCCAGACATGGATGCTTCAACGCGTATCTCAACCGTTTCAAGCTACTTGAGACGAACCTGTGTCCTTACGGCGGAGACCTGGATTCGGCAGAGCATACTTTCTTTATATGTCGCCGGTGAAATACCGTACGGCAAGATGTCGTACAAGAGACGGGCGAGTTAACAGCAGAAAATATAGCGGAAAAGATGCTAGCGTCAAGCGAGAACTGGCAACAAATAGATCGCCTAGCCAGGAGTATATTGACTAAAAAACCAAACGAAGAATGCGACGTAACCAACATGGAGTAATTGCCTTGCTAACATCTAACGACCAGCTGCCTGAAGTAATGCCACCACAGTTCCGGGCAGCATGCTGTGAGGTCTGAGAGGGTTTTTAGCCGGTAAAAATTCAGCACTATCTGTGACCCAGGCCGCAGATGTCTTTCGAAGATTATTGAAAGTTATGTAATAAAAGAATTTAAGTGGATACAGTTTTTACTTAACTGTTACTGCCACATTGGATCCTATTTTCTTCCTATATTTTTTTCTAGTTTGATCGATATACATACAACACATTTTGAATCATGCAACTCTTGGTAATTACATAAGTATATAGAAAGTTAATAAAAATTAGCTTCCATTATTTACATACGAATCACCTCACACAATATTAGCTTCATTCAACACTCACTGCGCGACCAAATTTTCTCCGGGAGACAACTTTATTCCATTGTTTAGTGCAGTATAGTGCGGTTTGTATGCTATAAAACAATGAAATGAATATTTTCCAATAAAGTGTCGCACAGTACTGTGTAGTGTTGCGCCGATTTGATGCGGTGTGACTTTGAGTAGTAGCATCACAATGAATGAAGATAAACAAGCTATTTCACCATTTTACGGATTTTTTTATTCGCAAAAGTGTTGATAATCGCAAATAGTTTATTTCTTATTTGGTCGAAAATTACCAAGTTTTGAATCATTATGGTAGAAAGAAATACTTGTAAATGATTGTTTGAACCAACATTTTTGGAATACATAAGTTACACAGTTTAACCTGGCCGTCAAGTTGAAAAGCAATCAACCATTCTACAATTTGTGAATTAGAGCGAAGAAGAACATAAATTCAACTGCCCACTATACAATCAACGTCTCCATTTCAACTAGAAAGCTTTTAAATGTTTTACAATATGGTGGCAGCCGCTTTTTCTCCGCTTATGTCAAATGCAAACAAGCACTGTTGCAAAATCGCCCAATCGCTGCCGTATCCTTTCACACACACCTTTCATACACCCAATTTCATACACAATTAAAACAACATTAGTTTGTGAAGTAGTTATCCATACCATGCAATATGTAATTGCGGTTAAAGCACAGACCAAAATCTAGGATACACAAGGTTCGAACGCAGAATAATATTTACACAGAGATCGCATTATGTTAGCCAACATTGAACCGCTTAATTACACAAAGGTATCCGTTTACAAGATATCGACACACCGCGTCATTTCTGCATTAAATAACAGCTATTTAATCAGCTAGCGTAAACAAGTTATGGGTCGCTAACGTACAAAATGCGGTTATCCTCTCCTTTGCATTGATCGCATTTGTAATGTAGCTTCAACGAGCAACTAGTGAAATTCTTGTCGGCGTGACTGGTTGCATTGCCCTAGATACTCATATATTGAGTATTTCTAACGTGCTGTTCATTATTCGACTTTGTAACCGTAGATTTCTAGCAGGATCTCCGGTTTGTCAACGGAAAACGAAGACATCGGTTTTCATTTCCGCTTGTAGATGTGAGAAATTGACCGCATACATCCTTTACCCTCTCCTGCTGTGATGTTATGTCTAGGGAATCTGACTTTTCAGGGCTGACTCGTGCAGCAGAGCTAGGAATTATTTCCTTCCTTATTTGAGACTTCTAAATCTTTCTGAATTCTAAATTTTTATGTTACTGACTCAACTGTCGAAGAAGGGAAATATTGTAAAGTTAAATATACAAGCTGTCAAGAAACAATCTTTATCGAGCATAAGTTTATAATAGTCCTTTTAAACTTACGTGTGCTAGTCAACAAACGTGAACAAATTAATTATTTTGGAATATTACTTAGAATTGCCGAACAATTTCTTTTCTCGTCTATATCAAACGCATACGACCATATTGGACGATTTTTTTACACTGACTAATGCAGCAAATGTAAGCAAGCATTACATAGTTTCGAACAGCTATGTTTAAATAATTGCAAAGCATCCGATCCATTCACTTCGTTATAATAGTATAATATGTGTACAATTAAGAAATTAAAAAAACAAAATAAAGTAAAATAAAAGCACTATAAAATACAAATTCCACAAACTTAACCAGTTGCCACTGTGGTGCCACCTAGAGTACTTTGGAGATCCTAGAGAACCAATGTAACTCGACGTGTAGACCACGCTAGTGGCGAAAAGCGTGGAAGCCCTCATAATAGGGATTCGAACCTTCGGTTCTATACATATGTGCTAACTACCGGACTAATACGTTTCTATGCAATTCCAGAAAACACAATAGCAGCGATTGTACTGAGTAATCAATTATTTATTCTAAAACTGACGTTCTACTTGAAATAGCTGATCTCTGTTGAATTCTGTCAAATATATGTATATTTCAGAACAAAAGAATTATAAAATTTATTTCATATAAAGTTTATAGAAATACTTACTAGTTGTCATAAAGATTTTTCATAATATTTTGTTATAGTTGAGGGTTCTAATCAGTTATTTCATATCATATGTTCTCACTTAAAAAGTAAACTTAAAAGTTTGTTTTCTAAAGACATCAAGCAAAGGAGGCATCAGATAATCATTTATTATTACTTTGAATGAATCCTTGGTTGTCAAATTTTCAACAAATTTCAACAAATTAGAGTTAAAACAGACTGCTGCTAATTGTGTTATCACAAGAATATTATTTTCATAAAAACAACATTGTTTTGATGTAAGAATATAATGTATTTGTAAGACTTCCGTATGTTTCTGTATTCTTTCAGAAAAAGTGTTATTTCTAGGTTATGTTTCCATATAACACTAGCTACTAAATTGCTTGCTAAATTTAAAAATGCACGAAAACGCTCAGTAGAAAAAAGTATGAGAAAAAATGCAACCTAATACATAAAGAAAATGTGTTTGAATCGATCAATTATTTAAATTTATTTTCTAATGAATTTTTCTCTGTCATTTAACACTTTCTGTAAGAAAGGTACTAAAATGGAATTGTTAGAAAATGCAAAAAATAAAGTTATTCCAGATGGAATTGACTTATTCCAAACCTTAAATTATTTTAATTTGCTCTCGGAAAAATATCTATCGTCAAACTTAATAGTTTATCTGCATATCTGACAGATCTAGCAAAAGCCGCCAACGTGTACCAACTAGGTTCTTCACAGATTTTTTATCTAACTCATTCCAAAGCAACCCAGATGGATGAACAAGAACGCGTCAATTACTGGCAAACATTTTAAGTTCAGGTTCTTCGGTCCATATCAGTTTCAACCTATCGATGTTTAAAAGTTGATGGTCTTCAGTGTATTGCAACTGTTTGCTTTACTATATTGTCAAAGCTTTTTTATTGTAGTAAGTGAGCCTATGGGTTCCCAGAGATTTCTCTAACATCTGTTTGAATATGTAAGGTCCTCAGGAGTCAGTTTCTCTTACGTATTTGTAGTGTATCGTAAAGCTTCACAATGCCTTCTTTACTGCCTAGTACTCGTATAGTGTCAGTACTTAGTAAAACCTGGGATGCTAATATTAACTTTTTGCAATTTATCGTAATAAACTACTTTATGTTATTATAACACCACACATAAAAAGGTAGATGCTTAATTTGAATGTAAATGCATCATTTTGAACATGATAATTTGAAGCGTGAATAAGCTTCTGATTCGGCATGAATGGGACATATTGTTTTGAGATTACGTCAGTTTTTAAATACAGAAACGTTTTTAAATATTAACTATGGAAGTTTTGAAAAAATAAATTATTTGTCTCATAACTTAATATTTTGAAATTTATAGAGATTATGAAAGACTTGTTTTTGATTCTGGAAAGAAACAAGAGAAATCATTAGTTTTATAGCAATATTTCGGCTAGATTTTATATTTTCCTAAACCAATATTAGTTAGTTAATTACAATATATAGAATGATATTGTATTTTAAACAAAATTCTGTTGAACCGCTTTTGACAAAAAAACGGTCACGACTTGTACTATACGTAAAACGTACTTCTACTGTATGCCGTAGGACACCAACTTAATTATTGATTGGGCGTTCTCAAATTCAGGTGCATTTGAGGGACGCATAATCTGCTGAAATTTATTCAAATGGAAGAAAACTTGAGAATCGCGAGAGCAAGGAAACTCGTATAATTTATTGATCAATCGCTGCCTATTTATTACTCTAAGTAACCTGCTTAATTTAACCTGATAGAACGTTACTTAATATAGATTAAGATCAATTTGTCTAATTTCCGCAAACCGGCGCATCCACCAAAATTAATTTTAGTAACTTTGGCATAATTCTTAGATATTTATTGATAAACCCAGATCAGTTTTTCATCGTTAAAATACTCGGCAAAAGAAGATATACTGAAAACATATTTGCCATTTGACTTTTGTTACTACTTAATTTATTTAATTGTAGGATTGCTTTTCCCATTACATTGTATATGAAATATCTTCTTATATCTTCTTATATACATATAGCTACGTTTCTAACTTGGGAGGTTGTTTCCCATTTCGGTATAATATAAACTTTTCTATAAAAGCTATATTTAACGGTTGTAGTTTTAATGTGTGGGCAAAAGCGTTTTTTGTTGAGTTGTATTTATTTATCAAAATCTCATTCTGTTCCTTTAACTGCATATTGCTAAGTGTAGTGTAATTCACCCCTCCTTTGTGGTGTGAGTTGAATTAAATTTATGTCACTAAACGAAAGAGTATGATTTGATATTCCAAATCCAAAATTTAAATTGATTATCTGCAATCGTTTCAAAGTTATGAATTTTTTACTCTTTAATTTTCGGAGAAACAATCTATGGCAGACAAATGATCTGCATATTTGCAATTGCTTTGCGTGTATTATGTACTGCAACCGAACTTCTTCCGTGGCACTAAAGACTATCTAAAATCTTATGTAACTTACAATGCCTGGTGACCACATGTGGATCATTTCTTTGTTACCGAGAATTTAAATTTAAATAATGATACCTCCTAGAAAACGATATATCTATTCAGTCGGTAAGAGTTTCATGAAGAAGGAATTGTTTGCTGCAAACTGATCTGAACTTAAAGTATCGGTCTAATGTGCAGTGACGCTGTTATAAAATAACTATGTATGTATATTATTGCGTGAAGATTTCCAACAATGTCTAATCGATCGCCTTTATTTATGGTTTTTCAAACTAGTTCCCTGTTTCGGTGAGTTTGTGAAAAGAATTGATGTTTAAAAATAAAGTGTATTTTTTACTGGATATGTTGTGTATAATATGAAAATATATATATATTATATTATTATTAATATATTAAATTTGAGAGTATGCCTCTTGTTTATTTTAGTTGCTTGTAAAAAAATACGTGCTTTCAAAAAGTACCTCGTAGAAAATGTGAACATTAATATATGTCGAGATTAAGTTATACGAATCCTCTATCATGTCCTCCAAAAGAATTAGCAGTCACTATGACAGCTTTTGGCAAAAAATATGATCCGATAACGGTTATCTATAAAGAGAGCAGGTATATTAAAATTTCCACCTTCTTGGAAGGTCTCTTTAGGTAGAACGACAAAGAAGGCGTAAGTGGGAGGGCGCCCATCAACCCTGTTTTTATTGCAAAACATTTTTCATTTTCTTTTCTGCGTGCGAAAATCGTATGTTCCATTATTTGTTCTTCTCTGTTGACTTTTTAATAAGACATGGTGTCAATTTAATATAGAGATGTGTTTTTGTGTGATTTTAGGGAGTTCGACGAAAATACCTCGTTTTAAAGAAAAATACGACGGAAATTCATGTAATGAAAAAAAACTAATACATGCTTCGTATATAATGTAGGGATGATTGTTATCAAGAGTTTTGCATAATATGTTCAACGTTCGCACCTTTCTTTGAATTTACATTTAGTACTAACTATTACGTGGAATATTTCTTTTTGAGAAAATTAAAGCACATATGCCGACATACTAAAATAATAATACTAATTTGTATTTGGCATTATGAAAAAGAAATAAATTAATTAATTTGCGTGATGTATAAAGTTTCGTGTTTACTATTTTTTTCTATTCGGGGTTCCATACTAGTAATCACGGGCATCTATTAAACAAATATTCACGTCAAAATAGGGCAGTTATATCCTTAAAGACCTGTAGAAACTTTGATCTGTGATACGTAGCTGTTTATATTTAATGACTACTATGACTGCTTCCGGGATTTAACCATGTCACAGTAGTGTAGATATATACAACACAAAATAAGCAAACAATAATTAATTTTGGAGTATGGAAAATAATTGCTGTTTCGACTTACAAGTCGAAATATATGTATATAGGATTAAAAGAAAAAACAAAATAAAACAGTCGACGATTTACGATTACGATTTATTTTGCTTTTTGTCTTTAATGTATTTTTATGTTGTACATATTAGACTCGCAGCCTTTAATATTACGTATTTTATCACGTCTGCATACATCATCAACGATCAGAAAACAAAATACAATCTTATGAAATTAAATGAGCATATTTCAGATATTTAATGTGGCCAGTAGTGGACATTTACTGCACGAAATTATAAAGATACAAATGTTGCATAGGAGAAATATTAAGAATGCATATGCAATATTTGTTTTCATAAGTATAAGAACTCCCGTAGGAGGACCTGTAATTTTTAAAATCTTCGTTAAAAAGTAAATTTTTCTTCAGATAAAGTATATGTACACTCGGTTGATTTAGAATCGACTCAAACTGCCATAAAACCCGATAAAAGTATGCTTTATTGCGGTACCCGAATGCAATGCAGTAATAGTATGGTCAACTGTATGTAAATTACTATTTATATGTATATACAATATATTCTTCTATTAAATCCAGTTTCATATGCAAGGGATCATTTATAAATTCCTAAACCGATAACTTCTTAATGCGATCTTAACATACAGTCGCGGCCAAATGTTATATAGGCATATTTTTTCGCTAGTTTACTGATACAACCTACATAAATAGAACTAATAAAAAGGCATTGCTGTTTGTTATAGTATTTTATTATAATTATATATTATTATATTATATTATTATAATTCTTAATGACTTTCGAATATATTTACTTTATTAGGGTGCCTATAACAATTGGCCACAGCTGTATAGTTAAATCGCTATCGCATACAATTTCACAATATTTCTAAGTATTTATGTAATTAAGAAATTACATGAGTAAGAATATGTATGGGGGCAAGATACAGCGTTAGTAAAAAGTCCCGGAACGGTCGAATAACTTTGTTATTTGAAAATTATGATTTCTGAAATTTTGTATGGGGGTATAGTTAATATAGTTAAATGCATTTTATGCAATACAGCTTATATTTTTTTCACTTCCGGTTTAATCGGCAATACGTCCAACTTTTTTTTTTTAACGGAACGCCCAGATTTTTTTAACACTTTTGAATGCAAAATAAAAAGCTACATTCAGGAAGTATTAAGATGTTTATTTTTATTCACAAGAAAACAGTTAAAAAATTAAAAAAGTGTCCTAATACAGAAAAATCAAAATACCTGTCTATTCAGGTTGCGATTACAATAAGTGTTCAAAATGCTCTCCATTTACAATTTGATAAAAATGTAAACGGTCAGTAAAATTTCTTATTGAATTTTGTATTTGTTCTGGAGTGATGCGATTGGCTTCTTGAACTATTCTCTCTTCCAATTGTTCAAGATTATGGGGACGATTTTTGTACACTTGACATTTCAAGTGACCCCAAAAGAAAAAATCTAATGGCGGGTGATCTGGCGAACGTGCTGGCCATTCGATTGCTCCTCTACGTCCGATCCAACGTTCCGGAAAAATTTCATCCAAATAATCGCGGACATTATGGGCAAAATGGCAGGGAGCTCCATCTTGTTGAAACCAAAAATGTGCATTAGGGTGATCACCTATGTTTGCATTTGGAAAGAGGGCCGCACGTGCTGGAACAACCTCATTTCGCAATAAATTTTAGTAGACATTGCCAGTTAAATTTACTCTTATAAAAAATGGTCCTATGATGTTGTTTCCAACAAGACCAGCCCAGACATTCACCTTTTGAGGACGCTGAGGACTTCTTCAATCCAATGCGGTAGCGACAATTATGTCTGTTCACAGTGGAGACAAAACGTTGCTTCAAAAATCCAATGCTGGATTTTTGTTTCGCAAAAATATAGTCTACGATCTGGATATCTTCAGTTTACTCATGACAATTTTATGTCTTCTTGCTTTTAAGAATCACAGATTTTTGAGAGATGCCGTTGAGACTTCCACTGTAAACATTCAAACTAGTTTCTTCATCTGTTGCTGTTAATGGACTCATCTGAAAAAAAACTTTTGAATTGATATGATCTAATGTGAAAAAACATTAAACAAAATACGAACTCTTCAAGAAAACTTGACTCACCATACCCACGATCAATTCGTTCTGATTCATTGTTTCGTGTCAAAAAATAAGTAGTCTTAAAACGATCTGGATCATCTTTTTCAAAGTTTGTTTTTTCTGTACTCATGAACATCTTAATACTTCTTGAATGGATACATTTTATAGTTGGACTTTCATTCTTGCTGATTTAAGAATCTTTTCATGAGCAGATTTTTACATATACTTTAGAGAATGATCTCATGAATTTGACCAACTAATTCTGTGTATTAATTTGTTGTTTGGACATTATTTGAAATAAATTATTATCTGTGACTGATTTTCTTCCAAACAAACTTCAGATAAGTTTCTGTCTATCTACTTTGATAAATAATTTTTCAGTTCTAAAATTGATTTGTAAACAGTTAAGTTTCTTCATCTGTTGCTGTTAATGGACATAATTATTTTATTTGCGTTTATATGTCATTAATGGTAATGGGTGTTGGTAAACGCTATACTACGTAATAATGCAGATATTAAAAGTATCTTCTAGGTAAATCCTCAACCTGACGAAAGACTTCAAACTTTTAATTAAATTGTTCAGTGCATACCTCACAAGAGAATTAACTTGATATTAAAAATGTATTCAAAGTAATGTGACGATCAGATAGATTAGTGAAAAACGGATAAACAGTAAATATGAAACAAAATACGAACCTCTTCTGAAACTTGAAAAAACGTTGAAAAATGGATATTGATATTGTACAGCACCGTACCCACCAGTCATTATTAAATCCGCCACTTACAATTAATATCTCAATTCGTTCTGATTCAGTGTTCAAGAAAAATTTTAATACATGGACGATGAACAAATTTTCAAAAATATTTAAAATAAAATCATATGATGTCAATGTCTAAAATAAGTAAAATTTATTTGTTCAGTTAACGATGCAAATTTTCTTAAAATTTAAATTTAATTTGTTGTAAAACGCTTTATTAAAATTTGTTTATTTTTCAAATTAATATAGTCTTTGTGACGGCAAAATATAAGATCGATTTTGACAAAGTTTTTTGTTAGATTCAAATGTGATATATTAAACAAAATGATCAACTTTTTATAAATGATTTTATATTTTATCAAGAATGGTACGTTGTTTTTTAAGACAATTAAAACTGTATTAGGACACTTTTTTGGGAATTTTTTAACTGTTTTCTTTTGAATTCGAAAAAATAAACATCTTAATACTTGTTGTTTGCTTTTTAATATAAATATGTTAGACATTGACAATGTTAATGTTTTTTTTATGAAATTTAGACACATTTGCATTCAAAAGTATTAAAGAAATCTGTGGCGTTCCATTGTTTAAAAAAACCATGTTGGACGTTTTCGATTGCCGATTAAACCTTGGTTTTATGTAAGTGAAAAAAATATAAAAACTACTTTTTGTATTGCATTCAAAATGCATTTATATGATAACAATGATTTCGATACGAGACGCAGCTTTTAAGAAAGCAAAAGGCTAATGCATCAAATTTCAAACAATTACGAAATCAACAGCGGCCAATTTTCAAATAACAAAACTTTGTTATTCGAAGAAAACCAGTTCCGGGCAAATCTGAGATAAATAATTACTTTATCAATTCAGTTAATGATGATGACATAAAAAGTCTGTTTAATCGTTATTATCAATCTTAGAGAATGAATGTTGATTAAAATCATTAATGGAATTAAATCTAATGATGGTGTTGACAACAAAATGATCCTTCCAGAATCGTTCCAACTAATAATTAAAATGCCTTTACCGTTTTTTCAAACTTTTCCGTTGTATTAATTTGTTTTCGAAAATATTAGTTTGATCCCAGCTGCGTCAACATTTGATAGTTTACCTTCTTTATTATTTGAAATAAATTATTATCTGTTGACTGTGTGTTTTGTTATTAATTCTAGAATAAAATCAGTGTTTTTAACGAAACAAACTTCAGATGAACATTAGATTTCTGTCTTTGTCTATTTTTTGTTACCCTGATAAATAATTTTTCTTATAGTTCTAAAATTGATTTGGGAGAGCAATTACAAAAGACTATTATTAAATTCAGTTAAAGTAGGGATAAGAAGAAATAACAACTTTTGTCCATTATTTTATTTGCGTTATGACGCTGTTTTTGCCATGTCATTAATGGTAATGGGTGTTGGTAAAAATGGAGTATCGGCTAAGTATCATATGGCGTAATAATGCAGATATCTAAAAGCTATCGTACAGATAAAATATTAATGAATAAACATATTTCTGCAACGATCTTCCCATTCATTTCAAACATGTATTACTCCATTAGGTAGATATTTTACTTTTTTTTTTCTGTTCATAAATATTATTATAGTTGCAAATTGAAAATCAGTTACTGGTTATTACTACAAATTTAATCAAATCTATTGTAATGTAAATTATATAAAAAGTATGCACTTAAATGTTGAAAGTTTCTGTGTGCGACGTCAGGTAAACGTCGCTTGTTGGGTGAGTCGGTTTGAAATCAACCGAGTGTACCTGCTTGGGCAGACATCTTTTGCAGTATGGATACTGACTTCCATTCATTGGAAAATATTTGTAATTGTGAAAAGTTGTAATATGCAGACAGAAGACTCCTGTTGAGGTTTACGCTTAAGAACATATGACCCTCTCAACCATTCTATTTTGGTGTCGTAAACGTATAAATTTGCAAAACTGTATTTTACTAAACATTGTTGAAAACACAATTGCAATATATCAACATCCGCATGTTACAATGAAGCAGGTAAACCTAATTCAAAGCAACTGGATTGACGATAGCCACACGTCGTAACACACAGTGCATAAAGGAAACGTTTGTAGTTCTATCCTGACACACAGACACGTGTTTCGAACTTATTTGTTCTCATCAGTGTGTGATACAAGAGTATGAACTGACAAACGAATTCCCACATACCCGTTATATCAAGAAATTACTCGACAGAAACTCAGAAGATAAACTCCCTGACCTCTATCGGGCGATAACCAGACTCAACAGGGCAGATCACCGTCGCCGCACTGCAAGCAGTTGCTTTGAATTAGGTTTACCTGCTTCATTGTAACATGCTGATGTAGTTTACCAAATCTCCAGCAGAGGGATGTGTACGTTTCACACTTTTGTGTTCTGTTTGATATCAACATCCATCTAGATTTAACGTTGTACTTTGAAAATGCGACATGACCATAATTATCTCCTGCTACCCAGTAAATGAAAGTAAATAGACAAACAAAAACTCTAAGAAAACGAGAAAATAAATAAACGACGACAATAAGCACAAAAACTCCATTTGATGATTTTTTTAAATAAACACCTGCGTGCGTACAAATATTTCAAAAAAACAAACAAGCTGTAATGATACTAAATAATAATTTACATTGCATATATGTGTGTGAAATATATTGTACTGTCAATCACGACAGAAATGAAATAAAGTGTTTTTACACAAATATAATAATAAATATTGCACCAAAAATGTCCTAAATCCCACCCTCTCTCTTATTTTAAAATTAACTTGTATGTGTATGTAATAGTATATATATGTGTCATAAAATCCGAATTTTGGCCTTCCTTTGCTTGAAAATTGTTCGCTCTTGGTAGTTTCCCCTTAGGTGTTCTTATTCTTGCTTCATCTGTGCCTGGACTCTGTCACCTTTATATTCAAATACCTATATAATTTCTAAATCGTTTCTAAATCATTTTTATGTATTTTTTTTTTGAATTGAAATTTTTGTTGACTGTTTCCGTTCTCATCAAATTCAATTCTGTTTACTTTCAACGCTTAGCACCCAGGGCTACCGAAAACCACCCTGACGTCATCCCACACTAGATTTGTAATTTTCTTGTACGTCATATATTATAAGTATTATGACCTATAGTTTGAGCTTCTTGTTCACTAACTTTTACATAATTGTCGTTGTAACATTCTCCTGACGAAATAATAAATTAATTACGAAATATTGAGTACAGATAAAATTGGTTGTATTAAATAGAATAACTGACAGGCCGACATTCTTAATAATGTCACTTATATTAAAGAAGTGTGGTCAAAAAATAAATATTATAAAACGAAACGTAAAATTTAATAATAATATACATAAATTAAGTGGGTGGAAATCTGCGAAGAGAATTTAACGTGAAAAATAGTTTTGCAGGTATATGAGAAATGAGACATAGGTACACACCTTCAAATTAGTTTTGTAAATCGTACAGTAGTTTCAAAACTTTTAATACGAAACTGTGACCTGTTGAAAGTTTGCTAAATGGCTAATACAAGTAATACAAGACCAAGAAAGAGTTTTAATTTATCGCTGTAGAGTTGAGAACATATTACGTGAATGAAATTGTAGCAGAAATTTAAGTTAGCGCTTAATAATTGCATGGTTGCAGTATAATTACCAGCTCAAAACTTTCTTCTGTTTAAATTTCCAAAATTAATTATCCTACTCGACATAATTAGCCGTAATAATCCGCATCGATCCTGGTAATCATCCATGTGTCACGACATATAACTTATGAATGTTAGTAGCTGCCACTTGAAATTATATACATATAATATTATAAATTACCGAGAACCTGGTTTAACCCAATAACCTACGGCCTACGGCAGTGACTTCTGAGCACCAAAGTATTATGAGTGATATACAAGAATACATGCCGTCTAAGTTGTGCTTAACTTCACAGTTTCTGCAGTTATTATGATGGTTTTTCGTAATTGAGTAATAATAATAATCTACAGAGTGAGGCACCATATTCACCTCGGTTGATATGCAACAAGCGATAACACATATTTAAAATATTTTTATTGGAGCATATGTAGGTCCACTGGGAGCATATTCTAAAATTATTTTGAAATATATACGGCGTTCCAAACGATAGTTACACATAAAAGTTATGAAAATTTAAATGGAACACCATTAAAAAACAATTACAATACCATTTTTTATGGCAGTACAAACTGTAAATAACGACTTACTAGAATAACAAATTATCATAAATCAAGATTTGAAACAATAGCAAACACACAAAACGCTAGAATGCTATCTCATAGATCACTACTGGTTCGAATACGTCATAAATTCTAGTAGCACAAACGTTCTAACTTAAAAATTAGCGCGCTTTACCATTCGTGTTACAATAAGAAAAAAATGCTTTTCATTAATTTTAGTTGAATAATATATGTATGCGCCAGTGTAACATACATTTCAGGTAACTTAAAAATATATCTCGATACTACGGAGTCTGAGCGCGACAAGAAATGTAAAAGTCATGCTGTGTCTTTTATCTCAGCTAAAGCAGAGGCTTTCAAAGTGTAGGTCACAATCCATTAACGAATCGAGCTCAAGCACGAGGAGATCAAGGTAGGCTTCTCAAGATGAAAGAAACAAGTTTTCAGGACATTTATTTTAATTAAAAATATATAAAACTGTTGTAATGTTTCAGTCTTATATGCTGCCGAATATAAAGTTTATTTACAACATTAAGAAACAAATTATGTATGTTCAAAACAAAACTAGTACCTAACAGTTCTCTAAATAAGCCTGCTTTTCAGGAATTACTTTCAAGGAGTTTGGCATTACAATACATGCCATATATAATACACGGTACGATAATATTATTTTCAAGATAGATACGTTTTCTGACTGGTGTCTTGACGACAACCGTCGGCGTCGACAAAAAACTTGATTCACGATATAATATCACAAGTAAAAGGAAACATTTTATATCGCTGTTTGTCTACACGGAATATTCTAGTATCGTTTTGGACGTAAACTGATACGACCTCTAGGAGAAAAAAGCACCCAACTATTTGATATTTCAAAGAGATTCTCTTTTATTGTTGTGCTATTTCAGTTTTTAAAGAAATTATCTGACAACGAAATTAGTGTCTACCTCCAGCTATTTATAATTAAATAAAGTAATTTGCGTATCTCCAGGAAAGAATTCAATTATGCTGGCTTTATGTTAACATGCGGCGAAGGCAATTAGTTCTAATTATAATTCGTGAGTTTCTAATATTATATAAATTCAGATTATCTAAATACAGTTTTATAATTCTATCTAAAAACAAATAATAGATTGATAAAGGCAACAAATTATTTCCTTTTATCGCCTCTATTCACTACGCAAGCCTACAGCGAAGTAAAAAAGCCTTTATTTGTATTGATATTAGTAAAATGTTTAATAAAAAATAACATTGTAAATAAAGAATTATAAAATGTAAGAAATAAGTTTGTTTTTATATAAGGCTAAATTTTCTGATATAGTTCAAAACTACAGCTCAGTAAGTCAACTCATATGTGAGGCGTAATAAAGAATGGAAGAAAAATTCGAAATTGTACGGAGGAGGGTAGGAGGAAGGTCCTTTGCCTCATCAACAAATGGTAATAGATTATTAGATATATTTATTTTCAAATTTACTTCAAGAAATCAGCCCGATTTTTATAACCAAACAGTAAGACAGTTAGTTTTCTTGGAGTTAAGGATTAAATTATGTTGAAAGGACAATCTATTTATCAATTCGAGATCCTGATTTACAGTAGAACCTGCCTCCAGTTGCTTATCGATACAAAAGCAATAAAACAGTTGCGTATCATCGGTGTATGCCTGCACTTTGCCGTTTTTAATAGCTTATCTAGAAACTATACATTTGTGAATATAAAACCAAAACTTTAGAATGAACTGGACGAATACTAATGATTCTCAGGTCAGAGTAATTCGTACGCTTAGATACTTTGGGCAACGATAATCTCAGAGCCTCCTTTCACATGCCTGGAAACATATCATTGCTCAGTTTAACAGCTAATGGTGTGAGTTACCATTGGGTCAATGAAAGAACTATAGAACTTCAACATGATAACAGAAATATTGTCACATCCATACGCGTTAGTTTTCATATTGGACGAAGGATACAAAATATTCACTAATTTTAGAGGTGTCACTTAAATAAGCTGGTATAGTTGGAAATGAATTAGATTTGATATTGAGAGACTTCAGAGCTGACCACAACTTTTTCTTTTTTCAAGTCTGACCACCTTAACCGTAAAATTACGTAGTTCTCTATATTTATTCCAGTTTTCAGCACTTCTACGACGTTTGAAATCATCTAGGCTTCAAAAAAACTTTTCTTATATCCACATATACATATATACGATTTTGTCAATTAATATTCACTATTAACTTAACAATCTCTATATTCTCGTTTAGCTTGATAGGAGAATAGGGATTACTCAATGAATTTTTAGATTTAATTATTAAAACTTGCTATCACAATTATTCGAGATAAATCTATAAAAGTGTGTATGAACCCCAAATTTAAAGTAGTTTCCAAATAAATTATAAAAACATTATGTTAAGAAAAATTTAACTGTGGCAACATCGTTAACTGTCAAACGGTACTCGACCCTCTTAATGATTTCTATTTGTACTTGTTTACCGTTCCATTTTAAGCAAAAGTATTTTTTTACTTCCTTCTTATGAAGCAACAAAATCGGCGTAGTAATGTACTTATTTCACTAGGGCGCATTCGTTGCTCTGAGCAAATTCTTTCGAATGACAAAAGAGG
This sequence comes from Holotrichia oblita, assembly GCA_023690525.1. NCBI lineage: Eukaryota > Metazoa > Arthropoda > Insecta > Coleoptera > Scarabaeidae > Holotrichia > Holotrichia oblita. Next base: position 113,833,416 of record CM043017.1, read on the forward strand.
GTCTAACTAAATAGAGGGAGAGGTTCGTTACTTTTGGGCTATTTTATAATCTTAAATGCTATAAGAGAAAATTGTCGTAAACAAACGTTTCTTACTCGTTATAACTCTTAATTGGCGGCATAAAAGGAATTTTATTGCTACATTATTTCCTTACATTTATATTGAAATAAATGAAATAATAAACTTCTGCGTCTGTAATTAGGCATTATATCGTAAAGGACTATTATTATGGCGGCTTCAGTAAGCTTTACAATACCGGAATCAGCTAGAAAGTAAAATTCAAGCACCCATAAAATACTCCACTGAAATGTTTGCAATGGCATAATACTCTGTAAGATGTTTGAATACCCGAACTAGAATTTGCTGTGAAATTTTCAGCTTAACAAAGCACAATGTATAAAATTCAGAAATGTCTCACACATTTTCTTGCGATTGGCTTCTGGATTGGATCTTAAACATAAGCTCATAACATCATTATAATGTTGCAGCTTTTCATACTCTTGCCAAACTTTGGTTTCTGTCACTTATATTGCTTCCGAAAAAGAAACCAACCTACAAAGAATGTGAATTACACAAACAATTTTTGTAGGTACGCTAGATCTAGATAATATCTATGTATATTAGACAAGAGGCTTGCATCTTACTGCCAGTGAGCGGATGCTTTTTCTCTAAGTGTACTAGTTTACCTCATTCATAATTAAAGTAATTTCATCGCAAAGAATAATGTATTCATTTAAGAAAAGTGCACGTTTTGACTATTATTTTTATTTATTATTATTATTATAATATAAGATGTACAATATTAACAGCAACACCAAGGCTCAGGTTAACGTATTGGCAGTAACTGCGATAATGAAAATAAAATTTTAGAGGAAAAAGCTTGAGATATCTCGTGTCTTTCGTTAAGAGTTAAAATCTGATACTTGTTTTTCTTCTTTTCATTTCAAGACAAATGAGAATTGGACATAAATAATACCAACTTTGCAAATCCGCCAGTACTTAATAAATATAGTCCATGCCCAACTCGACAATATTTTTGTTCGTTCGAATTCGACAGTAACTTTTTGGTGATAGATCAAATTTAGTTTCTGTTGGTATATTGACAATATTTCGCGTTAGTATTTGCTACTTAACTTATTCCTGTTATCGATTACTGAAACTTTAATTTTAACTGAAAATGCGTTACAATTGATGTGCATTGCTAAATTGATTAAAATATTACTTGTTTTATTATAAATTAAACATAATAATTCTGATTTTAGCATATTCATAAATGATGTAACAAACAAATCCGGTCTTTGCGAATATAGTCCATGCCCAACTTTCGACAATTTTTTGCGTCTCAATTGCGATTAATACAGTTACTTATTTAATAATAAAAATATTTAATTTATAATTTTAAATATTGATAGGCTGTTCGCGTTAGATTTTCTACTACTTTTCCTGTTATCGATATACTTATCAAACATTTATTCTAAGCATTTAGTAAGAATGACGTTAAATTGATAGGAAAAGCTCAAAATTAATGAAAACTTAGAATAATATTATAAATAAAACTAATAATAATAATAATAATAATAATAATAATAATAATAATAATAATAATAATAATAATCCATGCCTTAATTTTCCCCAACAGCTTGCGCCAATTACAGATTAATCGGCTGTTATGTATTTAATAATAAAAATATTTAATTTATAATTTTAAATACACCATGTTACCTTTTGGCATTTGCCGTGGAATTTGGAAAACTACTTAAAACCAAACTCTAAGGAAGCATTTAGTTCAGAATGACGTTAAAAGAGGAAAAGCGTAGGAAAATTAATGAAAACTACCAGAATATAGATAATATAAATTATCCCTACTGGCAAAGTTATAATACAAAATCTAATCTAATAAAAGCTTAAAATTTAGAACTTCAACTTGAAAATAAATGTAGGAATTCATATTTTCAAGCCGAAACTGATTTTTAGAGATTGATTTACGGTAACAATTCTTCAATTTGACGTCAAAAATGACTGTTGGGATGGATTAATTTCCTCTCCTGTTGCTTATATAAGTATACATACAATATATCCTGTAATTGTGTAGGTTGTACTATTTATTTCCGTTTGATAATAATAGAGTTAGCATAACGTTATACTTGATTTGCAAAGATTATGTTTACCATTAATAAAGGCAACTATATTAATAAAAATTATACAAACAAATTATTCTACAAATGTGCATCATAATTTCTCTAAAAAATAACATATCGGATCGATGTGCATCTTCTCAATAGCTAAATTTAGTAGATATCAAGACTAATAAATATCTTCTCATCAAGTTCTGCAAACATTTATAAGCAATAAAGACAGTTAAAGATATACATAATTCGTTTCATGTATCTAAATATTTCAAAATTTGATGGAATTATAAATACAAACCCATATCACTGGATGTGTTCCTAGAAATGATGTTGCTCTTTAGCATAAAATTTCTGAAGATTGTATGGAAGAGCATCCCTGAGATGAATACCGCCTAATAAAGCCCTCTATTATTATTCAGGAAAGTTTAATTAATCAAAAGCATATACCAATATGAGTGAAAATCTTACTACTAACTGTATGTAGAAACTACCCACATTTTACTCCAACACTTCATTATTCTTACAGTATAAATATGTATGTTTATAAAATTATATCTTGCCTAGCTGTTACTAGCTAATTCACTAACATTCACATTCTATACATATGTAATCATTACACAATTTGAATATTCAATTTAAGACGTGTAGTTTCATATATGATGCGATTCATAAATGACGCTATAACCAAATTCTTTTTGTGGATTCATATAGGTCCAACGTGCAACCACTCGCAATTTCAAATATACCACCGACAGAAAATAAAACATCTTCAAGCTGGAAATTAAAAAATGTTAGGTTTGTCTACATACTTTTATGTAACTACAATATCCATTTGCCCATCTTCTAAAATTACAGTTTTAGAACACAATCAAGTATCTTTGCTTATATGTGGTTTAAGAGTGGATGGATCAAATTTACGGAAATATAGAACCTACATGAAGAACGCTAATAATGAATCGCCTACAAAAATATTCACGTTCAGTACGATTTTACAGCAAATAATAATACAGAAATGTTTCAGCTTTTGTGGAAACAAGCCTACAACAACAAACGAATTACTGCAAAATATGTAGATAGAGATATTATACATAAGGACTTAATGATAATAAAACTTGGTGAATTACTGTTTGAACAATGAACATTTCGAACAATTTCTTAAGGGTTTTTATTTTATTTTTCTGTTTTTTTTTAATGGTGATGCATGGTCACTTTTTACTACTGTGCTGCATTATAAACGGCGATGCAGTGCTATCACAAGGCCTTTGAAGACGATTACACACATCAACTACACAGGAAGAGCTGTCCGGTAATTGTATATACAAGCGCTACAGCTAAGAACCTGCTTGTAATGACTACTCGTCACAGATTAAAAAAAAAGATAAATAATAGCAAATGTATTAACGTTTTTTAAAGGAACAATAAAAGTTTTATAAACCAGGTACCTATATTACTATTTAATACGTTAGAAATGTTTCAAACTTAAAAACCAACTTGAGTATTTAATTTTACGAGTTTACATCGTTTACATATCTAGATTTGAAGTTTACAACAGCAAAAGAGCGTTTATGAAACTTGTCTGGTACAATAATGAGAATTTAAAACTCAAATCGGATTTCTTATCGCTCACCATCATGAGAAAATGAGGCAGATATTATCTTCAATGTTTTGCTTGGCGGATTCGCTTTGCCATTTTCAAGTTATGAATTAGCTGCATTATATTCTAATCTTTATATCGAACAACTACAATTTAAAACTTTAGGACAAAACTAAATAATGCAGTTGCTTTTATTTGTTCTGGTTAATCTCATAGTAGCAGCAGAATAAACCCAAGGATTCTATGTAAATAGTATTTCATCAGTTTCTATTGCTTATTGGCACTTTTCAAACTAATCTACTGTACTTGGCATCAGAACGCCTTCTTTTCGAGTGGTTTATTTTCTTTCATAGTATTGGGTACATTACTAGCAAAGTATATGTTATGCACAGAAGAGGCCTGTATAAATGCTAGAATAGAATATATCGAGAATTAACTAAACTATTGCCGTTACGATATATAAGCTATCCTTTCACCAATATCCAATGTATGTCATATAAGTTACAAAATTTACTACATCTGTTTTCAATTCGTTTTTCACAAAGAATTCTCAACACAAGCGTTGATTTTTCATCTAAAACTATATTACGGATGTCAGTAATGGAAGCGCGTCTATTTTCTGTATCCAGTAGCATTTATGAAAGTTCTTTAACATCAACCGTAATCACCAATGTCGTCATCAAACAATAACAAAAAGTAGACTTTTGTAATGTAACAAAACTCGATTGCAAGCTATATTAAATATGGACGCTTTTGTCCATGTTAATGGAAATTCTCGCGTTTATCGACAAACGTATATGCAAACCTATTCCTTTGAAACTTCCTGAGGCGGCAAAAGCCTCCTCGCTGAACGTTTTATTGGAAATTTTCGTCTTCGCATATGCGACCTCTAAAAGCTGATATACCATAACATTCAGCTACAAACCTTAGCAAATATTATCCGCTATGTTTATGTGTGATCGAAATTGTGCAAAATGTAATATGTGAAGGTTCTGCAAAATAGTTCCTAATTCTTCTAAAATTTATGTATGCATATTATGTAACATAGTTACTTTCCAGATCTTTCTAGCACAACCACCTCGGTGACCTTATCCGCGTACTGCACATAAACATGTCTAACAAGTCTTTTGAATTTTCTATTAATATTGTTAATCACATAGTATTTTATTGGTTGCTTCTTTCACGTGTTTGTGATCTTTCGTGGACGTTGCGGATCCTTTTACTCGTCTTGAATACGTCTAAAAAAATCAATCAGTTTTTGAGAGGAACCTTAGCATGCCTAGACTCCTAGTTTTATCGCTTCCTTTCAATCAATGTGTATGTACTGAAAATGGCGCTCATTTTAAGGAAGGCCTCTGACATAACAGTATTTCCACAGAGATAGGAGTAGTTGTTTAGATTGAATTGTGCTTTTTGCTAAGACCAGTTTTTGATATGACTTCGTTGCGATGTGATCACTACGTTTTAATAAATTGCAACAGTCAGTCTCTTTAAATTCAAATCAAATTTAAGAACGAAGGAATATTTAAAAATGTTTTTAAGACAACGAGTTTTGAAGACTGCTTATATTATCAGGTATCAGCTTATCATAAATGCAAAAACGCATAATCCTAAACATATATGTACTTATCACTTATGTACACTGTCAGTTCCGAAAATGATTTGACAAGTGTTAACCGTGTTTATTCGACGGTAGAATTTGAAAAAAGGCATGATTATTTATGGTTACTATTCTAAACTTTCTGGCTATACAAGCTGTTACAAATTCGAGGGTCACCATTGGGATCTCGAAAACGGTAAGAGATACAAAGTCGGTTAAATTGGGGAAAAGTTGCGTTTTTTTCCTGCTAAACAATAATCTGTTTTAAAAAAATTTCTATGATTTGTAGTTTTTGAAATATTTCCGAAAAGCCGAAAAACACTTTTCTTTTTTCTTCTGTTCTGAAGTTATTATTATAGGAATCAAACCAAGATTAATACATTTTACAGGCAGGTTTTTGAGCTCTTTACGAAGGTGTTATTAAATTTTGCTTAAAGCGATTCGTCTCGCTTTGACCACCGTCAATTTCATTTTTTCTTATGAACACCATATTAGATCATGGTATCATTAAATAAATCAATTATCTGTGATATTTTTTCATGTATCACGCATCCTCATTAAATAAAGTTAAATGGCTATAAATGCAGAAAATGTAAAAAATAACAGTGATAAGAAAAATATGGTATGCTGTGACGACAAAAATTAAACGTTTTGATATATCTCCGCATAGTTTAGTTTGTTTTCTGTTTAATCCTACTGAAAATCGTTTTACTTATTACAATGGATTTCTCCGATGAAGAAAAATGCGACATGTTAAAGTGTTATTATGCTAATTACAACAATTTAGTAATAGCGAGCGCAATTTGCTGGTCACTTGAAAATCCAAGAGTCAATAGACCAGTTCGAAATCAAGTTAGATTTGGGTGTTTTGGGTGGGAATTTTGGTAGAACAAGGTATTGGCTCATGTATTTATTAAGAAGATCTAAACTCAGAACGATACCTAAATTTTCTTAGAACTACATTTGCCGAATATTTGGACAATATAAATTTAAGGATTCTTCCAGAATTATGGTTTCAATATGATGGTGCACCAGCGCACAATGCAAGGGCAATGAAAGTAGTACGTTGGCCTGCAAGGTCACCGTTATTCTGAAAAATAAAGTTTATGCTGAACCAGCTAATGACATTGCCGAGCAACGCAATAAAATTTTGGTTTCATCTAATCGTTACGAAAAATGTTCAACGTGCTGTTAATAACGTTCGACGAAGAATAAATTTATGTATAGCAAAGAACGGAGGATATTTTGAATATCTACTCCAAAAATTTTGTTTTGTTTGTGAACTATTAAATTTGTAGACTGTAGTAATTATGAATATGTCTATTAAGAACTGTCGAATACACAGTTATTTTTTCTAGTATAATTCGTTCTTGTTAGTCACGTCTGATATCAATGCAATTTGCCGTGTATTGTAAAATATACCTTATTCAGAATTTGAAAGAAACAAACTATAGATATTGTAGTACATATTTTGGTTTTTTTTTCTTTTGGTGAATGTTGTAATACTTAATTTTTAAGCAATTAGCTGGATATTAAAAGTTGTTAATATGACTGTTGCTTTCTGAGTATTGTTATAAGTCAATTTGTATTAAAATTCTGAAATTCCTCCTTCGAATTTTACTAAAAGATCCATTATATTTCTACTTAATTTACCAAATAATGTTCTGTTAGGTTGACGTCTTTATGGATATTGTTGGAAGTAACTTTCGCTCGCTGTTACTGTGTTCTTATTATTATAATAAAGTTGTAATATGTCACGTTGCTATGCGTTGTTTTCTTCATTTGAATAAGTTTAAAACGAATTGCATTTGAGATAAACAGTAAACAAACTAAACTATGCGGAGATATGTCAAAACGTTTTGTTTTTGTCGTCACCGCACACCTTATTTTACGTAGCACTGTTACTTTTAACATTTTCTGCATTTATAGCCATTTAATTTTCTTTATTGACGATGTTTGATATATGAGAAAACATCAGAAAAAATTGATCTACTTAATGATTCCAAGATATAATATGACGGCCATAAGAAAAAATGAAGTTGACGGTGGTCAAAGCGAGACAAAACGCTTTAAGCAAAATCTAATAACACCTTCGTAAAGAGCTCAAAAAAGTGCCTGTAGAATGTAATAATCTTGTTTTGATGTCTGCAATAATAACTTCAGAACAGAAGGAAAAAGCAAAGTATGTTTTTCGCTTTTTCGGAAATATTTCAAAACTACAAATCATTTTTCCATTTTTGAAAACGATTTCTTTCGCCACAAATCGATCATTAACGACAAGAACAGCTTAAATGTGGAGTATTTCTGTAATAAGTTACTTAGAAACAAAGTTACAGGCATTGAAGTACGTATGAAAAAATTAACCCCTCCTTTGTGGTGAGAGTTGAATTAAATTTATATCACTAATAGAAAGAGTATGACTTGATAATCCCAAATTTCAATTGATTATTTGCAATGTTTGCAAAGTCATGAACTTTTTACTCTATGAAATAGAGACCAAAATTGCGTGCGAACTCTCTGTTCACTCCTTCCCGTGGTGCTCTACAGCGGTCGTTAACGATTTGAAGTGGGGCGATAATTTTAAAGTAAAACATATTTTCAAACTTTTACTCTAGTATCTATTCTACAAAATTTCTTACATAGTATTTATTGTCCGCTTTAGACGAGCCCAGAATATTACCGCACGCACTAGTGTACATTTTACGCTAAAATTCAAGACAACAATCAAATAGAATACAATAATCATATCGTCAGTTGTAGTGTTGCTTCCTCTACCACTTTTTAAACGTTACTACAAATTGTACAGTATAGTAGTAACTAAGGTTACTTGATATTCAATTTACTTCAAACACCAATGCAATTTATTTTATTCAAAGTCAAAATAGAGTGAGTAGCTTTATTAAAATGTACTTACGTTGTGCACTAAAAATTTAAACGCTGAATTTTACTTCATAAACAGCAATTTTACAACTATTGCAATGAAAGACTATTTTACATCAATAAGTGAAACATGTACGAGATGTTGAAAGAAAAAGGGATAGCCGAGGAATTACTGCCAACCATTTTTATCATCGTAGTCATCAACTTAGTAACTTCAAACCTTAAGAACGACTGACACTACTTACTATCCAGGAGTTAAATTCTCCTACAGTGTGACTTTCTTACTATAAACATAGTCTCATAAGACAAAATTATAAAAATACATAGTAATAATAGATGTCCCGCCAAAAAATTAATTGCGACTTAAATAAACTTAAAGCTAAAAATAAAGTTGCTAGTGCGCACACTAAAAATTTAAACCTTAGAAAGTGGTAGAGTCAACGCCAAAGCTCATGAGATCACCCTGCGCAGAAGATATGACGTAACTTGCGACTGATCGTCCTAAAAATATCTACTGAATTCATCATATGGCACGTTCATTTGAAAAGTTTTATTTATATATACGGATGAGAACAATATTTTTAAGTAAGATTAGTATGCTTCTCCCTTTCTTTTGTATTTTTATACCTGTCTCGTTTCTTGACGAAAATGCGTATTTGCGCCGGTCTCACGAGCTTTGGCGTGGACTCTATATCACGATACGTATCGAAGCTGCTACCTCTCTTTCTCTCACGCCGCCACACATTGTAACACTATTCAATTTCGAATCCGTGTAAGAAAGGCACTCTTATCGGCAAGACATGAATGTGTATATCACTACTTATATGACACATATACATATGTAAATACCAGAGAACTTCAAATTTAAAATTTCTGCCCTTAGCGGTTTGCGCTGGGTGTTGATGTGTCAGTCGGAATAAACCTTTATCAAAGGCAATACTTTTGTATGTTAACGATTAGTTTTTCACTAGAAAAATTAGCTAAGTAATTAAATTCGACAGATGATCTATTTACAATTTGCCAATTCAACTAATTTGGTGTCTCTATATTTATACACATGAATGGAAAATGAAGAGAGTAGCGCAATTAATGTAGCTAATCAAATAGCGTAACATTAATTGCATACATTGACCACACTAGATTGCTAGAGTGACACTAGAATGAATAACCTTTACCGGTTGGATATGTGTGTGAAGCGAAATCAGCTGTGATGGAACATTGACTAGCTTACAAAGCTTACCTTACATTACTGTATACATTCCATCACTAGAGATGACAAATTCGACAAAACTATATTTTATTGTTTGGATAGATTTTAGTGTAAAATACACACCAATACGGGTGGTGCTATTCTAGAATTCGCTAAAGTAGACAACGACACTGTCAGTATGTAATTTGTAGAGTAAGTACTAGAGTAAAAATTTTACAACATACATATTTTCTTCAAAAAAATATACGTATTTAATTCCGAAATGTTTACGACACTAAATTATATATCAATAACCATAATTTACAGAAAAATACTAGTAAATATGTTGGCCTTAAAATTGCTTTTGCTGAATGCCATATCCAAAAGTAATTGTAGATGTAATTATTTCAGCAATTACTTTATTAATTTTAGCGTAATTGTATTTATAACATTAAGTTACATTTCTTCAACTGCAATTTGTAATTAGTTATTTAATAAAATCAATGCAAGTAATTTGAATTCAAAGTATTTCTATATTTAGTAACGTGCAATTGCAACTAGTTACTTTTTCTATGTAATTGGCAAGCTCTGATAAATCCGCATTTACATATGCCGACCAGCAGGAATTCGATTACCGTACTCACAATATAGCGTTAAGAACACTGCCGACAAGATTTTTATATCTGACTTAACAATCTAAAATATTAGTATTTTGCATTCTAACATATTCTAATATAGGGTATCACGTCACATTTTTGAATAATATTTTTATCTGTTCTCAGTAATATTAACGTAAAATTTAAAATTAAAAATGTATTGTAACAAGCTCGAGTTTGCAAAAGCATCAGAAAAAGAAGGCAACTGTTTTAAATATTTAAGAGGTAAGTTTCCAGTGCTGTCTGATGCAAAAATTCGCGAAGGAATATTTGTTGGTCTATAAATTAGGACACTTTTCAAAGATGAAAATTTTGAACATACCATGAACGATTCAGATCTGGGACTTCTTTTAAACACATTTGCATGTATTTTCTGGGTAGTCAAAAAAAGTGAAAGCTACTAAGGTATTGTAGCTAATTTAGAAAACTATAAAAATTCAGAATGCCGAATGTCGCTCAAAGTTCATTTTTTGCAGTCACATTTGGATGTATTTCCTCCTAATTTAGGAAAGCTGAGAGAGATGAGAGAAGGGAAAGATATCATCAAGATATTGCAGAAATGGAAACACAATATCAGGATAATTATTATTAGAGATTATTCCTGGTTTTTCATTAGAGAAGGCAACGGCCAACATAAAAGGAAAAAATAACTCTACATATTTATGAGAAACTTTGATATGTCAGTAATTTTTCTATGTGTACAGTTAAGCGTTTTATATTCTTAATATTAATTAAACATTCCACTATTTCTTATGTCAACATTTTCGTATTTATCTATTCTTTTCGTAACTGTTTAGCAAAAAACTCTAAAGTAGACATGGGGGAACAATTTGGTTTTTGGTTATGCCTTCTTTTAAAAAGTGTAAAGTTTTACACCCATTTGTACAACACTTATTCAGAGAAAGTATTTCATGCATATAGTTATAGATACCTATATGCATGTAAGTACATGACGTGACATACCCATGCATACGGCATGATGACTCTGACTGAAGGTCTCTTCCCTTTCCCCCTCTAGGGCAGCTTCAATGGTAACTAATATTCAACACACCGAAGCTTTCGCGAGTTTAATAAGGATTGTGAAACCAATTGAAAATTTAATCAAAAATCAATTAATGAGCTTCGTTTTATAATAGAGGATGCTCCATATCCAATTTATCCGCCTCCTTATGCACACTTTGTTAGAAAAAATGAAAAAATATAGCTTACTCTACCATGAAACCTGTTAATTAACGTTGCTTATAACACAACAACAACTTACGATCTAATGCCTTATTACTGAATGTTCTAGAAATTAAGTGTGAAATATAGTTTTATTTCAGGACTACTTTAATATATGCATAGTACCGATTCACCAAAATTTACTTCTCATTAAGTGCGTAGTTATATCATTTAACATAACACGTAAGTAATTGAAATGGCGGTTAGCTAAAGAATAGTGCACTACTAGCAGTTATCTCATCCAGTGGATTAATGGCGTCATACGAAATTGTCAAAGTTCTCTAGGCAAACATTGACCCACAGACTCACACAAATGTTGTTGTTTGTAGACACAATGTATTTACTAAATTAGTTTTGTTCATTATTCAATATTGCACATTAAAGTACTTACATCTATCCTCTTAAAAAATTGTTTAAATATAGCACGATAGATGTAATGTTATGAAATAGAAATATTTATCATAGAATGAAATATAAATATAAGACAAATATTATTTTTAGAACCATTAGTAAAAAAATTTCTTAATCGATAAAATCTGTTACTGAAAATGTAAATGTACGGTAAGAAAGTTGTGTCTTTGGCACATTTAAATATTTTATCAGTACTTATTATATTATCGTTTTGTAACCGCATATCTATGTATTTCTATAAATTATACTTATTATATCATATTGAAAGTTAAAACACCCGTATTCTTCTTGCTTAGAAATTAGGATTAATAATGCATTCATAAAACAAGTCACTATCATTTTACTTTTCATTTCAGCGGAATTTACAAAGAAAAATAAATATTCAAGTTATCGTTAATAAAGTATATAAAAAGATGTTAAATTAAGTTTAGATATTACAGTTGTAGCAATATTAACACTGAAAAATATCAAAAATATAATAAATTAACTAATTTGTATACTACCACATCAATAATAGAACACATAGGTATGCTTTTATACTTGATTTATCTATTAAACTGAAAAAACTGTAAAAAGGATGTCACTAAGAAAATCGGTACTACTTACTTGCTAGTTCCTTTGTTGTTCCTTCTTCTTCTTCCTTTCGTCAAATACTTCAGGCATAAAACTGTTTCACATCATTCGTAAAACAACACAGTTTCCCGACGTTAAATGTTATCGTCTAAATGTAGAAGTAAAATTGGCACATTTTGACACACCGCTTCAGCTCAATAGGTGCTATCGTATCGTGAAAGTAATCAGCGATAGGTATACCGTTTTATAAAGGACAAATTTTTGAGGATGTGACAGATATGTTCAGAGAGTGGGTACGATGTATGTGTAAACGCGCGGGAGGAGCTTTCAAACGAAGTCCTGAGCTTTCGACTCGCTACTGAGCCGCTTTCGCGGCCATCCGCTATCGACCACGTCGTGCGCTACACCCTAGATCCCCTACCGCAAAGGATAGATAACCCCTTATACATACATTTTGTACCTAGCCGTGTATGTATGTCGGGCATACGGTAGTGTTCACGTTAATGAATATTTGGGAATTATACAAAAAAGGTTAGTAGCTCCAACATTAATTACTTATTGTATTATAAGGTTTTATATAAAATATTAATTGATTAATTAATATCAATACATATATTACTAATTTTAAATATGTTTTATACGCCGATGGCTAGAAGTTTTAAAAGTAGATTGAAAAACTACTTTTTAATGTTCATATTAATAATAATAATAATTACTTTCACGATAGTCTTCAGTTGAGAGCTATGTGAAGTTTTGCTTCAATTGCGAATGAAGAGAGCCATCTTCTACTTAATTGTTGTAGAAAATTATTTATGATTCACTGTATCACAAGTTTATATTGATTGTGGCAGTTTTTATAGTTATACTAGCTTGTTATTTACTTAAAAATAAGCAAAACCTATTCGATTAAAAATTATTTAAATCTGGTGCAGCCATTCGAAGCTAGATGGTGAAGCAAAGTTAGGAAAAAGTTTTAAGAAGAACAATTACGTGTCTTAACATTTAGTGTGATGCGCAATCTTGCAGAGGGCCTACACATAAACGCATAGAGGATAAACGTATTAATGAATGAACAATTGTGATGCTAATAGAATGGCATTTATAAATGTTACTATTCAATAAGTAGAGCTATCTATCAACCTATCATGGTATCCACTTACATATTGATAGCTCTGGTGTGAGAATTTGTGGATCCAGCTGGTTAATTATATGCAAGAAGATATTAATGAAGCAATGCGTATAAAATATGTATACCAATGATATCAACTTAAGCAGTTAATAGTCGAGAAGGTAGAATGGATGTAATGTTAAATAAAATCAGAGACTTATGAAGAGAAATGAGAAAAATCCAAACGATAAAAATAAGAATGAGACAATTGAAAGTAGAGATTACTACAGAGAACAGAGAAGAAAGACAGAAATCTAGAAAAAAGATCATAATGTTAAGAACGATTGTGAATTGACAACAAAGGTAGACAAGGAAATCAAAATATTTTAAGTCGCATGAAAACCAGTTTAGATGTCATAAAAAAACAGAAAGGAGAAAATCGTTATATCAACTATGGACATGAATACAGATAATACCAGTATACTGAAAAAGACAATAGAAAACTTATTTTAGAAACGTCCGAGTCCAGTAGAAATGGTGGAATATATACGCATACAAACAGAACAAAGACGCCGATTAAGAAACAAAAAAACAGAAAAACAATAACGGCTACATAGGATGCCCGGGAAATATACGGCAAAGGGAAATCTCTCACAGTGGCAATGAGAAATTATAATTATGCTATATAACAGCCGTATATAAAAGAGGCACTATATGTAAGTGGAAGTAACAACAACAAATTTGGGATTGGTTCCTTAATCAGTGTAGTGATATAAACGGAAGGGTAGGTATATATATGGTATATATATCCAAATATGTGATAATGTATCACATGCTTGATGATTTAAGTGTTATTTATAACTACGTTTTTTACCGTATTTTTTCTGATTTACATTAATTAGTGTTTTAATATTGTTGGAGAATGTAAACAAAATATCACACATCAATGATTTCTTTGTTTGTAAATATCTTTGTTGATAGTTAACTTAGAGGTTCTTATCAATTTGCTAAGCATACAGTGAAAATCAAATGCAAAAGTTGGAAAAAAATTATGTATGTACAAGCATATCAGTGGAGAAGGAAGTAGACATCAAGGGAAGAGGATAATTGAGTTTTTAGAAGAGAACAAGATGGTTATCGTAGATGAGTGACGCAGAAGGCTAACAAACGGTGTAGTATCATTTAAAGGAACAGATAAACCAGATATATAAAAACAGACCACCTTCTATTTAGAACAGAAGTATTAAAGATATGAACAAATATGAATAAAACATGCAGACGGAGAGTTGAAAATAATGCAGACACATACAAAAGAAGGGACAAATAAAGTAAAAATATCAGAGAAAGAATAAATTGTGAGATAAAGATTGTATATAAGGTACTGAAAAAAGTAATAAACTGCGACTAAAAGCTATATATTTGTATACATAACGTCTTGACTATCTTGAAACATCTATAAAAACAAAGAGCAAAAGGACAGAAAATAAATGAGCAGAATTAAAGGGCGATGAAAAAAAATCAAAGGCATCAAAAATCTTTGAAAAAATAAAGAAATAGTAACTCTTTACATAGAAGTTAAAGGAAGAAGTAAAAGGAAGGACAAAATCATTTAAAGAGATCCTATATATAAAGGAAAGCCAAACCGAAGCCGAATGAAAATGGCACAATGAGTATTTTGCATACTGAATGGAAGAAGAGAATGTCAACATTATAGCATACCAAAAAAAAACCAGCAAATTATGGGACAATGGCTGAACACTACGGCTGTATGACATCGAGTATCTACTGGACGATGTATCCATACTTCGCCCAGTCTTGCTAAACATCCTGTATAGAGGAGGATATAATATGATTTTATCTAACAAATGTAGAATCAAGAGCACCCATCACACATAAAAAAAAAACATGCCAAGGGAATAGAAAACCTTACTTGGTATAAGTAGACTTTCAATTACCCATGCTATGTATATTTTGCAACTGTTACAGTACCGTCATATTTGTTTATTTTTCAGTACATCTGACTATATCAGACATTCTGCAAAGTATATGTTTTATATATGCCTAACATAATTTACGATAAAAATGTATAAAATTGTACCGAGACTAAATGTAATTTTTTTAACTTATGTAACAATTCTAATTATATTTTATACTAGTATCGGTAAAATCTCAGAAACACTAATGCAATTTGAGCTTTTATTATGCCTAATAGTTAACGCAATAAAATCGAAGCAGTACCGTAAAACGGGGATATATGAAACAGGCCGGGTTATATGAAACTTTGATCACGATTTTGAATATTCTCTTCTCAAATGTCAACAGCGCCTTCTAGATGCTTCGCTCTTGCCGGTAACTGTACTTACATTAGGGTGTGTATCCATTAACGTCTGTTTTTAGAAGTTTCTAAATGTATATTACAAAAACAAAATAAGGACGCAAGCCTACTTAAAATTTTTTATTGGTGACAAAAACCTATTTGTGTCAAGTTCGGGGTAAGTAATACAACAGAGATTGAGGCAGTCACTGAAAACTTCCTGTCAAATGATCCTGACTGCGGGACTGGAAATCATAATGAAAATATTACTCCTAATATCAGTTATGATACAGAGGACATTAAAACCGATGTAATAGTTCCCTCTGATATTTACGAAGGTTGTTTCGTTGTAGTTAATTTTGTATATGACATGGGAAAAAAGGAGGAGCACGAAAAAGCCTATGTTGCAAAAATTTAAAAAATAGGCACGAGAACTATACAAGTTACCTGTCTTAGACAATTTCAAAATGCAAAAAATAAATTTGATTTCCCGACATTGAAGACATAAATTCTGTGAAACTTTATCAAATAAAGTTGAAACTGCAAAGCCCCCATATAAACAGAGGTGTATACAGTGACGATTCAGTGACGATGTGATTTGAAAAGTTTTGTATTTTTGGATAAACGTTCCTTACTCTTTATGGTGTGGTTTTAGTTTTGGTTTCATTGTAAACGCCATAAAGAAATAGTTTATATTTTCTGGTTTTTTTATGTACCTTAGACTACACAAGTAAACTTAAACTTAAACAAGTTTACTTGTGTAGTCGAAGCCCCAGTGGTCGCAACGGTTTGCGGTAGAGCCGCGATAGCCCTACATGGTGGTTCGACTCCACTTCGGGACGGCATATTTTTATATAAAAATATGTTTAAATAATTGGCGTTTGGGAAAAATTGCATTATTGTATTTACATACGCTAAGAAAATAATACACTTCGGTGTAAAAAATGTTGCCTATCCTAGGTCATTATAACATCTCGTTCGCATATATTTGTGAAGTTTACTTGTGTAGTCAAGCCCCCGGTGGTCGCAACGGTTTGCGGTAGAGCCGCGATAGCCCTACATGGTGGTTCGACTCCACTTCGGGACGGCATATTTTTATATAAAAATATGTTTAAATAATTGGCGTTTGGGAAAAATTGCATTATTGTATTTACATACACTAAGAAAATAATACACTTCGGCTACAATAAAATGCTTAATATGTCCTGTTTCATTTTTATTTTTGTGTAATAATGTTTCATAAAGGTAATAACGAAAGCCTTTTAGAAACAATATACAAAATGTAGCATTTTTACACGTACTATCGTTTCATGTATCCCCATATAGAGGGTTATATGAACAAAACAAGGGCACAATTTAAGCATTTCCTAAATTTTGTTTCTAAGTAATGGAGAGATAAAGCAAACAGCATTCCAATTCATTAATTACGTTTACTTATTTTTTTTCGTTACAGACAGCGTCGTACAGAATACTATTAAAATTGTTTCATATATCGCCATTCTACGGTACTTCAAAAGCATTTCTCTTTTAAAATTTGGAATATTTTTGTTAATATTTAGATATTTTTCCCTATTCGATGATCATTAATACTTTTAAACTTTTGCCAGCTAAGTACTATTCCTTATCATATATTTATCATTATACGGTATACAGTATATCCCCGGATCGAGTTTAAAAGAGGAACACTTTTTTTGTTTTTTTTTTCAGAAAATTTCACTCTTGATGATTTACTCTGCTTGTTTTCAAACCCCCATAACACAAATTACTTTTTATTTAACCCAAACGACTCTTCAGATAATATCATTTTTCTTCAAAATTTAGACTTAAAAGTTTTTTTTCGTAATTTTTAGAAGTAACTCTAGTAAGCGGATTTCATTGAAAAATACAACTGACAGCAGTTGACAAATCTAATAAGTTAGTATAACTGCAATTTAAATCTTCGCTAATTTGAACAGTATTTATGCTATAATGTTGACTTTACAACAAAGAATTTATCTAATTCAATGTTACGGAACTTCAGAAGAGTGCTACCGAGTTATTATTAGAAAATCAACCAAAAATACCCAGAAGTTACCATTTCAAATTCCGGAGTAAAAAACCTGGTGATCAAATTCCTTAAAACAGGCTCGGTTTTAAATATTCAGAAGTCAAAGTAATTGTTCGATGAAGACGATGCTGCTTCAGTTCTTGCCGTTCATTCCGCAAGAGAAGTTCCAAGGTTGTCTTTCAGAAGGAGGGCAGTAATAACAAGGATAAATAAATCTTATGAATAAAGAATATTTAAGGAGAACATAATTTTACCATTTAAAACGCAATTTAGGCAAATTTTAGAAAATGGTGATGAAGCCAAACGTATAGATTTTTGTTTAGAAATGGGCTACACTGTTTAGGAAGAGCAATTAAAAAATAGGACACAAAATGCAGTCCAGTCTTTATCAATCTTAGAAATAAGACACAGTTTCAATGAATTTAGAGCTCGTATTGAAATCTGTGTTGAAAAAAAGAGGAGCATTATTTGAATAGAAAATTAATAGTTCAGTTTTTTGAGAATTTTATTTTATTTTTCCATTGCTTGTTAAATTTATTAAATAAAACTTGAATCCAATTTGTATATTTTTTAGCATACAATATTGATTTAGAACTAACTCTTTTCATACGAAACATTCTTAATTTAATGAGTAGAAAAAGTAATTAAGAACTGTATACATTCAATAATTAAGGGTTAGCTCTACCTGTATACATATATTAAATATATGTATGTATACGCATGAGTTTTAATATTTTCTTTTCATCACTTGTTTCTTTGTTGTTTGAAACGGAGTATACTGTATTTTTCTTCGAACGTTGTGGGATGTTTTACTACTAGTATAATGGCGAACAACAATATGAATATATTATAATAATACAGGCAACGCCAACGTCGAAATACACCCTGAGTTAAATGCGGATGAACACACAAAGCACCAAACTCGATTTCCTATGCAAATTACTTCAGATTCGCCACTTAGCTTATCGCTATATAAATATGTATACTGTTATTGCTGAGCTTGTTGAGCTTTCACCGTCATTTATTTGTGTAAAATATAGGTCAAATGTCAAGCTTAAACAACGAATTTAAGTTCTACATGTTAGCCTTTATTGTTTTTTTTTATTTTGTGGAATTAATATAGTCAAACATTTTATTTATAATTTGGCAAATTAGATTTCCTTCATATCACTACAACAATATAATAAAGAAATATTTAACCGTTGTGATATATTGTCTTGCTAACGATTGACGGCTCTTAATTTGTGTTGTCTCAGATATAACATATAGCCCCTCATTTTCTTATCGGTTGGCATCGATGTAAATATTCACACCTCACCTGATCACGATAATATATTAATTTTAGCTACCGTCCTTCTAGTAATGTCTATCTAATAATAGATCTTGTAATAAATAATATCTAATCCTTTTTCTGTAAATCTGATTCGGATAGCGGATTACTAAGTGGTACTGGTGACAATGAATTGGCGCGATTAGAATTTTCTGAAAAATTAGTAGGCGGTTCGGGAACATGCGCTGTAAAACAGCAATGGAGTCTCTAAGTGTATGCGTTGTGGTGCCGTCCTATTGGAACCATACTCTACCTTGGTTCACTCTTTAAAATTCCACAGCCACAAATGTTTCCAACATCTTAATGTACTGAAGTGAATTGATTGTAACTGTGTGGCCGTTTTCTTAAAAAATATGGCCCTATCACATCAAAGCTGCTCACTCATGCCTGTTGGTCATGAAGTGGGTGTT
This sequence comes from Holotrichia oblita, assembly GCA_023690525.1. Taxonomy (NCBI): domain Eukaryota; kingdom Metazoa; phylum Arthropoda; class Insecta; order Coleoptera; family Scarabaeidae; genus Holotrichia; species Holotrichia oblita. The sequence goes on from CM043017.1 coordinate 113,852,878, forward strand.
CATGAATATTTTTGCTTATTAACGTATCCACTCAGATGGAAGTGAGCTTTGTCATACATGACCAGTTCATCAAAAATTCCTACATTGTTATTCAATATTTCAAGAAATTCCCTGCAAAAATGGAGGCGGTTAAATTTATCAACAGGGTTCAGCCTCTCAACTATCTTGGTGGTCTATGGTCTCCGTTCAGCGATTGCTCTAGTTCATTCAATAATACCTTATGTACAAACTGTAGGTGTACTTTACGATAAATTTTGAGTTTACACTACCCTTTTCATGTACATCTTACCCATCGCAAAATTGCATTTCTTCATGGAACTGCAGCGCGAGCTGATAAATTAAATTCACGGCGAAAACGCTTCTGTGTTTGCATTTAAACTGGGTCAGGATAAATGATTTTGCAGCAGAAATCAGTTGATTAAGCGCGCAATTTCCATTGTAACACACAAGCTTCAATAATAAAATCCAATTTTATGACTATTTGACGATTCCTAAATAAATAAATGCATTATAATAATAATAATAATAATAATAATTTATAATTGTATTTAATCAGATTATACAATCAAATTGCAAATCAACTAATTATAAAAAATAAAACTATTTATAACGTAATAATAATAATAATAATAATAATATATTAGCCCAACAGATTATACAATCCAATTATAGGACATATAAATTATAACATAAACATAATTCATTCTTAAAGCTAACAAAATATATTCTAAATAGATAGATGTATCAATGTGTATCAATCAATCACAAATAATCATATGATAGAAATGATGTTCAATTTTACCAACATCTAAAATAAAATTCTTTCAACTAGCAAACTCATTACATATATACACTAATATTAAGTAATTAATTAATTATATATAGTAAAGGTCGGTGGTACACTCATTTAGTAGTGTCGCCAACGAATCAAAATTAATATATCAAAGTATTCGATGAAGTATTATAATACATACAGATTTTATAGAGAGGCGACTTAATCATCATATTAGTATTCGGTTTATTGCAGTAAAAGACCGCTGATGATCTAGAACCTGGACGAGGCACGACAAAGTTAACTTGTTCTAAAAGTTTTGGAGAGTCTAAGTGATGGTTGACTAGGTCATATAAAAATTTCATGCCTGCGTGATTACGACGAGTTCCAAAGAATCAACCTTATATAAATTGAGCAACGTACCATGGCTAAAATTCTGAACAGGATACTCTGAGGTGTCTTTAAAGTATAAGTATTTCAAGAATCTTCAAGAATCGTCTTTGGACTTGTTCAATTGTGTTGATATGACGATTGTAGATTGGTGACCATACTAGTGACGCGTACTCCAGCTTAGAACGGACGAATGAAAAATACAAAGGCAAGATAGAGTTTGAGGACATGAAGTTACGTGTTGTTCTTATGATGAAGCCCAACATGCGCAAGGATGAGGCAGCCATAGTATTGATATGCTCGACAAATGTAAGTTGAGAGTCAAAAATTATGCCTAAATCTCTCATAGACTGAGTACGTTGAATGCTTTCTTTGTTATATGTGTAGTTGTAAGTAAAGTTACTTGTATACAAATATTTCCACAGCAACCTTTTCAAAACCATTCAATCTTGTTGTCGTTGTTTAGCTATAGCATGGACATGTTAAGTATTCTGATCTTACATCTATAGCAACAAATTTAGTCTGTTCACAAATTGCAAATCACTGTTGTAGTTATACAATCTAAAATACTCGGGATCTATGCTGATATGAATGTGAAATAAATTACAAGCATACAACTACAATATTTTTGTAAATACGTCGAAATTAACTTCAACGTTCATGCTTTGTTGCGACAAAAAATCCTACAAAATATTGAGCCGCCAACGACTCCAAGAATCGACTAACTATTAAACGAAGGTATTTGTGGTAGTCTACAATCAAATCAAATAAACGAGGCCAAAGATTCGTTACTGATAACTGATTGTCCGATCCTCAGAAAAATCAAATTTTTTGGTAATCCTTAATTTCGTTTATATCGCCCTATATGTATAGCCGATACAAATTTCTATTGCAAAGTGGCGTGATATTTACAGAGTATATCAACGAAATTTTTATTACAAAATTTCACAAACACGCTAAAAATTGCTTCGAAGCAAGAAGAATTAAAATAGCAGGATCGCCAATATTGAAAAAGTTTAAATGCAGGCGTTCAAGGTTTTCATTAATAAGTGCAAGTTATGCCAAACTTCAAAATATGATCGACGTCAAAATTGTACCAAGCTTCAGCTAGCTGTCGAGATAAAGAACCAATGAAAAATGCTCATGTCTACATTATTAAAATAAAAATAAAAATTTATCTCACAGTAACAGGTGCTTTCTCTCAAATCACAGAGGCTATTAAAATTGAGTGAAACACCCACGGAAATCATTGAAGCGCTTGTTAAATGCTTTTACCGTATAAGTTGGTATTTCACATAGCGATAGAACTTGAAAACGAACGCATAAATGGTTAATTAAAATTGTATACAATTAAGTCATATTATTGCACTCGTAAATTTTGCAAAATTCGCAACTAATCTATCTATCTAATAGAAACATTATTTATAGTATTTTTATTATTAATTTGCTTATTGGCTAGTATTGTGATTTTCGATCATTTAAAAATTAATAAATAAATAACTTACAAAACAAAACTAGATTAGAGTAGAATTTTTGAATGATTATATAATTAATTTAAACGAACAAATGCAAATAGTTTACACAAGTAATAACCGAAAAGCAACTCGGTAAGTAGCAGGCAAATTCAAAATTCAACAAAAAACAGGAACAATGTTGTCAGTTGCCCTGGTCATTATTCTAAAACCACGCTAAACTTAAAGGTCTCTGCGAAATCAAATTAAGAAAATAATAAAGTATTGTGCAACAATAAGGAAGATAAGCGCTCCACCAATCATACTAACACCTGAAATCCTGTTTCAGGTATATTATCATTTCTCTTTACTGTATAACGAGAGCAAAATATCATTGCAATATGTAGGTAAGTTAGATTTTTTATTATTAGATAACCGAGCAGTTTATAATTCTAAGGGTGGTTTATCAATGTGAGGATAAATAAGTAATTAAATTTTATTCCCTAAGATAATTACAATGAAACGTTTATTGAGTGTTAGGAGTTATCCGCAAGATAAAGCACTGTAGTTGCTAAATTTTATCTGCCAGTTAGCAATATCTGTCATTTACTTACGTAACACTTTTATCCTCACATTGATAAACCCACCTAAGTAGAATGCTATTTTAGGTTTTGGAGTGATGGGTGTTTAATTGCAATGACTTCTTGTGTGTGCATAATTGTGTTCAAATGGCCTTGTGAGAGCATTATACCACCTTTTATGATGCCGCGCTGTTAAGCACTTTGCTCCCAACAGCGAATGGCAAGTCGATCAGGATTAAACTCTCTGAAAAATGTCGCCGTCCCTCCAGAAATTGAACCCCGGCTCCTATCGTCCTCTCACGACGATAGTCAGCCACCTAACCACTGCGGCCATCGACCCGTTATAATAATATTTATAGTAGATTTAATCAAATACTCGTAACAAATGCAGTTTAGTTACCATTGAAAAATATTAAGAAACAGTTTAAACGGTGTTATAAGAGCTTCGAATTTTGACCGTGTCGTGATTTTGTAATATACATACCTACTAAAATAAACTAACTCTAAAATGAAGTAAAATGAACGTAGAAAAAAAACCAAAGTACCATAGTAGTTTCGCTACTAATGTAAGTGGCTTCACAGGAGTAAAAGGCGGTTATGAGGACAGAGTAACTCGCAGTATCAACCACGCTAGAGAAGAAAAAGTTCTGGCGGTTAAGGTATGATAGAAACTTACGTTGAATTATCATAATTTTCTGACTGAGAAATGCAGGGATGTCTGGGTGTCATGATCGCTTCGTTTACCTTCAAAGGAAAATAATAATTTGCATACAGTAAACGTCTGATGAAAACTAATTTTATGGCCTGCGTCGATAAAATGTTCAGCTAAGACTGTGTTATTTAAATTAATTGGCTTCACCGTTGTACACTGAAACATAAACACAGCGAATTTTATGCTTATAGCGAAGAATTTATTTAAGGATTGAAAGTATTTTAATGTTTTATTTCTTTATCAGAAATCAATCCGCCTCTAAATTTCTCGCTGCATTTGCTTTCTTGAATATCATTTAAATCGTTTGTGAACACATGGAAGTATTAAATAAAAGCGGTTGTTCACTATTTCAAGTAGATTCAAGGACCTTGGACCAATTCCAAGAGTTGTAGCACTAACCTATCAAACCTACTCCGACTCATAAGTATTAACTAGCTAAGAGCGAACTGTAAGATCTTTTACTGCCCGCCTATTAAATAGTGAATATGATTTAGATTTGTCAAGAAAGATCTTAAAAACATTCATCTGTATCAATTTGTCACAAGCTCTAAGGAAATAGGTAATCCTAAAACACACTAGAGTAAATGGAAAGCTATTTTATCATGCACTGGTCCTATCAATATTGCCCTTCATTCTAATAATAATTTGCCAGGTGGAATGAGTTACGCAAGATTACATTACGACCGAACAATTATTATGATAAGATTAAAACAGGTCCCAACAAATGTTAGATACACATTCGTATTTGATATATGTTTTAAAAGTTTATTTACCCGCTGCAAAAGTTCGGGCCAAATTTAGCTGAAATATATTCACTGAGCATATTTAAAAACTCTGAATTGTAGAATTGAACAATTTAAAAAAAATATCGATATTATTTATGGTGGTATATCTTTAGAAGACTACCCCAACAAAAGTAATGTGAAAACGACTGAGCATACATACGTAGGTACAGTTTGTGTATTATGTAATGTTTTCCTCTTGAAGAGCATATCAAACTTTCTTCCGCTCACGCCGATTCGGTCGTTTTTGTTCAGTCGAGATATTCTTAATATCCAACTATACATTTCAAGGGCATTTACGAAAACGACCGAACGGGCATGAGTGGAAGAGTTTGATAAGAACTTCAAAGCGAATACTTTGCCAATACACAAGCTGTACATAACATATGGCTGAATTTGAAAAGAAAAACGTGCACATTTGCCGAAAGACTTATTTCTACGACAGCAAAAATTTGAGGAATTAAGTAAAGAATGCTGTATAACATTGCGATTCCGTAATTTTCTTTCATATTATACTCGACTTTCACTAAATTTACAATTCTATTTGAAGCAAGCAATCCCACATAGTAACGGAACCATCTCCATGTTTACGGTTGACGCAATTTATGTAATCCTGCCAACGTTTTCCGTTTGTACATTCAACGAAGTCTCTTGCTTTGAGCCAATTTCACCAATTAAATTCATCGGTATAGAAAACATTTGTCCACTTTTCTGCCTTCGATCCTTACTGGTTTCATCTGGCGGATACATTTGCGTTCGTAACGCAACAACGGTTTTGTGCAGCGTGTGTTATTTTAAATTCTCGTTTTAAGCAACATTTTATTACACAGATTTTTTCTTTGTTTATACTTCATTATTTAAGGTTTCGTAGGTCTCCCGTTACCGGACAACTAATTTAACCGATAAAATAGTAGGATTGGTTTTTTTTTAATTTGTAAATCATAACAAATTCTAGGAATTATTACGTGAATTTTATAGCTTATTACGCACTACTTATTTATGGCAAAAATAGCTACTGTTATGGTAGAAATGAACGTTACTGTGTAAGGTTTCAGATGTAAAACACTGTTGGGTAAGTAAAATAAAACTAATAATTCATTGTTATTGTCTAAGACTTCGTAAATTGAGGATTGATCCAAGTAACTAATTGTAATAATGTAAAATGTAGTATATAAAAAATTAGCACTTCAAATAGTGTGCATAAATCGACATGGAGTATAAATGATTATATGTTTTGCAGCTCCTCGTTCAACATGCTACTCTTTTGTAATTATCGAATATATAGAATCCTTGATCAAATGAAGAAAAAAACAGGTAGCTATTATTAAAAGTAATGACGTTACAAATTACATTGAGAAAATATTATGCCTATTATATAAAATAATTTGTTCAGAAAACATGTTTGGCAAAACAATATCTTCCATTTAGGAATTTTATCCCACACTTTGATATAATAAAAAATGAAGAATGTTCAGTTTCTGCGCCAATTATGGTAATATTATGACAATTACATCAAGACTAGAAACCATTTATTAAAGGACTCGAAAAAGATACTTCGGGACGCTCAATCCAAATATAAGACAAAATAAAAGAGTTTATATGACAGCTATTCGTGAAATTGGTTCACATCAGTTTTAATTTCATTTTTGTCCATACTTGATTAAAATTTAATAACTTGTCTTGCAATTTATAATGCTATTGAATATTTATTTATAACAATTTGAATTATAAATATTTGCTCCATTACTGACAGTAGGAATATTTTCTCTGTTTCCAATAAATAACACCGGATCCATTGTCTAATAATTTATCGCCAACTATGTATATCATAATATATACTCGTGAATAATTTTACCCCAAATGTAGGTATGGGTATTTCTACCAGTAGTATATTGTTGTGCAAAACTTTCGTGTATACTCCAAGGGTCGGGATAAAATCGCAGGTATTGTAAATAACATTTGGGTGAAATTATTTATGCAATAAACTGATAAAGTTAATAATAGGGAAATTCAAAATAAATATACTCCGACTACAATATAAAGAATACTGTTCCGTGACTTTTCAAAAGCATGCAATCCATCTAGTATCTATTTTCTTATTGGCGGATACGTTGATTGATGATACGTATTTACGGCATTTTGAGAAAAATAATAAATGTTAGAATATATTCTTGTGCTAATTTTTTTGTTCTTTAGAGGGTCTCTTTTTAACTTGGTGATATCAGTATAATAAATGGCTTTTATTAAGATGAGCTATAAATCACAAAAATTACAAATAGATTATATTATAAATTATAAATAAACTCATTGAAATTAACACAATACAGTACAATCACATACCTACGTGAATCATCATACATTCGCACGATATTCATTTTACACCACCAGCCAATATCTCTCACCAGAAATTGCTACTAAGAATAAGCACTACCCCGCGATCCAAAAATGCTACCTGTCCAATATTACAACAGCACATTCTATGTATAAAGTTTTGAGTGTTCGTTAAACAGATAATTAAAGCAGCTGGATTTAAATCTTCTCAGTGAGCTAGTATGTTTAACTGATAGAGAGAAATTGACCAAATTGCGAACACCCTTAAGTTCGCAATTTGGTAGGAGAAACACATGTTGTAAAACTGATGCTACTGAGCTGTAAACTATTTTATTGAATAGATACGGCGACTTCTCGGTAAGGACAATTTTAAAATACAAGCATGCCGAATGCGAATGCTTAACTGCTATAGCTTACAAGACCCCGGCGTCCAATACCAAAAACAAGGCACGAGTTCCTGGCAGCAATTGAACTAATAATAGCAGAGTATACAACATCGCAATAGTTATAATGTGATAACAATTCACAAAACATTGTTTTAATTTTTCTATTTAGAAACTTCCTGCCACTAAAGATTCATTTTAAATTAGTTTTAAATTAGTATATGAATTCAGTTTA